>OZ037775.1:58552656-58627656 GCA_964035525.1 Porites cylindrica
TTGACCGTTAAAACTGATGACGTCACAAAGGGTAGAAAGGACCTGGATCCGCACGGGCGGTTACGGGCGGTTCAGGGGCGAATGGGTTAATAGGCTTGGATCATGATGTCTGCAATCCAAGCCACAATTTTAGAAGGATTTCTGTGGAGTGATCGGAGCAAACCAGTGCTTTAATATATCTCCTTACCAATTAACTACACTAACAGACTGAATTTTGACACTACTGTGAATACATTTGTTTCCAAATGTGTCTAGTACAACAACAACTTACAATCATCTATAGTAAAAAGTTGGATATACTGTGTAGCACAAAATTTTGGCGGATTCTAATTTTTGCGATTTTTCCAGCGAGTGGCAAAAATAAGTTACAGTGAACATTTTTCCTGCAAAAATCTACTCCAGAGTAAATATTCTCTAAGTTAAATTTACTACACAAAAACACAGTACAACTATGATTTTCTGTCTGTTCAATATTTTATACAACTTGTCTCTTTCACTCAGAAACAAAACAGTATACAATGAATTACTTGTTTTAGGAAGAAGGGTACGCACACCGTACTATTGTTTAAGAAAAATTAATGTACACTGTATTTCTTTTGCATGTACTCAATAAAAACAAAAAAATCAGTAAGTGCTGGGTACTGGTTACTTTATGAAAATTGCGAAAATTAATTCCCAGCAAGAAGAAACCAATTTGTCCTAATCGCATAAATCATCAGTTAGTTTCCACAAAACACAAAACTTCCCAATCCGCAAAAAATAAACTCCTGCAAACATTTCGTGCCACACGGTAATAAGACACTAGGATATGTATGTTACCAAATACCTCTTCCATTTGCTCTTCTAATCGAGTACATCGAGACCTGCATTCCTGTGCGAAAAATTCAATCAGTTGATGAATAAAATATGTTCATGTAAATTGGACCAAACAGAGTACCTCTTTTTGTGCAGTTAAAATGTATTGTCACAAATACAGTTTTGTGTACTAAAAGGCAACTTTACAAACTGAAAGTTCTGCATGTACATAGCTAGCTAATCTACACTGTATAGAAGCACAACTAAGGGGGTGTCCTTCAGCTGGACAAAACTGACCCTGACATTTTGATTGTAGATGCTGTGTATCTTCAAAAAACAGTTAAAGCCAAGGTAGGCTTCCCACTCAAAACAATCTAAATTTGAATTCAAATATTTGCAATCATTTGTCCGACAAAACGTGGCTCATTCATGATCAGCTAATGCATTTGCTTTTAATTAACATTTACACCGTCAGTTATAAATTAAAGGCTTCCGTAATAGTCTGATGAATAGTAGATGCACTGTTCCCAAGATATCATAAAATTATTTTTACTTTATTTTGAAAAATAAGGGAAGATTTTAACTTGAACTGCCTTCCTCTCGTCACATTAACATGAGAGTTAGAAGGCAAAAAGGAATGGTGTGGGACTTAAATAAAGGCTGAGAGGTTAAGGCTGAGAGGCCTTGAAAGTTCTTGTAGCTTCAATTGTCATCGTTGAAATACAATGATCTTCAGTTTCCAAGCACCTCTAAGGTCAGTTACTGGCATTTATTATAATGGTCTCCCTTTTCTGAATTTTATCTTGGCAGTCTATAAGTTCTCACTTCTTCACACTCACATTACACAATTTGAAGTAACTCATCTCCAATAAACTCACCGCACTGGAAATTTTTGAGGCCTTGGAGCTTTGGGCAAAGGAGGGTCCAGGTCCCCAGGCTTCCCGGATCTTCCACTACACTGGATGGTAAGTGCCTCTTTAATGTTAGTGCTACATGTTCTACATTGTGTAACAACCATAATCACCTTATTGATTTAAATTGTACTAGTGCTTCTAACAGTGAATTTGCTGGCAAATAGATTGCAGAGATTGGAAATTTTAATAGCCAAGAGATCTCGCTGACTTACCAACAATGCCTGCTGCAAACGGCTGTTTCGATCTTGAACATGTTGACAAATTAACATCTGGTTCTGTAACCTCTAAATTATCAATTAAAAATATAAAATTATAACAAAAATCATCATCATCAATCCTTCAAATTTACCAAATAATATAAATAATTAAAACAAAAAAGATTTACCACAAGAGGCTTTCTTGCAACAAAGATCGGTAGTTGATAACACAGTACATTTAATAAGTTAAAAAGAAGCCAGCATAATTTGAACTCCATACATTACGGGACCTAGTTTTTCGATAAAATAAGGTACCAGTAAAACAGTATAGCTAATTGTAATAGCAAGTTTTGCATACAGGCATAAATACCAGGAGTGATTCAACACATTAGGGTATTACTGTTAAAAATACTACAATAGATATGAGTATTAAAATAATTTAAAAGTCATAATTACACAGATTTACCTCCACTCGGAAAATAACATTTGCATGAAGCTCCTCAATTTTCTAGAGATCAAACAAAAAAATCCATGGCATATTAGAAGTGCCTCAAAAATGGTTAAATCACCAAAAACCACATGCAATTATACCATTATTAAAAAAGACTCATTAGTAAATAAAAGTTACCTTTTGCAGTTCTTCAACAAGACTAACATTTCCTGATGCATCATAATTCTTTGTTCCATTGCAATGTCCAGCAGGAGGAAAACCTGCTGCTGTATTAAATGTAGCTGCTGTTCTTGAAGAAGCTTCTGACCAATGATTGGGAATAGATGGGCCAGATGTCATTGAGAAACCTACGTCGGAACCATCTTCAGTTTCAGATGTTTCATTCTGTTGCTGGTCTGTTTCACTGCAGATGCTGTCAAATGACTGTGACTGGCTATCAACCATTTCATTTGACTGGTTTGCGACACTGGTGGTAAACGACTGGCTTGAGATGCTCAGAGGTTCACTGGTTTGCAATGCTGCCGGTGCAATGGCTTCTGACACTGGTCTTTCATGGCACACCATGGGTGCACCGGTTTGAGATGATGTTGAGCATTCAGCTGTTTTGATAATGCTGTTCAGTGATGATGATGATGAAGATAAAGCATCATTATCACCTGACAACATAACACTGTCGTCACTGTTTAGAACTGAGAAAAAACCACTGTCGTCTACTTCAGCCCCTGCGGCTCTAGTAGAGCTTTGACTGGAAAAGTTTGTTAACTGGTCTTCTGAATGCATACATGTATCGTCAGGAGAAAAAACGGGCAAATCCCATGAAGGCTGTTCTCTAGATGAAGACATTTGTGTAACTGGTGGAGACAAGGGTCCCTCTGTCACTTTTACAGCTGCTGCTGCAGTGTCAAGTGCGCTATTGTCTAGTTCATTAACAACAATTGCAAGTTGATTAGACAATTCTGCTGCCATTGCCACTAAGTGCTGATAATGATGCACACCACCTTTTTCAGTGTTTGTGTCCTTAGGAGACACATAATCTGGGAAAGAGTAACAGATTAAATGAACAATAAATACAAATGAATCAGTTCAGAATTGTAGCTGGCAAGCATGAACTCAAAATAAAAAATCCATGCCACATTTCCTATTAGTTATGTTTCTATTCACTTCAACATTAACAGCAACACACAAAAAGGAGACATTACTATAATTTGCTCATGAGCATATAGCTCAATGTGCTTGAATCAGAATGTGCTTTTGGCTCATTAATAAAAAAACCAATATTTTTAATGTATGTAAATACAACTGTGAAAGAAAATAACTAATTCAATTATTCCAAAATTAGAATACAGTGTATTTACCATTTTAATTTCCTCTGTCTATACAAATACAGTGCATCAAACAACCAAGAAATATTATATAAAACTATGTAAATGCAAAATCAATTTGAACAAGAGATGGCATGAAATGATTGAATATAACTGCTGAGTTTAGGTGAGGTACATTAATAATACATGGTAGAGTGTACATGTACATAAATGCCATTAGATGACAACATAAACAAGACCCCATAATCGGGGTACATTGGGCTGTCAACTGAGCAATTCCGTGGTTTCTATGCTTATAAAACATGACAGGCTCAATTTGTTGTCACATTTTGGGAGAGAAAGCATCCCTCTGCCATTTTGTCTTATTGCTTAACAGACAAGGTGACTCATTTTTAGATTGGGTGCCACAGCCAGCCCAATAAAGAGTAATGCAAGTTTCACACCTAAATTAATGACCAATAGACTACTCACCAGTACTCGACGCCCCTGATTCATCATTTTTTTTCTCTGTGCCAGTCCGCAGATTGGCCATGGCTAATTCAGCAGGACCTACATGTACATTGTACAGCCAGAAAATCAATTTGCTTACTTTACTTTCACTAAAAAATTAATATTAGGACAATGAGTGTGCATGCATGTATATCACTGCTACATCTGTAGAGTCTAAACCCTGGTATAACTGTCAGTGCATCTAAAGTACACTTATAATCCACTGATTAATTTTCACACGAGTTTATGGGCTGTTTTGGGTCACGTGGTAGCAAATCGAAGGGCAGGTATCAGGAAAAACATCCCATTCACATCGATATTTGCCCTGCGATTTTTCAGTGGCATGAAAGCATGACAAAGTGAACAAAGTGAGGCTCTCTTCAGTGTTTATTTTCTTAATAATTTCAAATGGAAGCAGTAATAAATATTATAAAAACAAACTTGTTTTGTGTAATCCAGTTACACTTACTAACATTTTGAACTAGTCACAACTTTCTCTGATCTCCTGATATGTTAAAAATTAAACAGAGGATTATAACATAAATATTTAAACCCCTTCTGTCTTGCTCGTATATCGAAAGATAATGCCCTTGGCTGAAAGATTTTCCTCAAAATTTCACATTTGCCCAAGAAGAGGACAATCTCTCAGCTGCCGGCATTATCCTCTGGTATACCAGCCACCAGAAGGGGTTTATTTACTAAATATAGTACTGACAGATCAAATTAATTAAATGGATAGAAATTATAATGAATTGGCATTAATGCTTAATGCACAAGCAACGCATAATGACTGTAATATTATCATTCCCTGGGGTTTCATTTCCGGAGGGAGGGATGGGGGGCGTCTAGGGGGTTTGATATATCCCACTCTCTGTCCAGGCATTCTCTCACAGATACCATGTGACTATTCAAACCCCAAACATAATTGTGGTGCAGTTTAGGAGTGGGACTGTAACAATCCAAGCAGTATGGATATTTAATGCACAATATTTTTTTTTAAATGAAGGTAAAAAGTACATTCAAGTCCATCAAATTCTCAATTAAGGCAAAAAAGTAGCCAACTTCTCTGAGCAAAGTTGCCAATATGTGTTTCATCGGTTGTCGGTGCCAATCTGTATTGATCACCCTAGCCTGCATTCCTTTATTATTTTCAAGTGTTTATGCAAGCAGAACTTAGCCAGCTCAGAGACTAGGCTAGCAGTAGGCTGTTTTAATAAACTTAACTGGACATTCAGATGGCACCTCTTGCCAGTCTATAAGAATGACTGCCATGCTGCTCCCTACAACATGAATCTGGATCCCTGAAACAAGCTACCCTACTACATGTGTAGTGCCTGTGGCATTTGGCAACTTAATAACTAAGGTATTGAATATGAAAAAAAGGGGGTTTAAAATTCAAAAGAAATTCACAGCACACCGACACGCACTTCATGATAACAAAAAAATTAATACAGTTCAACCACCATTATGCGGCACCCTGCTAGCTACATATAACTGCAAGTACGTGTACATGTTTAAAGAGTTTCAGTTTCTTGTAGTTTAAACAAAACACTACACTGCACTCTTTTTACCTTGACAACGGCGTTGCTCATTGAAATGGGCAAGGACTTGGAGAAAGTCTTCTGAATATCCAAGTCCTTGAAATATACTTTCCCATGTTTGTAAAGAAAGCTGTCCATTTTCCTCTTCATAATAGCTCACTACTTCATGGACTGTCTTGAGTTGGTGAGAAGCTTTTAATTCTACTCCAAGGAGCTTTAGTAGAGCATTTAAATCAATCTCTTTAGATTCCAATACATTCAGCAACTGTTCTTTGAGTGGAAATGAGGGATAGCTTGGAGCATTAGATGAAAGCCCTTCAAGTAATAAATTCAATAAAAATAAAGCATTATTAAGACGGTATAAAGCAAGTTAAACAATGCATACTTTAAAATATGCATATTGCAGCTCCAGCATACATGTACTTGAAACATATTTGCAATATACTCGATCGGTACTCAATCGACAGTCAACTGACACTCAGCCGATATGGTGATCCAAACATTTAACTAACATAAAGGTTATAAAGGTTATATACCTTACCAGTTAAGTTATTCATGACTTGTATACATTATATTGTACGTTACTAAAAAGGAAAAAAGCAAAAATCACATAAATTACAATTCAAAACCCATCCATAAAGGCAGCCATAAATTATATTTTTAACATTGAACTATCTAAAATTTGATTTTCTGTTGCATTTATTTACTTTTCCTATTTTTTAGTGATTTTCTTAGTAAGAATGCAGTTGAACAAATTTTTTTCTAATCAAAACTGTGTTTTTTTTTTAAACGAAAGGAATATTGTAAATAGTGTTTTGATAAAATAGTTTTTTTAAAGTGAATTAGTTGTAAATAGGATTTTAATAGTTAGCATTGTTATCAATAAAATATGTTCGATTATTAAAAAAAAAACGTACTTTTCAGCTCACTGGTCTAGCGAAGGCTTTTCATTGAAAATGGATATAATGTGCATTTCATTGGCTCAGTCAGGCTCTACAAAGGCTGTGGAAGAAACACAGTAACTGTATTTACTCTTGAATTAAATGCTATAACCTCAAATAATAAACACTGCCCTTCCATTAAATATGGCAGATGGAAGCAAAACTATCAATAACATTATGCAACACTCAAACAAGCACAGATGTACAGTTAAACCCTGCGGGATACTCTTGGGAATTCTTGGTGGGGGTGTGCTGCTCTGTTTTTCAAATCCTGACCCTATTTCAGACCAAAAACTGTTGTTTTCCACACCTGATTTCAGACCTGGCCTTAAGGCTGAAATTATGTCATCATTACTTAGATTGGAGTGCAAACAAAAAAATTCTTCCAAAATATTTTGAATTCGCATATTTCTCTGTCTTTCTTACTCATTTGGAACTGAAATGATAAATCCCATAGATCCCTCGAAAGCCATACCCAATTCCAGACCAAACTGGGCAAAGTGTATACCCGTTTTCAGACCAAATACATCGTTGTAGGCCCAAAACCCATACCCTTTGGGGTGGCACATACCTACAGTATACAGTACAGTATACCTACAGTATATGGTTGATATAAAGGAGTACCCCCCAACCCAAAGTTAAAACCTATTAAGAAGTCACCCTTGCAGTAATGGCAAGTTGCTGCTTGATAATGATAAAAATAAAGACTTTATTAATGTGTCAAATGCCTAGCTTTAATACACAAAGTGTAAACTAATTGGGGATACCTAAAGAAAGGGTGCTTTGTAGGATTCGAACCCCGCACCTTTGCCTCAATGCAACATCTCCTTACCACTACACTATTAAGGATTACTACTGGTGACTTAACAGAGGTTCATCAGAAATTAACATACCGCTAATCTTTAGCCGAAACATCAGCTTATTCTGAAACAAACACCTTTAGAGCCTTCTGACAACTTTCACACCAGAGACAGCTATAATATGCAACAAAAAAAGTAGGCTGTTAAACAAGCAAATTCTTCTGATTAAAGTCTCCACCTCAGCCCATGGGACCTCCCCCTATCCCAGGGGTATCACAATGATTAGGTGCATTGGCAAAAATACACCCTGTGAGCAGAGCCTTATTTGTCTTCTTGATTGATGAGGGAAAAAAGGAGGCTCTGTTTAAATCATGTCCAGCCTTTGAAGTCGCTGCTGCCTACTGTACCAAGCACATGGATATCCAGCCTGGTTTTGCAACTGTATCACAGAACCAAGCAACACGTGCTTAAAAAAAGAACTTATATGATTCACGCAATCTTTTCCGAGGGCACCAAAATCCAGCAAGTGAAGCAAAGGCTCTACTAGCAGGGTGCCATGAATAGGGACAAAAATAGCAAAATTATATATCAAACGTTATCCACCTAAAAATCAGATGACACTAAACACTGTAGAAGAAAACAAAACATAATATCCTACACTTTTAGCCATACGACTGGTGGTGTACAACAAACGCAGACTGCAGACTTGCGGGTGAATGAGGTAAACATTGTTGTGAAATGTTTTAACAGATTCCCTATCCCCAAACGTTAAGTCTTCTAGAAGTCTAGTTTAGGGATAGGGAATCTGTTAAAGCATTTCACAATAATGTTTAATTACCTTGTTTACCTGTGAGTTTGCAAGTCTGCGGTCTGCATTTGTCGCACACCGTATACTACTGGTTAGCTCTTTATTTAAGAGCTTGGCTGTTCTTGTACAAGTCCAAGTTTAAAAAAACAAATACACAAACACCCACAAAATTCGCGAGAAATTGGCCGGCCATGTGGTGATATGATTCACATTTACGCCATGAAAGAGGAGGTCATTACACGCAGCACACGTTTCTATGGACAAGTTTTATCATTGAATGGATCAGAATGGATGAATCGATGAAAGCAGCGAAAATCTAGCAATAAGATTTGAGCCATCAGCTCGCATTTAAGTAAACAACAACAAACTAATATGGCGGATCGTCGAAGGATCGCATCGAGAGCTTATATTCAATGAATGATCAATGCACACTACAACAGATACCGCAGGCGAGACTACAAGAGAGGAAATACGCTAGTACGAGTGGAACAAATGCAACTTTTCAACGACGAACTGGCAAAAAAACTAAATAAATAAAAACGCCAAGTTAGCACATTACCTTTAAAGATGTAAATTGTTCGAAAACGGGCTGGAACACCTAATTAAACACCCATCAATCGCTGAGGGAGGCGTACGAAGTGCAATGTAAACCAAACCACTGACCAAAGGAACAAATTTCCTTTACAAATCGAGTAAAACAACAGGTCCGTAGTAAAAAGATTGACTGTCCGTCACAGCTGACTACTGATATGTGAATGGGCATGTAACTGTCAATGAAAATTATAATATCATTTTCGTGTCCAATGAAAATACAAAAGGTTCTTTTCCCGAGACACGACGACTGTGTGCGAGTCGGTGGGAAAAAATGGCGGGAAAAAGCAAATGTGAGTCAGTGGTATCCTTGGCCAGCGGAATAGCAGTAACAAAACGATATTTACGTCAAATATGGCAAACGAAGTGTACTAAATCAAACGAAACATCTTCCTTGTTGCCTGGCGCTTCGCCTCTCCTGTCTCAAGACCTTTTGTCACGAGTAGTATGCCCCAGGGGATCACTTTAGGCCCCTTATTATTTTTATTGTACATACCCACTTAGCGACTGGTTATGAGTCTCCACTAACTAACATGACAACTGAGCTTGCAACTGAGCCAGCTCGGTTAGCTGGGAGGGCTGGGATCCCAGTATTGTGACACCGGGATCCCCACAGGCTACCCAGACTCTGTTGGAGTTTGTAAGACTTTTTAATTAATTTCAGAGAATGTATGAAAATAAGTAAAATATGTCCTCAATTCCACTTTTTGACATAAAAGAAATAAAAATGAATCAACTTACTCGTGGTTTTGTCTTGTTATTTACTGTCTCTTTGCTACTAGAGCCATTTGGAAGCCGCTTTGTTGACGTTTAAGATTTTGAGTTGTACTTTTATTTCTTATTGTGAGTACAACTCAAAATCTCCTCGCAGTTTCACTTCCCTTACCTTGGCTTGTTTGCGCGCCCCATCAAAACCGTCATGCCACGCAGGCTAAGAAAAATTTGCAGATTCAAAAATATCCGGATACGTGTGGACGTGGAAATTTTTGTATCCGGATAGGAAAAGTTGCAGATTCAAAAATATCTAGATACACGTGGAGATGGCCTAACTAACCCAAGCATTTTAAGAAATAACTGTCCTGCCCGCAGTTTTCATGTGAAGATGTTGGACTCTGCCCCTTTTACGGTTCGAATGTGAAAGAATGAAAAATACCAATAAATTGCCCATATAAAAGATAAAAGAAAGGGCCAAAACACATTCATTGCAAGAGGTTTATTCTGTGCACATATTTATACATACTAATATAGACCATGAAAGACAAACTTTTGTCACAACTCATTAAAAAATGGATATATTCTAAAACACATGTACACTCCTCCATGTATAGTGCTAATTGTTGCAACACAGTTAATAAGTATTGTCAAAGTGAAATTTGACATCCGTACACAACAGAGATGCCAACCTCTGGAGATCTAAAATCTGGAGACTCTCTCTTTTTCACTACCCCCCTCCCCCCGGAAATTCAATAAACCACCTCCCCCTCCCCATCCCCGACAAAGATGGGAATGACTAAGGACATTATATGAAGTCTTACATAAAGTACATACTATCAAAATTCGCGTTTTGATGCCAGAAATAATCTTTGTCAATGACTAAATACATGTGCAAAAATGCCCCAGAAACCGTACTATGAATACGAAAAATTCGATTTTGCGCTAAAAATGGGCTACATCTCAAACTAATGCACATAAAAGCTCAAAAGATGATTTTATCCGGGAGATATGGTGACCCGTACGGGAGACCGGGAGATTGGTGCCGTATCCGGGAGACTCCCGGATAATCCGGGAGAGTTGGCATGTATGACACAAGGCTATGTGGCTTGACTCAAGCATATGGGTATGCTGGTGGAGCCTGGTGATTTGCTTTTACCTTTGGGGAGACAACAAATTCTTAGTTTTTGCAAAAGAATTGCAGTCACTTGGCATGCAAAATAAAGAGCTTACCTTTTTTCTTAGGGCAGAGGCTTTGTATCAAAATTTATGCTACAACAGGAAAATTCTCATTAATGCCTGCTTACATTAATTTGATTCATTGACATACAAAGAAAAAATAGATGTTTTAAAGAGGTCTTTAAACATACTCTTTTTTTTAAAGAAGAAAAAGTCACAGAAATGCTGTGACATAGGCCTAGAGAGTGTGGAAGTGCTTGCTCCCGGTCATCGACCACTGATTCTCAGAAATACATTTTTTTTTAATTCTCAGTTTCCTCAAATCCCAATTCTAGTGGTAAAAATGTATCATCAATAATCCCACTCCCGTTCTCCCATTCTTAAAATAAGCGATTTATTGCTTTCCATTTCCAAACCCAGTCCCCTCCCCCCCCCCTCCCCCTGGCCACAGTTACCTTAATTTAGTTAGAGGTGCCAGACTCTGATACATTTTTCCTTAAACTATGCAAGTTTTTAGCCATTTTATACCCCTGATATAAGTTTCCTGGGAACACAACATCTGATTTTAACACATGCTTGGTTAGTTCTTGAAATTTGTCTGCTATTTTTCTAGAAACTGGCTGCTCCAAGGTACAGTAATACATTCTCTTGTGTGGTTCATATTTAGGTGGAGGATTTTCATGCCCATCTGTCCCCTTTGAAATGATCACTTTCTTATGAATGAACACTGCCGTGTAACAGTCATCAATTTCTGAATGGTCTCCAAAAAGGTCTTTTTCTCTGATGTAGTAGATTTCTGCAATATCAGTACGATTCTTCAGACAAGTCTCTGACCAATAACAACCTGGAAGAGCAACACTTGAATATTTATTCAGTACACGACACTCATTTTCCTCTATGTTGTGACCAAGGTACAACGAACCACCAGGTTTCAAGATTCGTAAGAGTTCTCTAACCAGATTGCACTGCATCTCTTTATTTCCCAGTTCTTTAAGCCCTCCATAGTTAATAGCATGTGCAAACTGCAATCCATCCTTCAAGAAGTTTAGTCTTCCATCAGGGCCGATAGTTCCAAATGTTTCTGGCGTATCATTAAATAACCTCTTGGCATATTCCACAGCATACTGATTGGCATGGGCACCTCCAATTTTCATCTTTGGATACTGTTTCCGAATGAGTTTTAGCCACTCATTGCATCCAGTGTTACTATCAAACACAGAGGTGTCTTCGGCATCTAAATTTAATTGTTTTGCCAATTCAGGAATCCAGCTTTCTTCCACAATCGTTTCATTACCATGTTTTCTGCGGCAGTGGATGTCCTCCCAGTTGTGTTTGAACACAGTTTTCTGGAACCAGTGGTTAAAATGTTGCCTGGCTCGGTCCAATATACCTTTCCCACCTGAAGCACGTAAACTAAATTGTGCTAACAGAAACATGAACAAAATCAAAATGGTTGCAACAGCCATGAACACAATCCGTCCATAACGAATGTTAGTGATCCTCATGATTCCTATGAAAACCAGACATAAAAAGGAAAGAAAACATTTTTATTAGTACATGTAGCTATTAACCCTTTAAGTCCAAATAGTGACCAACAGCAATTTTCTCCTAACGTTATCCATATATTGTCATGAGATGAGGTTATGAGAATTAATTAAATGATCACATACGAGACAATACTTTGATCTTTTATCAAATTCTCTTAACTAATTCTTAAAGGAAATGTATAGAGATCAGTTTGGAGAATTTGTAAGTGGATATTGGGGCTTAAAGGGTTAAGACATATTTTTGTTCCTTTAGCTAACATATTAATAAATTCTAAATTTATGTGAGTTTATATTCTTCAAAGGTTCATTCAGAGAAGCCAATAATTTAAAGGGACATAAACATTATGAAACTTATTAATAATTTATAAATTAAAAAGAACAAAATGCGAAGGATTTTTTAAATCAAAATAACCCCACATCCAAATACTAGTGCAAGAATTAGTTGATCTATGTCAGAGATTTTGAAATTTTCCTCCGCATCTCCTGGGTTTCATTGCACCAAACACTGTGGGTTTTGACTCACTGGGTTTGATTGATCCGTTGATCGCTCACCACGATTTCCTCAAAGAGGCCGAAACCTCTACCACAAAAAGTAAGTGCCAATGCTGTTCTTGGGAAACGAAACAGTTTTCACTCAAACCAGGTCCTTTTTACACATTCAGTCTATCAGTCTGAATGAGAGGAAATATTTTTACTGACGCCTTATAAGCTGCCCATCACCTTCCTGTTGTTTTCCATGCTTGGAATGACTTTCAACAGATTAACAAATTAAATTACAGATGAGATTAACCAATCAGACATAAATCTCCTTCATTACAACCATCACAGTCTACTAAAAAGCAAATTTCAAGAAAGCTTTTCTAATTTCGTCACCGAGACATGAAATACATGTGTTGCAAGATAGCTCAAGCCCCTTTTCTCAGTTAACTCATGAACTGATCTTTAGATTTCTCCACTGATTCATACTATCAAAAATGTTCATTTTCATCATGTTCTGGAGTTGATTATACATTGATAAATCAAAAAAGGTGCAAGAACGTCTTCCCTAAACTGATCGAAAGTGTTTCAAAAAATCAACTGTTGCCATTAAGTGTTAATGGAAAAATGCCAAAACTGAGGTTCCTACTATGACTAGTCTCCTTCACAGCTGTTTTTAGGCTTGTCATGCAATGCTCGTCCCCATAAGCATTGTGTGATGAGCCTAAAAACAGCTACAAAGGAGACTATACCATGACAGCAAATTATTTTTGCTTTAAAAGAAAAGAGTAAATAATGTTTGTCTCTACAAATTCATCAGTTTCTTTATATCAGGACAAAGGCCTTCGTAAAGGGTTATTTCAATCCAAGATGGCGTTTCCTGACGCTAGAAATGGTCATACACAATGTAAAATGCTACTTGAATTCAAGATGGCATCTAGAAGACTACTAACATGCTGTTTTTTCCAAAACAAACCGAACAAGAAAGTGTTTATGCCCCGTGATCACTGCCACAGATTACTCTTGAGCAATTCACAGGATCCTTAGGTTAAATGTAATGAAGTATTTATGTCGCCAATCTGGAAACTACTTTTAAGGTTGCATAGGTGCCCGTATTAGGCACAATTTCATGCCCTCTCCCCTAAAAAATCAGCCTTATTGAAGAGGGAGTGGGATATGCAAACCCTCTGGGAGATCCGTCCGCCATTTTGTCTTTTTTTTTGACATAGAAAGATTGTGCTTCTCATTTCTTGATTGGGCTTTGCCCTCTCGGGCAACCCAATAATGGAAAGCGTCCCGATGTCTACTTTCTGGCCATAAAACACAACACACACAAACAAGAAATACAGATCCACGCACATCGGAGGTAAAAGCAGAAACATCTTCGAGCCATTACAAACTTACACGATGCATAAGAACTTACAAGGCCGCCACACACGCCGAATGACAGGATTAATAAGCTTAAGTTCACATGCAAATTAATAGACCTTGTCGCGGTTTTCGAAGCCATCTTGACGAGTAGGCAAATGTGTAAGAAATTACAGTGTTTGTATGAGAATCCAATGTTGAAGAATTTCCGTAAAACGGCTGTTGTGAAGAAAATATCAATTGTAAACTAAAGCTACAAAGCAAAGGGTTGTCCTAAAAATTTGAGGGGCATACCTGTGCTTGAATTTCTCCAGAGGCTGGCTTAAGATTTTCCATGTATTTGTCTGTAATTTTTCCCGGGCTTTATTACACATTACAGACAAATGTATAGAAAATTTTTAAAAACGGTTGTAGGTCTAGCGGATGTAACGCGCTCAATTTTTTCAGTAGAATCCTTAGGAGTAAGGATTTAGTTTACAATTCATATATTTTTCCAGAACAGCCGTCTTACGGAAATTATACGACATTAGATTCTCATACAAATACGGTATACATTTCTCGCGCGTTTGCCTACTCGTCAAGATGGCGTCGAAAACGGTGACAAGGTTTATTCTAATCAGTGATTATAAATCTTAAAAAAACGGTTGCAAAGGTACCCAAATATTTTAACTTACCTAAATCACATGTATAAACAAAGAGCCCCTAAAAGTTGTCAAGTACTGCTTCTTTTTACAACTTCCATAACGAAAAGGTTGTAAAAAATTTACATAGCCTTAGTAGCCTGGCAAGATGAACCTCTTCTTCGCTTTGTCCCCAGTCTCTCTCTTGTTAGCTTGAACGAAAAGCTGGCTTCAAAGTCTCGGGGACCCTACCAGTTGAACTTCGAAAGACTACGAAACGATTGATTGAAACGGCCTTTTATGTTGGCAGTGATATGAGGGGCAATAGCAGCGGACGTAGAACCCGGCCATTATTGCGACCCCTGCAACTCTCTATAGTAATCCAGGAGCAGAGTAATCCTCTGCTATACACATAATACCTGTACAGCGAAAACTGTTATAGGGGGTATAATTAAAGCTCCGCGCAACGCGACAAAGGTGTGTCTGTTCTGCAATGGCAACTCAGTTTTTAATGGGTCGGGCTTTGCAGCAATCCAACACAAGAGAGAATCAGCTTATTAAGCTAGATCTCTCTTGAGCAATCGTACAAACTTTTCCTTCTTCGCGTTTCCAGAACTCTTTGCCGGGGAAATAATAGCCTGCAGAACATGCGCCATTTAATTTAATTCTTCGCTTTTTTCAGGCGCGTCTCGTGTCCCACGTCCGTTTCTCTCACGCCTGAAACTGACGTGTAAAGACTGTGCCTTGGTTCTGCAGGGTGAGGAAATAATGCTCTTATCAGGAAGAAAGGGAAAGCTAGCTAGTCAACTAGCTTACACTTGTGCTAATTGATTTTGGGCTCACTTCCGGGTGTTTAGTGTGCTAAGGGGGAAAGGTAACATTTAGGGTAGTATTTAAAGAGATTTTTTGAAGGGGAAAGAAACGGCAAGCGTCACAAATTTGTTGATCATGAAGACAGCACCCAGTTCATCTTTTGCGCCATACCTTTCTAGATTTCGGGAATTTTCGCCCTATGAAAGGGAATCCAAAACAGTCTTGGATTCAAGATTTCATGCAGTGGATTCCGTATTCCAGGCACTGGATTCCAGTCTTTGTCAATGGAACTTGGATTTTGGATTCTAATCATTAGTGGAATTCCGGATTCCTTGAGCTGTATTCCGGATTCCAAAGCCCAGCATTTCCACTTCCACAAGCAAAATTTCCCGGATCCCCGAATCCGGATTCCATTACATGTTTGGGTTCTGACAGGGCGAATATTCAAATCACCGCGTACAGCTTTCTTGGTTCTTGGAGTTGGTTGCCTGTTTTGGTCTCCAGCCAGCTAGATTGCGTTAAAAAAACAGGACCACTTGTAGCATTTACTTGCAAGAATGTATATTGGCTTTCCAGCGTACCCTGCACACCGTACCGGCGGCCTCTTATCAGCTTATTGACACCTCATATGATATGTTTTTGTGTCCGCTCACACCTTGCTCATATGCCTTGTTAATGAACAGTCATTTTCTAAAAGTATTAAATATGGAAACATGGTTTGTTGAGCCTAGAGCTAAAACAAACAAAACATTGGCGTGTCTTTTTCGAGTTCGCTATAGTTCAGTTAAGATAAACAAAGACTTCTTTGTTGACAGACATCAGTTTTTCCATAAGTACATTGTAATTAATATCATTCACTGGCATCTAAGGCATTTTATTTTGTCACGTTTCTAGGGACTATGCTTCCTACCTATCTTTGATCACGGGAAATTTCTTGACATTTCGTCATGTTCAAGCAAGTAATGTCACAACTATTTTTGTGGTGGTATTTGTAAGATTATAGTGTTTTAAAACTTCAAGGGCTTAAAGATGGCTAAAGCGACCAGACCTATTCAGCGTAACGAGGAACATTATGTCGCCAAGATGAACTTCAGAAGCGAGAAGATTTTACAAAGTCAAATTCAACGATTAAACAAAGAGAAACTTTTGCATGTGAAAGGCTTGAACGCCCAGATACGAAGCTACGAGCGGAAACTCCAAAAAATAAAAGACAGGGTTCTTGAAGTTGACAAGCTTTCGCGTAACTCTTCGGATCCATCTCAACGGCTTCCTACTCGAGATCACTTTAGCAAACTATCAAGCGATACAACTCGCCAAAGACAAATGGCAACCGGCGTTGGTTACTCCTACATAGACCAACTTCTTGGAGCATCGAAACCCCTTGTAAGTCGACCGTTGAGATGGGGAATAAACCCATCTCTACCAAGTCTTCAACAACAGCCTTCTAAACCGATTACTCTCGTCAGTGATTCTTTCAACTCTAAGGCATTTTTGACGGAGATTAAAGGTCAGCCAATCTATCTTCGACCGCGAGAGGCCGTGTTTCTTAAAAGGCAACTCAGGCCCAATGCTCTTTTACTGCCTCCCATTACTTTGAAACAGAAAGACTTCGACGAAAAGGGATCAGAAAATAGTTTGATTCCGAGGGATTCTCTTTCCGAAAAAGCTAAACTCCAGCAACTGGATCTCTCGAGGGAAGATGACGAAATGAAAAATCAAGATGGAGCTTCTCAACTCTCTCCTATTCCTGAGATTGTGGATGAAACTGTGCCAGTTTCGAGAGAAGCGCGGAAAAATGATAGACAAGAAACAACTGAAATTTCAGGACAAAAAGAAGCGACATTAGAGGAAGAACCGACTGGTTCTGAAACATCCAACTTTTTGAGTGAGCCTATTAACATCGTTGTTGAAAATCGCGAGCCAGTTTTGGACAAGGAAATGAATGAGCTTCGCAGTTCATCTTTAGATGGTCATTCTTCTACCGAGTGCGAGTTTCCAACGCATGGCTCAGAAAATTTTACACGAAGCACAGAGCTGCTGCATGAAGCAAATGACCAGCAAAACGAAAACAAGTCTAATTCTTCTCGCTATGAGCTTCATGCTCGAAGATTTTCGTTGTGAGCTAGACCACAATTTAGCAGTTGTGCGTGCCGCTAGTCACTTTTGAGCAAAAAAACCATACCGGGATGAACCCGCCGTTTCAATTAGCCATATTTACTTATTCGCCAATGTTAATTAAAAATCAGTTAAATAGTCCATTTATAGAGTTTATACATACAGTTATTTGTATATATTAATAGACATTATACACAGATGACAATTTTTTCTCGTTATTGTGTAAACTAACTATGTTGACATGATGAAATAGCCACTATTTATATTGCAGTTCAGTGCGGCTAATTCAGTCCCGCTGACAAATTTAATTTAGAAACATTAGAAATAAACAAAAAAATATTTATATCATCCGTTTGGGTGAAATAGTATATAATATTTTTTTTTTAAAAAAAAATGAGTAATTGTATTTGACAAAAATAAAAAACAATCTGTTTTTTTTCCCTGCGACTTGTAAAGTGGGCATTTCTGAGTGCAATGACTTCCACAAGGCTCAGGTAATTACATGTAATGTATATGGCAGTTCCAATAAGAGGGCCGGAGGCTCTTGGTGGCAGACCTGGCAGCTCAAAAAACCTCTCACCACCATCTCTCGCTGGGTCATTAGTCTATTAGTCCTACAGTTGAAACCCTTTAAACCCCGCCGCCCCAGAGATATCCACATGCGAATTCTCACGACTTATCTCCATACATCTCCTTAAAGAATGTTGAGAGAATTTGAAAAAAGATCAAAGAATTATCCCTTTTGATCATTTTCTTAATTCTCATACACTTTTCTCTCAATGATGTATAATAACTGTTAGGAGAAAATTGATGTTGGTCACTTTTGGGAGCGAAAGAGTTAAACTGGCTGAGAACCGATCTCTCAGGCCAAGAGCTTTAGTTTCCTCTCTCCCCAAGCCATGCTCCGCGTTAATGCTCCGCGAAGGTCGATTAGCAGCCGGGGTTTTTGCAGCGCTCGGATCCGAGATCGGAGGCGTGGCCGTTTCTCACGTGTCTTCCCGCCGCCTTTCCCCTAGACTTGCTACAAATCGACCTCTAGGCGAGCGGAGCGAGCGTTTTAGGCCCCGAAGCGGCCGACCGAGCGACGAAGTCGCGAGAGATCCTGCGCCATATTAAAGACCATTAAATCCGACGAAGGACTTTTTTCAAAGTCTACCTTTCCCCGACCGCCTGCTTGCGCTTCCTAGACTCTCAGACAGTCGTTTGCTCTTTTAGCGTTGTCTTTTATTGGCCACTATATAACCTTAGGTGAATTTGTATTACGAAATTACCGGATTTGCAGGATTTGTAGGGTGAACAAGCAATTTTCGAACCATAAACGAAAAGTTTTGGGTCTTGGGTTTGATTTACTACTACTTGTGATGACTGACTTGTCACGTTTCACATCAAGTAATAATTATAACTTGAGAAGTTAGGCTAACCCTGACGTATTTTGTGTTTGTTTGTCAGCTGTTGTTGATTTTGTTGTTTTGTTTATTTTGTGTTGATTTGCTCTTGGCCCACTCGGGCCAGTCCTCGACATGTGCTGGCTGAAGGACGTTCAATGGGGTCAGCGAATTCAACCTAAAAAATATGCTTCAACTCGCAAAATCCATGTGCGTATATTGAACTTCATGTGAAAATATACGAATATTACCGTGTACATGTGCTCCAATCTTCCCTCGTCTCGCTTAAATAAGACATCAACTTCCATTCCTGGAAGGTCAGCCTTCATTGTGTAATTATGAGGAATTCTTCAGCGCCATTCAAACGGGCGCTGTCCATGAAAGACGGCGAGATGAACGGTGTAAACGGCGTTTCCCCTCTGCACAACTTCGTGAAAGCGAAGCAAAAGATAAACTCTACTTTTGGTGACATTGGGAAGTACCTAGAGGACTGTAACAACTTTTTATCGGGTTGTATAATAGCTGATGAAAGTAACGAAGAGATCAAGAAGTTTACTAGCGAGGTCAGTGGATTAAGCTTTTATACATCATGCCATCGATGTCTAGAAGCCTTTTAATTTTGAAGCTTACCTTACGTAATTACACAAGTTTATTAAATTTGTGAACAAATATTTTTAATTCATCGACACTCGCGGGAGCATTAGATTTCATGAGTATTAGTAAGCAAATACAGTCCAAACCTCTACTGACGGTCACCTCTTGTCAATGGCCACTTCTCTAGAATGGCCACTTCCTTCTGTCCCCAAGGGGGCCATTGTAGAGAGGTTCAACTGTCACTATTTTGTACTTCATTATGCACAATTGGGCTTTTAGCTGCTTTCGAGAAAGGAATAAGTAATGAAGCTTAGTAACTAATTAGTAACATGTCTTCGTGTCTTGTCGTCTTGCTTACTCCCTTACTCTTCTGTAGACTTACGAGACCCTGTTAGGGTTAAATTCCAACGAGTGACACAGCCTTGAAACAGTGACATAAGATAGATAGAATGGTAACAGACAACATGAACATGGATTGAAACTGCGACTGATGAGGAAAATCACCAATACAATAGTATAGTACTGTCAGCAACATGACCTCCTCTTCAATACTGATATGACTGATTTTTTAATTCAGATTAGGGTTAAGGAATGTCATGCTTACTCCCTCCCCCTCCTAAGAGAGTCTCAATTATTAGGAACTTGTAATTACCTATACACTCAGGGTGGATTCACTTGAAACAAATGTGTATGTATATGTAGCTGTATGGTGGAAACGAATATGGAATTCCAAGGGTGTGGTGGATGACCCACTTTGAAAATTCCAAAGACAAGGGGAAGAGGGTTAAAATATAGAAGCTGTCTGTGGTATTTTTTTTTTTTTTTTTTTTTTTTTTTTTTTTTTAAATAATTTTTTTATTTATTTACAACACAAGCACTACTTACAAAATGTTACTTAACACAACTTACAGTGCTTACACTACTTACAACACCGTACTCATTACTTTTTTACATAGAAAGAAGAAAAGAAAGTTACAATTACAATTATTGACGACTAATAACTTAAACTAAAGTGATTACTAACATAATTTACAATACTAACACTATAAACACTACACAAAAAAGGAACAAGAGGGAAAAACACGATAATACACCTACCTCGTGTTCCAGATTAATATCCATCTACTAACAACCTAGATCCTACACAGAAGAAAGCTCCTCCGCCAAAAAAAAAAAAAAAACATATAATCAAAATAAAAGGTGTCCATGGAGCAAAAATCTAACAAAAGGATGATGATCTTATCTGATGTTGTTTTGATACAAAAGAGCGAATAATTAAAAATCATACATAATATTGAGAAGAAAAGAAACTTATAACTTCGCCAGAAAATATTGTAATCGCCGTTCGGCAAACTAATGAATAAAGCTCAAACTCAAAGGATTCTTTTAGAGTCAGAATTTAATATATTTACCATCGATGTAAAGTTTGTCTGGTTCAGACTTGCTAAAGTTGGCCCGTCTACCTTCTTTTCTTGCCTGTTTTAATTTCTCCATCTGCGCTTTCCTCAGTTGATGTAGTTCCTTTGGAATGTCCTCAAACATTTTGAAGTTTGTGCCCTTTAGCTTTCGCCCTTGTTTGAAGACTCGCTCCTTGTCTGAAAATCGTAGAAACCGAGCGATAATCGTGCGGCCGTCGTTACCAGTATCATCTTTTGGCTTGCCTAGCCTGTGGACCCTCTGGAATTCAATATGTTCGGCGTTCTCAACTCCAAGCGTATTTTTTATAAAGTTCACAAGAACGCCTTTGGTATCTTCGTTTGCAGTTTTCCCTTCTTCAGCGTTTTGGGAAACTTCTGGAATTCCTTCGAATTTTAGATTTTCGCGTCGGCTATAGGCCTCTAAATACAGGATTTTCTTTCGGCATTCACCTAGATCCTTCTTACGCTCGTCGAGAGTTGATTGAAGTCGGTCGAGTTCGCTGTCGACAAATTGGGAGTTGGTTTCCATATGTGTAAATTTTCCTTCGAGCTTTTCCTGTTTATCTTTGACTGATATGACATCTACTTCCACGGAAGTAATCTTGCTTTGCAGCTTTTTAACAGTTAAGCTTATATCTTCCATCTTTAAATCCATGCTATCCAGTCTTGCGATTATAAGGTCTAGTTTTCCCTCGACGCCTTCCACAGGAGTTTTGGCGGCCATTGTTTTCTCGGCGTCGCTTGAAAGTGTCACGTCCGGAGATGAGGCCCCTTTAGCTCGTTTTTCTTCAGGTGACGCTTCAGTTGAGCTACAGGATGAGTTTCTGCTGTATTTTCTCTTAGGAGTAACAAAAACAGAGGAAACCTCCATAAACACCGTAGTAAGAAAAGTGGCCGACGGAGCTTCCGAAAATGCGTCTTCACTCCATGTTGCTCTCCCCAGACCTCCGGCTCCTCTGTGGTATGGTATGGATGCCCAACCACTTGGCTTCTTGTTGTTCTTGAAAAGATCTGCTGATTTCTAGAATTTGTTTGTTTGCAGGGGGCAGTGTAGGCAGTGTAGTGTAAGAAGATCATTCTAGTTGCAGATACAACTTTTGCACTTGTTAAAAGAAAGCCTGAAAAAGATGCAGGCACCAAAGTTGCATCTGAAACTGCAATGATCTTCTTATGTTTATATTCTTCTCCTGCAGTTCTAATATATGATTTTAAAACATTCATTATTTCTATTTCATCCTTCCTTATGACAAATCAACTAAATGACGAGCTCCGAGTTGGCTTATTACCTAAATTTAATTTGTAGAGCACTACACTGGTATTCCAGGCTTTTATTTCACAGTTGCAAAAGCTGAGTCTGCTCTTGGGATGAACTTCTTGAACATTTAAAACAATAAACTGTTATTCAAATTAGGAAATTTTAATCTCTTATATTAAGATTTGTGTCATATTTATACTTGAACAGGTGTCAGGCTTTTTAGCTCAAGTTTCAGGCATATCAGAGGTGCTAGCTAGAGACCAGATGAAGGTGGCGTTCTTTGGCCGTACCAGTAATGGTAAAAGTACCGCAGTGAATGCTATGTTACAAGACAAGATATTACCAATGGGTATTGGCCACACTACAAACTGTTTCTTGAGTGTTCATGGTTCAGATTTACCTGATGCTTACATTTTAACACCTGAGAGTAATGATAAGAGGAATGTTAAGGTATGTCATCAAGGAGGGGGACACTGGAGATACGTGTTCATGTACCCACTACAGTAAAAATGTGTGACTAAGAACCTGCATTATCCTAAGTTAGCCTAAATGGGTTCTTACATAAATGGTAATTAGCACAAATATGTAGGTTCTTAGATAGATTCTTACTTTCTGAAAGAAAAAATATAGTACAGTGTATTATAGTACCGGTAGTATAGTACTTTTGTGCTATTTTGGTTATTCCTTAAATAAAATCTGCACATCAATACATTGCAGTTGGAGTGATAAGGCACCTATGTCCCCAAAGAGGATCCTGAAGGTTGACTTATCTTATTTGCCCAAGATTTTAGAAAATGAGAACCTTTGTAGGTTTTTGTGTAGTGGGGCCTAAATGGCCAATTTACCCTAGCAGATTCTTAAAAACTAGGTTCTTAGTCACAAATTTTTCTGTACCCCAATACTATGACCTTTCTGGGGGTTACAGAAATGGAAATGTAACCCCGACAAAACTTCTTAGGAGATGGGTTAGGGTTCGTGTGGAGAAAACTTTGTGTACCTCTGGAAAATGTATAGCTAAGCTTTTGAATTACATTAAACTGCGAGACAGTAATGGGCTCCTAATAAATTAGTTGGAGTCAAAAGCTGTGATATTTTTTTTGAAATCTAAAATTACTTCTCAACTTCATATGTTTTATTTTATAAATGTCATTTTCAAGTGAAGAGTATGTTACAGGTCAAAAGTGATTTCAGGTGAAAGTTTTTTAACCTAGGGTGATTCTCAATTTTCTTTGTCTTCTAGAGGTTCAACGGTAAGGGACAAAGGAAATTGAAAATCAACCTGCAGCTGTAGATGAAATCAAAATAAATCTGAAATTAAATTTTACCAGTAATTTGACTTGCTTGTTTAAACAATCAGTAACTGCCTAGACAGATCAGACCCATCAGGATGAAGGTCTAAGAGTTCAATACTGTGAATATGTTGTTGCCTCTCAACAGTCGTTATCTCAACTGGCCCATGCCTTGTGTGATGAAAAACTGGAACACAGTAGCCTTGTTCAAGTGTTCTGGCCAAAATCAAGGTTTGTTGTTAATAAAGTGTACATAGCCTGTACTTGACATACAGTCCACACTACAGGTATAATAAAATTGTGGCCAAATGTTTTCCTTGGTTTGTCATTTTGTCGTTTTTTTTTTGTGTGTGTGTGGTAATGTATGATGATGAGTTTGATATAGTGGAAAATAAAATTTTAAACATGGAGAAATTTAAACCAAGACATGTATTTTTATAAAAAATATGGGAGATTATTGCTTCATCAGTCAAGGCTTTGCAAATCCAAGGATATTTAATTATCCTTGGATAATTATTGTAAGGAGCTTATAAGCTTCCAGCTTCTTAAAAGCAGGGTATGGTTCAGCATGTATATGTTTTGCCCAAAATGGTGGGCAAAACATACATGTTGGATTGTACCGTACAGTAGGCACCAATTAACCCTTTAAGTCCCGATAGTGACCAAGGTCAATTTTCTCCTAACAATATCCATATGTTACCAAGAGAAATGGTTATGAGAGTGAATAAAATGATCACCTAAGAGAAAATGCTTTGATCTTCTACCAAATTCTCTCAACTTATTCCTTAAGGAAATGTATAAAGACCAGTTTGGAGAATTTGTATGTGGATATTGGGGCTTAACCCTTCGTCTTCCGGGGTCGCCGAAATCGGAGCTTCAGGAACGGTGACCAAAGAAATTTCGCAAAAAATTGTGTTACTTCCGATTGCTCCCAAATTTGGCACACAGGAAGTTAATAGATTTAGCCAATCACCTGCCTAGTTCCAGCCCCTGTCGACTTTTGACCGTCACACACCGGGTTTTCGAAAATTTTGAATTTTATGGCGAGTCGCGGGGAATCTTTGTGAGCCGGTTTTGCGAATAATGAAAGCTTGTATCGACAAATGTCAACCAAATACAACTCAAACAAACTATTCTGAAGGATTTTGGAGGATAACAAGCAAAATAAACGCGAAAATCGAGGTTAGGAAACAATTAGAATCTGTGCATGCAAATCGCCGATTGCCCACTCTGTGCCACATGTTCTTGAAACGGCGACGATTTCCTTCCCGTTTTGCCTTCGCTTCGCTTTTCGCTGTCAAATTCTTGCTTATTTTGATGAATTCTATCAGCAAATTCATGTCTGCTTGTCCCTAACTCGATATTTTTTTGGGAATCGAGGAAACAAAGCGTCTCAGTGAAGTAAACATGGGGTCACGAGGTGACGCCAAAGGATTATGCTAATTATGATAATCCAATTAGCATAATCATGACAGCGTGCAGAAAAAAATTTGTAGAAAATTTCTAGTCGTTCCATATTTTAGAACGATTTTCGGGTTTTTTTACTTACATATTGATGAAAAATATTTCTTGCTACCATATCACCCAAAATAAAGAAGTTTCCTAGCTAAATGACATTGTTTAAAATTTTAAAAAAATTTTATGCAAAATATGCTTTTTTAATTTTTTTGTGGCGGAATATTATGGGTTTCCTATGACCGAAATATTTTTTTTTCGAAAGGGCATTCTTTTCCCTTTCCAATGAGGTATAGCTTGATATTGAACTGTAAATAACACCAGAGATATGATTTTTTAAAGTTACATGGCAAAATACATTGAAATAATTGGCTGCAGACAATGAGTTAAAGGGTTAAATAGAAGAAAAAATGTTCTGTTTAAAATTTAATTTCTTCTTGTTGTCCAAAACAAAAAGTACAGTGTAAGTCCCTAGTGGCCATTGAATTTTGCCGGAGCACAGTCTTATCACTTGTCAGTTGGTACAGCTGTAATATATAAAGAAATCATTATTTTGTTATCTTATAGAAGATTTGTACTGATTTAACAGTACATCTCCAAGATGAATTACTAGAGAGTTTTAGCTTCACGTATACATCAACTGGCAAATGTGAATTGGTACCATGTGGCCAAGTTTTCCCCTTAATTGCCGTTTACTGTTTATTACTTGACTCAAAAAATTAATAGGTAGTTTCATGCCAGTTTTATTCATAAGAATTGTTGTGGACAGTTTTTTCTGCTCATTTTCTATCTTGAGAAATTCTCAACCTGAATCAAATGTTTGCTGTTTGCGGTATACATGAAGTTAAAACTCTCTAGTGTCCTTTATTAATGTAGTCATCCTTTTTACCAATACAACTTTCAGGTGTAAAATGTTGTCTGAAGATGTTGTGCTGGTTGACAGGTGAGAATTTAAAAGCTGAGGAAAAAAAACATTTTATTAACATTCATTGTTATTTTAATAATATAAGAAAAAAGTCAAACATTGTTGTCAGGAACTTACAGTGTACTTACTTCATATCCTCTTTGTCCTGGCTGGAACGAACGGTGCAATCATATCCTGCCAGCCACTGAATTTTGTCCCATGCTTTATTCACAGACAGACTCTAACTTTATGATAGCTTAAAATTTCTGCAGCAATAAATAATAAATAAATGATACCAAACTCAATAATAATTCACTGTATGAAATAAAAAACCTTTAAGTAATTTTTGTTCTTTAGTATACATTGTACCATGTTCTGTCTCATCTCCATTATTAATTTTTTTTATCTTAAGAGAAGAAGCTGGTTAATGTCATCACTTCATTTACTGTGCCTTTCACCATCTTTTAAAACCAGAAATATCTTATATGCCACACTTAGAAACATAACTGGTTTTTGTAGCTCCAATAAAAACGTAAATAGTACTGAACTCTGCCTGCCTTTTAGTCCTGGAATTGATGTCAGCCCTGATCTAGACCTTTGGATTGACAAGCACTGTCTGGATGCAGATGTGTTTGTTCTGGTCGCTAATGCTGAGTCCACTCTCATGGTTACCGTAAGTTTGAACAAAATACTTTTATTAGAAGTCAGATGCACACAGTCATTATAGGTCTTAGTATTTCCACCCCAACTTGCTGTTATCCCGAGAACTTCAAATATGTAGATACGTCTATAATTTTATAATTTTATGTTCTACAAATCAGTGGGTCTTTTTAGAAGTGGATGGGGGGACCAGGGCACCTCGACACTCCCATCTGCTGTAAGGACTGCATTACGACTTTTTCTTGTTACGATACACAGGGCTGTCATTAAGGGCTGTGGGCCGGGGATTTCCCCTGGCTGCTATGAATGTGGCCCCTGGCTACTTTCCCTGGAAAATAGAAGAAAATTAGAACCAAAAGAAATCCCTAGCTGTTTCATTCCCTGCCAATTCTTTATACCTGGCAACTTGAAACCTTAGTGGCATCCCTGCCGTACACCTTTTGCTAGACAATCAGGAAGTAACTTTTCACCCACACGATAATATTGATCATTAATTTTATTTTATTATGGGTTGATTGATTGATTTTTTTAATGCATCTTGCTTTATCTCAGATCTGTTATTATTATGTGAGACAAAGGCACAAGAATGTCCTGAAATATTATTTTCAAACCAAAGAGAAATTTCAACCGCAACATACCATACTATCAATGGTTGGATCTATTTGCGGAATAAGAACATTTGATACATAGATAGATAGTTTATTGACCTTAAAAACTTGAAGGAGAGGGCTCCTGAATTACAACGAGGTGTACAAAATAATTAAGAAAGATGTTCATGAATTGCCATCTTAAAAACTATTTTAGAATTACAATGTACTTTAGTCAAAGTCTTTTCAAGTGCCCCTCTCTGCACAGAAGCAGAGACATATCTTTTGCTTATTGTTTTTTAGGAAAAGAATTTCTTTCACAAAGTCAATCAACGGCTATCACGTCCAAACATCTTTATCCTTAACAACAGATGGGATGCATCAGCATCAGAACCAGACACAATGGAACTGGTCAGTATCATTAGTAAAGGACACTTTACATAAGACTGAGCATTTTAAGCAGTCTCCCCTTATGTCTCCTTCAAAATGCAGCCTTCCTAGGTTTAATAAATAATTTATCAGTGGCTATTTGGCAACCAACTCTTTAGGTTTTGCCGCCAAGAGAATCCAATCATATTTCAGTAGAACTGATTAATTTTTTTGTTTCCTTATGAACCAATAATTCTCTTGGGTTACCAACTTAGTGACTTTTTTTCAAATCAAGTCAGCGCTACATGGTGACTAAGATTGATGCAACTTGCAGGGTTGCAAAAGTTGTTTGAGAAACAAATATCCAATACATCTCTCCCCACGTGGGGATTTTTTTGGTTTGAACTCCCTCTCCTCCCTGGAAATTTCAGTTCAGGTTTATACATTCCTTTTAAAATTTTGGCCTTTAAGACCCTCCTCCCCCTTGGAGTTTTCAGTGATCCTGAATGGGGTTGATAGTAGAGAGCTTAATTAAGCGACAACGATGGCGATGGCTACGAAAACGTCACTTAAAAAGTGAATTGACACTGCTTCAATCTTTGTCATGCTTATTCCATCTGGTTTACTTCGTCAAATGTTGGCAAATGTTTTTGGAGTTGAATTCTAAAGGACGGTATCAACGTTCGGGAAAAGAAAAGAAAGTTGTCGTCTTGAGTTCAAGTCCTTGACAAAACGTACATTTTGGCCCTTTCATGTTGTAATTGTGCAATGATGGCAAACAAATATACAAGAAAGTGTGATGCACATGCAAAGCTGTTGTTTTGCTAATCTAAAACTATTGCTTTTTTTCTTTTCTTGTTGCCATTGCCATCGTCGTTGTTTAAGCTCCCTAATGTTCTGGAACCACACTAAGTTTTGTGAATTTAACCTTAATTTTGTTACTGTACAAGTACCCTTTTTGTTTCCTTTGATACAGGTGAAAAATCAACATCTTGAAAGGAACATTAGTTTCTTGGTTGATGAGCTGAAGTGTGTTGACAGAGCTCAGGCTGAGGATAGGGTGTTCTTTGTCTCTGCCAAAGAGGTACGGGTAACACAAAATATTAATTTGATGAATATGCCATTGTTTCTAATGTTGATATGACAACAACTCTGCAAAATTATTATTAGGACAGTTTTCAAGTAACATAGAATACAATACAAAAGTGGGTACTGTGCTAAATAAGAGATTTCCGAAAAAAATAGGAAACGGGCAAAATATTAAAATGTTTGCCTGGGTGAAGTTCAAAGCCAACTGAAAAAAACTCTGTTAGTTTTATGATCTCAGTGGGCAGGTTTTTGGCAGTCATTGATTGTCCTTGGCCAACAGCTCTACCTGTTTGCATCACATATAGTGAGGCCGGTGCATTTTACAGATTTTTTTCTTTTGTTGTAGACATTGATGACAAGAATGCAGAAACATCAAGGAATGCCCCAAGGAGGTACTTATAATCAATAATATTCACATTGAAATATACCTGTGTGTCAGTGTGATTTTCAAGGGATTAACAGTAGAGGTTTTGGGTGCCCAGCTGTTGCTCTTACCTGAAGTTGACAGCCTTGTTCAATATTACAGTATTGCAAGTATTTTGTGTGAGTGCTTGGTCCAAGGTTTGCATGTCTGCCACTTAAAGCAATAATTATTAAATTAGCCTGGGACCAGGCTCCATAGTGGGGGAAAAGGGGAATAAACAGGGTCAAATAGGAAAAATATAGGCGATCGAAGTGAGCCAAGTGGTGGACCCCACCCTTTCCCCTCCCCAAACTACCTCTCGGCTGGCTTCGCTTGCCGATTCTTTTTTTTTTTTTTTGCCCACATGATTTTTTTCTCCTTTTTCTCCCAGTGTGGAGCCTGGTTCCAGGCTAGCTCTTAATGAAGTGAAGTAAAACAGTTTTGTAAGCTTCAGGCACTCTGCCACACATGCAAACTTCAGATCCACTAGCCATACATGTATGCTGCTTGAAAAGTAACAAGGAAATATTATCCTTGCATATATTATCTACTAAAATGTAAATAAGGCATTATGTCTTTGTAAGACTCCATAGATTCACATGTAAAATGTTTTACTTGTAGGAGGTGCTATACATGTTGAAGGATTCCCGGCAAGACAACTTGAGTTTGAAAACTTTGAGCGCAAGTTTGAGGTAAAATGTTCTGACTTTAACAGTATCGTCAAATGACAAATTTGCAAATGACAAAATTCATAGTATACATTTGCGGAAGGGTTTTTATCATGCAATAGAGGTCTGTGATTTGAACCATTGATCCAGGAAAAATAACGTTTTTTTATCTGGTTGTGAAGGACATGAAGCTGTCTAGTTTTCTTTCACCTAGAACCAATGAATGGTATTGTTGTATTACCAGAGGTACATGTAGTTGTACAACAATGCTTGACTTTAAATCACTGAGAACCTGTTTACAATGAAAGAGGGTAACCCTTGTGCAAGGGTTACCCCAGCAATCGGGTTGACGTTAGCTCTACCCTTGGTACCTGAGGCTGTTTCTTGCGTGCGGTGATTGAGTGTGGCGGAGATACTTCAGGGTTGTCCACAGGCCAACACATCTGTGAATAACTGACCAAAACTGCAAACCGTGTATGAAAAGTCTCTGGCATTAGGGTACGATAGCTCTGGTTTATGTTGCGAGGGTGCTACCCTCACTCCTTGTAAACAGGACTTAAGATGTATTTCCTACTACCTCACAGGAGTGTATTTCCAAATCAGCCATCCAAACCAAGTTTGAATCTCATGCTGTCAGTGGACTCAAGGTTGCTCAAACGGTAAAGGTGATCATGGAGCAAATTGTTGGTTGTGCTTTCCAGCAGAGGTTAGCTACATTTTATCTCTTAGGGTTGTTCTTTTGCAATAATTACAGTTGAACCTCCATTAAGTGGGCATCTATCAAGAGGCAACCCTCTATTAAGTGGCCGGTAACCAAAGTCCAGGAATAATTGTAGGAAAAAATGGGAAATTCAACCTCTGTTAACCCTTGGGCATACAAGGCGGGGGTGGGGGGGAGGGAGGTGGTTGCCACTCCCTAAGGTTTTTCTGATTTTTTCCCTAGACAATAAAACATTCAGCACCTGAAGTTTTCTGTGGGTGTTCGTTTATCCCTTGTGTCAGGAGCCTAGGCTCCTGCTTGCATGCATTTTGAGACAAGTTTAGTGATGGTCAGTCACTATGATTACTAGAGTAGCAGGTGGTCAAGCCCTTTTTGGGAGAAAATGCATGTTTTCTCAACTTTTTTCAACAACAAAAGTAAAAAATCGTTTCAAAATACTGCAACATATCAAAACCTCAAGGGGGGGTTCCATTAAGTCGCCCCCCTTACCAAGGTGGGGGTATGACTGACTTTATGCGTACGTCCCAGGGTTAAGCGGGCGCGGCCACCATTTGGCCGTCCCAGTGAGAGTTCTCACACTGTTGTCATCTCTGTGAATCGGCTATCAAGTGCTTGATATTTTTAGTTTGGCTTCAGTTGAAGAATTTGATGAAAGAAAATACTATTCGAGATGGGAGTTGATGACCGTTTGTGGACCAGTAATGCTTCTCCCATCGCTCATTTGTTTCGCAATAAAGTGATGTTTCTGCTGATGATTATGCTAATATATGATAAACCCATATTAAGTGGCCAACCTCCACTGAGCAACCACTTGCAGGTACCCGGAGGGGGGCTGTTTAATGGCGGTTTAACCGTATTTTCGTAAGACCCAATTCAAAAAGGACTTGTGATTACAGAACTCCCTTGTAGTCCTTTATTCCACAACAATTGATTAACCAAATATAGCTGTCTGTAATTAACACAATGTGTATGTCAATTCATTGTTTCTTAGGGCCTGTTTACATGGAGGTGGGGGACCCCAGGTAGGTGAGGTAACATGTGATGGGTCACCCCACCTATCATGTAAACGTGATCAAATCAAAATGAGAGATTATAAATTATGGACAGGCGGGTTACCCCACCTAAGCAGTTTACCTCACCTCCCTGGGGTTCCCCACCTCCATGTAAACAGGCCCTAAGATGATTACCTCCACAAATTAATTCTACATTTGCAAACTCATAAGTATGTTATTTACTTTTGGTGACCTAGTTGTTAGGGATTGCTAAATCCCGTGGGAGGTTTTTCCTGAGTTTTAAATACAACAGTCCCTTTTTTTTGTTTTTTTTTTTAATAACTGAAAAGTTATTAAAGTTAAAGTATAAATATAATGTTTTACTGCTAAGTATCTGCTCGTAGCATTATAATCCTGATATGACCCAAGATCACCAGGTAGGTGTAAATTAATGGTATTCTTATTGCACAGAACAAGACTTGAAAAAGCCAAGAAAGAGCAAGAGGATCGCCTGGAATATATAAAGGAGCAGTTAGAGATGTACAGTCATGATGCCAAGAGGCACATCAAGGAAATCACCACCAAAGTGGAAGGACAGGTGAACTATAATGTAACTTTGAATTTGGAAGCTTGAGCAGAGGCGTTTTTTGAGCGAAGCACGTCACGTGGAAATGGAGCTCCCCCACCCCCCGACGTTTGCGAAACGTCTTGTGGACGAAACGGCGATGAATAGATCAGTCTACAGAGCTGCTGCAGGGTATAACCAAGTGTTTATAGAGGCACATTAATCCTTGAACTGTTTGTAAATAAAAGGCTCACGTGTACAGTTGTATGAATACACTTTCAGTTTATATAATACATATTAGTATAAAATAACTAACTTATTTCCGTTGCCATAACTGTAGGTAACAGAGGCTATGACGGAAGAGATCGGGCGATTAGGATTGCTTGTGAATGAGTTTGATCATCCTTTTCACCCTCATCCTGGCTTTCTTAAAACTTACAAAAAGGTTCGTTGTGTGGTTTATCCACTGTAGGTTATCCTCTTAGAGCAATTTTTATGTTACCTTGAAAGACTGTCCCTATTGAATGCGCTCATTTAGAAGTAGTACATGCGTTTTCTGCCTCCTTAATTTTCTCACTAAAAAGCGTAAATCCTCTCCTAAGCTCTATCCCCCCACTTTATTAAGACCCCTTTTTCAGGGAAAGAAAGTTATCAAGCCCCTCCCCCTCTCTCTTATAGCCCCCATACGCCTATTATTCACAACCAAATAAATCAGTGATACACTGTAGTAATCAATCACGACTGTAACGCTTCAAATTTCACGTGCAGGAAATTCAGATTTTTTGTATCCTCCAACTTCAGGTGCTGACGCTTTTCCATTCTGCGTCCTAGATCTTTATGGTATTGATACCACCTTCTAGATTACTTCCTAGTTGTTTAGAAAAGCTGTTTAACACCCCGTTTTGCTAACTCAAATAACCTCCATCTAAAATAAGCCCCCCACCCCCATAGCCTAAAAAGGGGAGTAGCACTCTGTTTAATGCCACAAGGACTTGTCCCTACCGGCTAAACTAGTCTGATAGTTAAGCCTTTACATTTAATAACTAACTGCTTTGAATGAATGCGAGTGCTTGTGAATGCTTGTTGGAGGCTTGCTCCCAGGCTCTCTCCTCTTCCCTTGATAACGAGGTTGTGCGTGTTGTCCACGTGGCTTTGCTTTGTTACCTTCAAGGAGTTGTATGGCCACCTAGAGAGAGGACTGGGAAGGAACATGACAGCTCGCTGCTCCAGTTCACAGACTCAAGTCATCAGTGACGCGCGAAAGGACATGGCAGGTCAGTTTGTGTTCTGCTGATCACGTCACAATAGTTACTATAGAATTGTTCCTTTGGGAGTATCCCATTTTGATTAGTTGGGTGTTTTCGTTCCAGTTTTTCAAAAGCTGGATAGTACTATCCACCGGATAAATCATTAAATAGAAGATAAGTCTTAAGGAAAACCAACTGCGCTATCCCTCTAGAGACTGATTTACCCGGCGTCATCCACTCGCCTTTGGGCCTTTGAAATAAAGAAAAACCTTTATAGTTGATTAACTTTTTTCATTCAATTCAAGAATCGGTTGAAATCGTTAATTTTATATTACCCTATAAAACAGCCGTTTTTCGTGACGCTACCAGAAACCAGTGGTGACTTCGCGAAGTGTCGTCTGCTTTATCAGGCTAGGTTTACACGTGTACATCTTGAGCTCCTCCTGCGCGAACGGGATTTTCTTTTTTTCGGTATACGGAATTTTTAACATTACAATGGTACTTTAGTTTTATCGAGTCGTGTAAGTGAGCGCCAGCAACGCCAGCAGAAAAGTTTCTGGATTTCCAAGGGTTATCCCTCTGACAGATTGTAGTTATCTTTTACTTCAAGTTGGTAGAAATTTCTCAGTGATACTTCGTTTCTTCCAGATCGCCTTCGTGCCCTACTTCCGCCAGAATCAGCGGAAGTAGCCCTTGATCCAGCTTCTTCCTCGTAAGTAGAATTACAGAAAAGATATCTGTTACAGGAATTTCAGGTTTTAACTGTGGTAGTGGAAACTTACCAATGTAAGAATTTAATACACATTTTCATCCCACTTAGCCTCGATTTCCAAGCAAGTTACAAACTGGACGTACCAAGCCTGTGCATTGATTTCCAGGAAGACATTGAGTTTAATTTCTCCCTTGGCTGGCAGGCCATTTTGAGGAAGTTCTTAGCCCCGCACAATGCGGGTCTCGCTATTGCCTTAGGCGCTAATGTAAGTACTGTATTGCAGTACATATATATGAAATAGCTTTGCATATTTAATGACCATTGCTAGTTTAACCTTTTAAGCCCTAAGAGTGACCAGCATCAAATTTCTCCTTGTAATATCAACGTTTTGTAAAACAGAGTGGTCTTGAGAATTACGGACATGATCAGATGAATTTGCGTGATATTTTATCAACTTCTCCCCTCTACTTCTGTAGGAAATGAATAGGGGCAACAAATGAGAATTCAAATTTTGATCCTAGGGTTTAAAGGGTTAAGCTCAGTCTCCAGCCGTGGGAGTCTCGATACTTCTGCGATTCTCCCTACCCGACGGAGTTTTCAGAAATAGAAAATACAGTCAAACCCCGTTAATACGGAGACTGAGGGGCCATAGAAATTGTCCATATTAACGGGGTGTCCGTATTAAGCGGGTTGAATTTAGAGAAAATGTTCGGGCTTTCCCAAGGGACAAAGCAAAAAAACTGTCCGTAATAACGGGGCGTCCGTATTAAGCGGGTTGAAGTTAGAGAAAATGTTCGGGCTTTCCCGAGGAACAAAGCAAAAAAACTGTCCGTAATAACGAGGTGTTCGTATTAAGCGGGTTGAATTTAGAGAAAATGTTCGGGCTTTCCCAGTCAAATCCCGCTTTACGGACACCCGCTTAATACAAACAAGTGGAGTTGTATATTTCTGAAAGTGGTAAACGTAACATTTATTCAATTATCAAATAATTTAAGACTATGTTACCCACAATTAGCGGAGCTATTCTAGGTGGGCAACAATACAATAATTTTCTCCTATAAAGTCGGCAAAAGTCGCCCGAAATATTCTGTAAGAAAACATGATGTTTACATTTCGTTATGAGTTAACAGCACAACAGAGACCTCGACTGTTGTAAATGTCCTAAAAATATAGCCTCTGTATCGCCTCTGTATACTATGATGGACAGATTGCTTTTTCCCTGGGGAAATAAAACCCTCTCATTTTCTCCAAATTCAACCCGCTTAATACTGACAGCCCCGTTAATACGGACACTTTCTATGACCCCCTCAGTGTCCGTATTAACGGGTTCTGACTGTGTGTTCTTCCGAAATGTCTAGACGGCTATTTTGGCCGCTCGCTGGAACTTTCAAGGAATCCCTGTCATCCCAATATAGGGTATAACTTGCGCTATACTGCAAACCGACTATTTGGTTTGCTTCAAGCAGAAGTCGTTCCTTTGCAAATTGAAGCTAAGCAAAAAGGAAACCGGCTTTTGCACGCAGGCCAAATCTTGGCGTCCCGCGCAAGCCAAAATTATTGCTTCAGTTAAGCGGACAGTGCCCAAATGAAGGCTCAAATTAGTACAAAAGAAGCAGTTAATTTTATATTCAGACCAAGCGAAAAAGGCTTTCAACAAGTAGATGTCACAGGTTAATAACGAAGAGAGTAGTTCTTTCTTTAAACTGTTCACAATTGGTCAGTAATTAGTATAAATCCAGTTTAGTGTCCTCTGCTCTTTGTTGTTGTAGTGATTTACATTTCAACAACCTCTGCGGGCTGATCCTGAGGGCGTCTGCTTACCGCAGGCTAGACCCTTCTCAGTCAACTTCATTTTAAAATAATTGACTCGTATTAGTTATTGTTCCTCTCTATTTTTAGCTCCAAAGGAATGTCCAGAACTTAGTTCCTACGGCCCATTATCAGTCTACAGAAGGAAGAACGGGCACTAGCGCTCAGGCCAGCTCATCGCGTGAGGTTCTAAAGCGACCCGAGGGTGATGAGGTTGCCGTGGCTGTCATTCAGGGACTCGCCTCGCTGACGTCACGGACTGGCACGTTGGTGGTTATCATCGGAGGACTAGTAAGAATATTTTTGGTTCTTTCTTTGCTCTGGAATGAGTAATCACTCCATAACACTTCCGAACTTGGTAGGGGTACGAGGAAGGTCCGCACAAACCACGATATTAGCGTGCAAATGAAAGTCTGTTAAATACAATGTTCCGGAATGACTGCAAACATAGCGACAACACGGTGTTTCTTAGTGCTGGAGAACTTGCCACTCCATTAATGCAGCCACCTAAGGGAGATTTTTTTAAAAAGTTGTATTAAGGAGTTGGTCATGTAAAAGGCACTGGGTGGGTGTTGCACTGTGGGATTGTTAGAAGGAACCTGGGCCTAGTTAACGTTCGCAAAGACTTCTGGGACTGTTCCTAGGGACAGGGAGAACAAAATGGCCAATAGCTGACTGGCGCATGCCCAGTAACGATGCCAGAAACAATTGCGGTGTTCCAGTTCCCTTCTTGCTGGTCATTATAAAGTTGCACAGGAAAATGGGTCTAAATTCATTTCCCAAGACATTGTCATTGTGTAATTCGACGCATCACTGACCAGTCTCTCGCCAGCGACCTCAAAATGGCTCACATTCACCCTTAATGTATGGCGCATTAAGGTGCATGTCTTATTTGCAAACCCGCCGTCACAAAGACCCAACGTATCAGATGGGATCCCACGTTAAACAATCCTAGCTTTTCAAAACGAAAAGACACGATCGCCAAGCGTCTCAGATGATGCGGGGCCTTCAACTATAGGTGTCGTCCCTCTGTTTTAGATAGGAATATGACGATATAATGTGCAACTAGAGGAAGCAATTGTGGGCGTGGTTTGCGGTGGTTGTATGGTCGTCTGGCGCGGTCCGCTGTGGTTTTGGTTGACTGTTATGTTAAAATCTACAATAACAATGTCGGGTCTACAGAAATTGTTAATAAACAATAATCTGTCAGTGAAAAAAGAAACTTGCAAGGGCTAGCCAACCAAAAATAACCCTGAGAAAACTCCTACAAAGTTCTTGTGGTTCTATTTTTTCCACGTTTCCTATGAAAATAGCCAAGGGGGCATGCTCATAGTATCCTAGGGAAACTCTCCGACCCCCGGCCTTTCTAGTGGCAACCGTGCTTAATGCTAGTTTAAGAAGTTAGGCTAGTATTTAGGGCCTGCTATTACAACTTGCCCACAATTGAGGATTATTACCGAATCGGGTTCGTAGGCAGGCGGTGCAAAAAATCTGCAGTCTAGCACATGCGGATCGTAAACGAAGATGGTTATAGGAAGGGAAGAGTGTGATAAGGGCATCTTCGTGTATTTCCGTTTTACAGTGATTAATGATGGTAATAGAGTGAGACTGAGTGGAGTCCAATTCGGTCTGTAATCATACGAGTGATTCACAACATCGGACGACCGCGTAGCGAAGTCCGATTGGTTTAATCACGAGTATGTTTACAGACCGAATTGGACAACACGAAGTTCTGTTTCCAGTTAATCATAACTATAACAAAATTTGTGATATTTTAGGCTTTTTTAAAATTAAAACACAAGAAATTCCGAGTTTTTTCCCTAGCAGTTGGCGCGTACTGTCCAATTACTTAGGTATGAAGCGTACTGTTTTATTGCACTGTCCTATTAGTGCTGACATCAAAGAACAGTTGAACGGGACAGTTGATAGCCAAACAGATTTGACAATTTTGTTATAGTTATATAGGACAAATATTATTGAATCAACATGGCTGCTGCCTACAAACATGGCGGCTACTAATAGCATATGTTGCGGTTCAATTTTATCCTTGGTCTAAATTTTCTTTTCTTTTGTTTTTGGGTATGGTAATGTACGATAATTATTTTTTAAATAAAAAGAAAATAAATTTTAAACCATGGATAAAATTGAACCACAACACATAATTATAACCCGGCAACTGCCAAGCAGCATTTTCAACTTGCCTTGCCTTGTGTTTAGATTTGGAAGACTGTCGGATGGAAATTTATAGCCCTGTGTGGTGGTCTTTACAGTGGAGTGTATGTGATAGAGAGACTTCGCTGGACCAACAGCGCCAAAGAAAGAGCTTTCAAGCGACAGTTTGTCGAGTATGCTACTGAGAAACTCCAACTGGTTGTCAGCTTCACCAGTGCTAATTGCAGTATTCAAGTGCAGCAGTAAGTTTACTTTGGAACATGTCGAGATATAACTCTCTTTAAACCAAACACCCTCGGGTCTGACAATGACTGTCCGTCCTAGAGAGGTGTCCGGCTTACAGAGAGTCGACCCCAGTGATTTTATAGCTGAGCCTATTCGCAATGAATACACGTCTGTTTAACTTATATACTGAAAACAGCTAAGACTGGAACAAGCAGGAACTCCCGTGATTGACAAGCGTCCTGTCCAGGGGGGAGAAGCAGTACGCTTAGATGCTTCATGCTACGAGAAATCGAAATAAACCAAACTCCGTCACTGTGCACGTAGGACTCATGCCTCGTGCGCGCCTCGACCGGAGTGACTTTTTCGATCGGACGCCAATCAAAGAGCGTGCGGGTTGGCGATGAGCAGTCTATTTTTTTTTTTTCGCAAAAATCCCCTTATTCCATCATCGTAGGATAAAAGTGTCTTTAACTCTGTTAATTTCGAAATTAACAAGGTCTACTTTCATAAACAGGGTCAGGTTTTTAAGCCCTCGGCTGTAGCTAACCACTAGCCAAACTTCCCTTGATTGACCCCCTCCCCCCCCCCCCCACGCACACACACTCCCCCTCCCGGAACGTTTTCCCGGTTGTATGTATTAGTCCTTTGCTTGCTCGTTTACGCCATTTTGAACAGAGATCTTCATGACTACAGTAGTCAATTGTGAATTCTACGTTGAAACATTCACAATATCCACTGAGGAGAAAGACGTGACTCACTTCGTTTCGACACTTCAGCAAAATATTCAACAAACATTACACTGTTCAAGTTTCTGGTTACAAAGAGGAAGACTGAAAATGTAGGATTAATATTTTTTCCCAAGAATAACAACCATCCAACATGTTTATACGATTATCTCTTAATCCATGAGCTTAAATTTAATGCGGCTCGTTCCAAAGTTGTTGACCTCGTTAATTTTTGGGTTCTGTTCCAGGTTTTTTTGTAATGCTTAAGTAAGCCTGTTTACTTGATCCTGTTAACACGGATGTCTTTTGCGTCATAGTGCCATTTTAATTCTAAAAAAAGAGAGTTTCCAGCTTTTAATAGTCCTCTTAAGAAGCTGTCCTTTAAGTGTTTCATCCATGCTCGCGCTTGGCATAGAACTTGTATTTTTGGAAAAAAGAAGCTATTAAGAAAGATGTCATGTTCTCCCCCACTTTCCTGTCCCAATCGTGGGACAAAGCTAAATCTTTGTCCTCGACGTATTCAGGATTTCCACTTTGTCACGCAACGATCATTTCTGGAAGAAAGGGTCCAGAGACAATGGGTCCGCATGCCCAAGACGAACCAACCAGAGACAACGTTGTGGCAGTTGTATCGGTGCGAAGCAACGCACTGCAGCTGACAAAAAGTAAAATAACGTATATAAATAAAGTACTGAACGCATTTATTCAAGAGAAGTGGAAAGCGTTTGGCATTTATGAATCGACGAGCACATGAAATAGTTAGATCACCTCATAAAACTCATTCAGAGTACTCTTAAAGTGACGATGCTAAAACTGCTGTCTTAAAAGACAATTGTCTCTGGACCCTCTCCAGGGAGCGAAAGGTTGTATGTCAGAGAGAACGCTAGAGATAGCCTAGTGAGTAATAAGCGTCAGGCACCAAAGCCAACGAGCTACTTAGGTCATAGAGGACCACAGATCATTTTAATTTTGATGCATTTTGTTTCAGAGAATTGACTTCTACCTTTGTAAAACTGAAGTCACTTGTGCAAAGAGCGAAAGAAACATTGGAGGAAAATATCATTGATCTGTACAAAGAAATTACAAGGCTGGAAAAGATCGAAAACGATGCTAAGATTTTAAGGTAAGGCTGGGAAGCGCGGCGTCTGATGCTTGCTTTGTTTAACTTATTCATTTATTTAATCCGTCAAAGGTACCCAGGATTACCCGGGGTACTTTTGGGAAGCTTTCGAAAATATGGGTTGTGATTTGAGGCGATGCATTTTTTTGGTCTTTTTTTTTGTTCAGCATATTTGGGTATACTTTGTGGCGGCCCGTACTCGCACCACGCCAAATATGACAGTTTTATGTTTATGCACAAGATTTCCACCCGGGTGGTTTGTGTAAATGTTTCTCTGTTTTCTTTTCATGTTTTTCTACTTTTCATGTTTTTCGCAGTTGTGAGTTAACAGTTGTGTTGGTCGTCTCTTAGGGGAAGGTGGCAAGAATAGCGGTAGTGCAAAGGGTGCCTCCCCTCCCCTCCGCTCCCCCTGGCTCTATTCAGTGCTCTACAAGTTGCTGAAGTCTACCAAAGACGTTTCAACAGTGATATTTCTTACTGTTTTTTAGGTTATGTCCAGGGTAGGGAGAACGCTAACCTATACAATATAGAACATTAGTACCCACCTACACTTCAATAGTAGCTACTAACGAAGGAAAATAGAAGAGGAATTGGGGAGGGGGGGAATTGCCATCACCCATATTTCAGTGGGGGTGGGGTGATATATCAATTTTTTGTCGCTGAATGGGAGGGGCTGGGGAGGGAGGTTTCCTGGAATAGATTTTGTTCCTGGTTTAGAACTAAGCCTCAACTTCTCTTCTCAGAAACAAAGCAAGCTGGTTTGAGAGCGAGTTGTCTCAGTTTATCACTGAGTTTGGTCTCGCAAAGAGCAAGATCTAAAACACTTCACATAAGCGGACAAGCCAGATTCCAAAGGTAAACTATCTGATTTCTTCGGTTAAGAAAGAAGAAGGACCATCTTCACGATTTTAGCCGATTGAAGCTTCGAATTGCGGCAAAATGAATCGTTTTTATTCGTTTTGCATCAAAGAAACTGGATGGAAAGAGAATGGCTTCAGAGGAAAAGCGGGGTTGCTTGTTTCAACTGGACCGACGTTCTGGACAATGTTCTGAATTGGGAACTTTGGGATGGAAGTGTCGCCCGTCCCTGAACGTGTAGGGGTTTAAAACTCCGAGATCTTCAAGAATGTAAAGAAAACTTTTAGGGCGAGATGAAACTCTCGTCAATCTTGTATCGTGTTAGAAACGATTGCCTATTTCTTCGGGTCAGAATGTCCCCGGACGATAAACAAAGGGGACGCAGTCAAGATATTACTGTACTGGGTTACTTGTAATTCCGAATTGTGAATACGCCGAGTGTTGGTCGTCTCGGTGAGGAAGGTGACAGGAATAGATGTAGTGGAATGGGCGAGAACATTTTGCTCTCCCATTCCTTTGTATCCCTTCCCTCCCCTCCCCCGTACTTCATTCACTGCTCCACAAGTTACTGAAGTCTACTGACGGTGTTTGAATAGTTCTACTGTTACTGTCTTTTTAGGTAATGGCAAGGGGAGGGACAATGCTAACCCATATAATATGGAGCGAAAGTGAGACTTTTTCTTGTCTGTCGCCTTCTTCAGTGATTAACCTTGTATATACTTTCACTCACTGGTTTTTGTCTCTGAAATGGGGTACTCATTCGATAAATGATGCTTCGAAGTATAAGCGTGCACATTTTCATTCATACTCTTTAGTAGTAATACTTATTACCGTTATCATACGAATGAAATCTCAGAAACCTCGCCGGTGATGTACCTCGTTTCATTGAAGCACTCTGTCTTTCTCTCTCTTCCAAACTGCCATACCCCAGTGTCGACCTAGTGTATATATCATGTTCATCTGGAATTTAATGCTCAGGTGTCCCTAATGGGCCTTGTAAAATATGACACTCTAAGGTCTTTGCTAGATTAAATGAAACGTCGATAACTGGTTCTCTTATCTGTCGTAGACATTTCCGATAACTTTCTGCCAAGTTTTTGTCGAATTGACCGGGCGTGGGTACTGGGTACTTTGACCTGTTTGGTAAAGTTGGTCCGCTTTGCACCGTTTTCGAAACTGCAGAGCGTTTTCACCCTCGTGGCCAGCAGCTATACAAATTTACCGGAACAAAAGAAAGTTCTTACATAAGAAAAAGGTTCAGCTCCCACAGGAGTGAGGACTGGTTTGAAAAACCAACATGGCCACTGTTTCATTGTTTTGGGACACCAATATTGCCATCGTGACGTCATGAAAACGCTCTATTGCTGGTTCGTACGTGACGTCACGGCGGGCGTGCATGTTGGTGGTCAAGAACAAAAGCATTTTGCTCCTCTGGGAACTAAACTCTGTTGTGATGTATATTCTTCGAAAAAAAAATTCTATTGTGTTGACCCCCAACATAGCCGCCTTGTCACATGGTTGCAGTCCAAGAGTATAACTTACTTGTGTTTTCCCCTTGGTTTCCACCGACGTACTGTGATTGACGTAGTTCTCTAAAAGCTGATAACATCATAACAGGCAAAACCGGTCTTAGCCTTTGATTGCTCCAAAAATCCAGCTTGGGCTTTCCTGTCATGCGCTACCATAAAACGGGACTCGAAAATTATGATCAAGCTGATTTAAAAACTCAAGAAAATAATACATGAGAGTCCCTAAAAGGCTTTGTGGGATACGGGATTTCCCTTACTTGAAGCCCGGGGTTCGGGATTTTAAAGCGGAATGGGGGCGGGATTCGGGATTGAAACCAGCACGGTATTCGGGATGCGAAAATAACCATCGGGATTACTGGACTGAGCAAAACGTTGCGTCGGGATGACAAGGTTGAAAAGGGAGCGAGGAGAAGCAGCTGTTTTCGCAGGCTGCGCCAAATAAGATCAATGAGTATCAGACACAGGCATTGTTTTTTATTTGTAGCAATTGAAACTGATTGAAAAGACGTGCCCCAACGAGGGTAGAGTGCGCAGGGTTAAGCTTTTGCGACTCTCTATTAAATTAAGAAAAATAGAAGGGGGGAGGGGTGGGAATGGCTTAAATGTGCCATGTGCAAATGGAAAATCGGTTTGAAAAAGGCATAGAGTTTGTCTAGGGAAGGAAAGTTGGTCTTAACTGAAATAATAGAGACCTTAATATCCAGCGACGGTGACTGCAAAAAGAACGTCAGGTTTAAAGGTAATGTCACAGGGGACAATTTGCAACACAACATTACAACATGGTTGCAACATTGTTTCGAATGGTTGCAACATTCCCAGTGCTGTGTTGTGCAAAAAATCGTCGTTGCGAATTGTTTCGTGTAACATTACTTTACTAAGCAAGACAACAACTTTGCACGTGCATCACGCGTGTTTTACATTTCTTTGCCGTCACTTCACGACTTTAGGACGTACAAATGCCCAATTTCACGTTTATGGAGGTCGTAAACGAGCAATGACAAACTCTTCTTTATCTTTCTGAACTTCGATAAGGCTTTTAGGAATTGAACTCCAGAAGGGTTCGCATACATTTGAAAACTAAGTAAGCTGGAATAATTGCGATGCTTCAAAAAATCGGAATTTTACAGTGTAAGTTGGAAGTGTTGTTTACCATTTAACCACCTTTAATTTTATTAACCCTGTGTTTACTCATTGGCTAATTTGTCAGGTATATGCAAAGGATTAGTACAAGCTAAACTAAGGCTTGTCTAAAATAAGCATTGTCTAATTGGATGAACCGGCTTTGAGCTGTAATCGGTATTTTAGTGCAATGCCGCGGTTGATTAATTAAGATTCGGCACGTTCAGGTTCAGATAAGTTTATTTTTGTGTTGCCTTTGGTGGAAACCTAAAACGAGCCTTCATCAAGTGAAATCTTCATTGAGGAGTCAACTTGGAGTTCATAAAGGTAAGCATTGAAATCTAAACAACGGTAAAGATAGATAAGAAGCGATTAGCCTAGTTTAGCTCTTACTTCGTTGTGGAAAGGTGGCACATAAGGCATTAAACCGTTTCACCTATGATACATTTATGTATAAAAGCATTGCAGTTAAAACTTTAGAATGCGAGGGTAGGCATCAGGCATGACAATTTTGTCGTCAAGACATGTTTTTTCAGTCGATGCAGTCTGTCGTTTCCAAACTAAGCACAAGAGCCCAAAGCTTGTAGCCTTTATCCACTCCATAAACTTCTTGCCCGGGGAGGGGGGGGGGGGGGGTGTACCCCCTTATATAAGACATGTAAGTATGCGCCGCCGCAAAGGGTATGGTTTTGGGGCCTTTTTGGTCTGAAAACGGGTATACACTTTGCCAATTTTGGTCTTGTGTCGGGTATGGTTTTCGAGGGACTTACGAGACTGTATGAACGTATTTCTTGCTTCAATTCCAAATGAATAAGAACGAAATGAAAATATGCGAATTCTAACTACATTTGTGGAATTTTTTGTTTGCACTCTAATCTAAGTATTTATGATGACATAATTTCTGCCAAAAGGCCAAGTCTAAAAAACGGGTAAAGATTTTAGGGTCTGATCTCAAAACGGCTCTGAAAATGACATTTTTTGGTCCGAAATAGCGTCAGGATTTTGAGAACCGGGCGTCACACCCCAAGCACGAATTCCCAGGTGTACCCCCGGGCTTCTTTCTGAATGAATTTAAAAATATTGGGTGCCTCCAATACCAAACCAACTGACGATGGCTTATCGGGTAAGGGAATGACTCTAGTTATTCGCCATTTTTTTCAGCAAAATACTTTTGCATTGTTATGTAATTGTGATTTCATAATACATTCCCTCACGAATCGTAATTATTATGATGTTTACTTTGCGTGAGATGTTTATCTATTCGTCTGGCGGTTTTATGACATGCCGTTCAGCTATAAGAGTTCCCTAATCAATTAACGGCGCTTTCTTGCTCGTGTTCCGGGTGTGCGCGTGTGCGTATGTGGGGCAGGGGGGGGGGGGGGGGGAGGGTTTGCGGTGGTAACTAACTTGAAACCTCAAATTGCTAACGGCACGTACATTCAGGCTCGGGTTCAGCCGGAAGGACAATTGACCTAAAAGCTAACTTGGCTATCCCTGGAAAGGGTGAGGGTGGGTGGGGGAGACGGGGACTCAAACGAGGGTACAGGTGTTAGGGTTAGAGAGAGCCGAGACCTCAAACGCTGACCCGTTTAAGACAAAAATTGCTCATTTGGCTTCCATGTCGAGCTTAGGACAAGGGACTTAATTTCATGACCCTTTATCTTTTTGTTTTGCATGCAGAATTAAGCCCCTTTTTAAGCTAACACTCTAATGGAATTAGATTTTCTGGGGAAAAGAAACACTGACTGTTTTCACCACCAAAGTAGATTGCTCATCGCTAACCTTCACACGTAGTTAAAGGCCTCCGTCTAAAACGACACCCTGCTCAAGACGCTAACTAGTGAAATTGTATACCTTGTCTGAGACTCAATGCAAGACCCTAGAAATCATACGCCCCCTTTAGACCCACATACCCGTTTAGGCCAAACAAGGTAGTTCCATATCATCCTAGACCCTAACACGAAACCTGTAACTGACAAACAATCCTCAAAAGATAGCAACCCCTGTGTTAAATCCTGGCCTTTTGAAGGCAAAAGGCAAGATACACGTCCTGTTGGTTCTATACGAACAAGTCAGGCATTTACACCCATTTTGGGCTAAGCTGCCCTATGGCTATATACACTTCAGGAGACCCCCCTGACACGTTTCAGGCTCAGAGGGGCCAAGAAACAACACCCTGTCACACGGAACTCCATCTCCCCCCCCCCCCACCCCCCCGCGTTTTTCCACTCCACTGCCGGAAGGCCTACTTTCTGTTGGCAGTGTTACCGCTAAAGAACAAATGGAATTGTTTATCATTAATCATGCACAATTACACTCCAACCGATAAACAACTACCATGAGACACGACTACTGAAAGAAATGTCGACAGAAAAAGTCCTGCTTGCCATGGATTGGTCTGTTTTATAGAGGGAGGATTAAATATTATTTTAACCTTTAGATTGCCTTTGAAATTGCAAGGCATTCCATTCCCTTTTCCTTGTGTTGCAAGCTACAATCTTGAATAGGTTAGATGGAAAATTTAGACTACCTCCCCCTCCCCCTCCCCCTCGCTAATCAGGGATGGAAGAATGGCGCGTTTGGCTTTTGCAAGGCTTCATCCTTGATTTCGTGGGGGATGGGGGATTACTGTTCCATTTTATTCTATCTAAGATTGTAAGTGTAAAATAAGTTTGAACAATTACCCCCATTGCGCAATTTCTCGGCACATTGCAAACACACATGTTTAAGCTTTCATTCGGCAATTTTTACATCATTGTTACTTGTAATCTGCTAATTAAATTTTGGAGTTTAATTATAGCTTCTTGAGCTTGAAGACCAGGGTTGGTTTTTCTCACCTATATATGAAATTCCTTATAAGGTGTTTTTTTCGAAACTTTTGGCAACGTCTCAAGAAATCGAACTTCAAGATCTGACTTTGTAAACTTCAAATTATGTTTCTTCCGATCCGAAAAAGGCTTAGTTTTACTTGACTGTTGTTATTGTTATTGTTGTGACTTCCTTAACACGAAACATCTTTTTTTATATAAGGAAAGCAGGATTATAAGTTGTCTCACGGCTTCAATCTTGAAAAAAGTGGCACACTTCGCGAAGATATGGCTCATCTAGGTGATGTCATAAGTTGCGAGGTCAAATTGCCCTTTAACTCCAAATTTAGCTTTTCCAACAAAATAACGTATGTTTGTAGTAAAAACAAGATAAAGACGATGTTTTTTATGTGGGTTTGAAAGATTTGTCTCTTGTAGCCTCACGTGCCTGACAAGGAAGTTTGCAGCGGCTTAGGAAGGAAAAAATCTCGGGAAAATTCTGGAAAGTCTAATCAAAATCTGCGTTGTGTCAGGAGATATGCTAAATTAGATGCCCTGACTTATTTCCGTGAAATCAAGAAAAGAAGGACTCAGAAGTGACCCCCCCAAAAAAGGGAAAGAAAGAGAAACAAAAACTTTGGAAAGGTATCTGAAAGCTGAGCTCGTGAATTAGGTGAGTTGCTTCATGGTATTTTTACTTTTTGAATAACTGGTTCTTAAAAGCAGCTGACGAATCTTAAGATTGAAAACCAGTACATCGCAAATAAGAAAATCGTTTCTCCTTGAAGTGCAACAGTGTACGTTTTCCATCTTTGGGAATTCATTATTTGGTCACAGGGAAATGGTCAGCCCTGTATGTCCTGTCTAAGGTGACAGTTGTTCAACTTTCCAGGTTATAATCTTGACGGACTTTATTTCACCATGAAAGCAAATCAACATGGACTTTTAAAATGATATCATGTTTGGTATGTTACAAGCTAATTTCCCTTTTAAAAGACACTTCACGCATGACCGAGATTTAATTGGCTTTTTCACTTCTTGAAGTAGCGAACTCAGCTGCAACAGGCAAGCATTCTTGTTAACGTTTTGTTGTGGCAGGGATATTCTTCGATCTCTGGAGGATAGGAAAGAACCCTCGCTATAGCTACCTCGTACAATTTGTGGAAAGCTGTATGCCGAATCAGTCTCATTTAACAACAAAAAAATCCGCAGACGAATCCAAATGTGTCATTTGTGATGAATTTTTGGCAATGCATTAGTAAGTTATTTATTTCTCTATTTAATATGTTTACTCTTTTTGAATTTCAAACTATATGTACTTTTTGGTTTAGTTTTGTTTTGTTTCGTCTTTTTTTCCCTGAAGACCGCGGCGTGCAGACTATCGCGAGATAGTAAGTGCTACCGTCAAAAACTGGTTATTTTTATTATTATTATTATAGATATTATTATTGTAAACAAACTCGAAAGCTAAAGCTAAAAATCAAATCCACGCCTTCTCCCGCCCCCTCCACTGTAAGGTCTAGTGATCGCGTGATTCCATGTTTTTTCATACCATTTATCTACTTGAAAACTGGGGTATAGTTTAATTAAATTTACCTGCGTATAATTGACAACAACAATTAATAATTTTTAATAAGCTTTCCGCCATAATCAAAATTGTTGACAGCCTATCTGTGGAGGTTAGAGGAGTGAGTTTCACACACTTAAGCTGTAATGGCAGTTTAAACCAAGTTTTTAAATGTTATTTTGGTAAAATGCTATACTTTCTCGTTGTCGACAATTGAAACATCTCCTTGATTCAAGTAATCGGGTATTTGAGATGATATTAGAGGTATCATTTTTTTTTCATGAAAGTTCTATACGTGTTTCTAATTTTAGTTTATTCTTGTGAGTCACTTTATTATGCAATGCTTCTACTACACTGTTTCCGCCCGTTGAAACCCCAGGAATCCAGCCCCTATTTTTTAAGGGGTAGAGGTGGATTTAGAATGTTACTTCACCGACTCTGCAGTAATCAAAAGTTCTAACTAAGACAAAACAGTTTCCATGGCTACTATTTTGCCCAAAAGTGATATGGCTCTGCGCATGCGCAAGGTACTCTTCTCTTTGCTGATTTTTGGTTTCCAATGTTATTATGGCTGGTCGAGAATTTGTCTAAAAATTTCATCTCTTTTGCTATTTTCTTACATATCGAAAGTCCTAGTCAGACTGTTTTCTTAAGCCTTGACTTGTTCAATCTGAAAATCTCTCGTCTCACTGCATTGTAAAAGCTGTTCCTAGTCACGTTAATCCCCGGATCGTACGTAGGAAAAAAGCATAGCCCCACCTTGGTACAAATTACTCCCCCACGTTTTGCTGGGTAATGAGATTTTGCAAAAATTTAAACGTCTTTTGACGAGCTCTTCAAGAGGATTTGTTTGTAAATAGAATATAGCTCTGCTAGGGACCTGTGACGTCATCGTCGCCATCTTGTCCGCTGTCGGCTTACAAAGTATCGTCCATGACTTCATGCCATGCGTGTGTGTATTCTATTTGAGCAGTTACAAGTTATTATCAGGATTAGAAATTTGTCAAAAGTGAAGTAATTATTTTTATTAACGTCTTTTAAACTGATTGTATGATTTTTGTCTCATATCACGATAATCCAAGATGGCGGCTCCAAGAAGTCAAGACAATAATTAATGTAATGTAATGTAATGTAATGCTCCGGATAAGAAAACAAAATCCATGTCCTCTTTACATTATTATTGAAAAGAACGACAACAAAGTAAAATGTTAGAAGACAGAACTATCTTGTGCTGTAGCTGAACATAAAACTTCATTAACAGACCCAATTAACTGATACTGCCAGTCGGTCCGTATGGCACTGGAATGAGACATAATCGATCAGGTTTTGTGGCACAGGTCTTTTTTAGCAATTTGAATAATGTGTATTGCCCTGGAGCCACCATTCATTAAGACAATAGCTAACAAATTTAGAAAAACTCTTATTGGGTGTCTTTCAGCTCCTACCAGTGTGGCACATGTCTTGGTATTTTAATTGCAATGCTTCGCACCAAGAAATCTTGAGAAAGCAAATGTCAAGTTCAGTCTTAAATTATTGTTGCTGTGTTTTGCAATTCTGCAAGTGAGTGTTTTGATGAAAAGGCGACATTTTGTTCTTTCATCAGTTCAGTCTACACTCAAAGATGAATAATATCATCAGTCCAAGTAGCTGTAAGCTGAGTCAGGATATAACAGTGTGGTCTTGGAGTAAAGATCAAGTATCGAAATTCAAGGAAAAAAATCTTGATCATAAAATTACTCTTTCTAAACAGAAATTGGGAAGTAAAAGACAATTAGAACTTAAACTTAAGAGGCTGAACTTGATTGGTAATGTAACACTATAAGATTTCAGCCACCCACAGACTCGGTGCGGATGAAACTGCATTTGTTCATGTCCTCGAGCATTTAATCGACCTTCAACGTCTTGGTGATATTTTTGTAAGTATTTTCCACAACATAGCAAAAATCACCGGCGATCCTTCCAGCAATCCGCACTTAAACCATCTGGATTTACTTAGTTTTGTCTGCATGAAAAATGTCGATACAATACGCTGTCATTCTACCCAAATACTGATAGTACCCAATCAGAATGAAGAATCGAACTATCGCAACACTGAAAAATTATGGAGTAGAGCCAAGTAGTTCACAGGTGATTACGCGGGGTATCTCCAACTATATAAAAAAAATACCTTCCTTGGAATATTGCGGAACCCAGAACATATTTGTTGCTAGTTTTTTTACTGCTTGATCAGACATGCGGATCATTTTGTTCATTTGCACAAGTTAGAATCGCGTCGTCAACGTCGTACAGAGAAGAAAGAACTGTTGGTGAGCAGTCTTTTTAAAAGTGAATGGTATTTTCTTATTCTTTAACTTCTGTTGTCCTAAGGGACTTGATTGCAACTTTAACTTACAATGATCTGCGAGGAAATACGATACAGTAGTATAATCCATCACTACAGAATCCAAATGGGCAATAAACACCTTGGATAGCTTAGCATACTAAAGACCTCCTTCAAAGACGACCAGAAGAAATCATTTGTAAATGTCATACATTACTTCTGGCACGTTTTCAAGGACACCACTTAAAAAAGGAACTGTTGAAAAAAATAGCAGCATTATAAATGGCTCTACACTCAGGGAGAACATTCCTAAGATGTAACTTCATACGATGATCAGGTTAATATACTTTGCGACTCAGGATGAAGTCCTTGAAAATTCAGCGGTGAAGAATTTAGGTTGGAAAAGCTGAAGTTTAGCATCAACTGTCATCAATAGTTTAAAATAATTCTTAACACCACACCTGTTGGAAGCTAGACTTATTAGTTAAGTTATTTTACGTATTAGTTGTTATAAAAAACGATTACGATCCCGTTGACGACAGGGAACTCTTAAGAGTAGCGTAATCTGCAAAAATTCCATACCAGATGAGAGTCTCTCCCAGGAGGTATAAAGAAAGTGATCTCGTTATGGTATTTTAATGACTCTAGTACATTCTTTAGACAAAATTATAGCCTGCGTAGTGGGCACAAGAAAAAACGGGCGCGCGAGAAGGGGCTCCCTCACCCCTCACGTGTCTCCCTCGCGCGCGCCCGTTCTCTCTTTCGCCCACTACTTCCAAGCGCCTGCTACGCAGGCTAACAAAATTAGAACAATAATATGGCCGAGAATGCTACACTACATGACTTGGAACTAGGAAGTGTAAACTTTTCCGCCTTTTTCAAGCTCTTTCCAACCTTAAAGTCAAATGGAGCGTTGCAATTTGAGGGTAGTTCCTGGGTCCTGAGCCTGGGTGCAATCGCCAAATGTGATGTAATGTATAAGAGTGTTTTCACATGACGTCACGGCGGCCATATTGGTGTCCCAAAACAATGAAACTGCGGCCGTGTTGGTGTCCCAAACCAGCCCCGTGGGAGTTGAACTCCTTTCTTATGCAAACGCTTTCTTTTGTTCCAATGAATTTGCATAGATGCTGGCCACGTGAGTGAAAACACTCTATTGAAAAAGGCACTAGACAATGACCAAAACAATAGCTTACCACAGGAGCTGCTCCTGCTTACCAACAATGGTTTAAACAACATCAAAAAACGGCCATTTAAGGAATGCTAAGTAAGAAATCATGTCTTTTTTCCAGTGAAACTTTTTTAGCACTTTTTTTTTTTAAGGTCGGGAAGGTCGCAGATGGCTGTTCCATTATTGTTTTTTTTAGTTCCTCGCTTAATTGAATTTTCTTAGCAAATGGTTTATTCACGCATCAATTTGATGAATCAGAGAAGGCGTTTATAGCGAACAGTATTTTAATTGTCTTGAATCGTTATCCGTCAAATACCAACATTACGGAATAAAGACCTTTTATAAACGGCTCGTACAGCAAAAATTTGTTTCATACTGCAATGTTAGACCTCAAACCCCATCACTGAAGTCAAAATTCGGTGGATTTTCGGTTTTCATCAGTTTTCCTTCAATTCACACTTTTGCAACGACAGCAAGAAGTTAATGAATTCCAAAATTGCTTAAAGTAATTAATTTTGGGCGATCGATATTGGCGATCGATCATAACGGACGGGCCCTTATTTTTTTGTTGTTTCATTTCATATACTTATTTCATTACAACTGGTTACAAGGTTTGTGAGACATATCTTTGTATATTTCTTAAATGTTCAGTGATGTTGATCAAAGTTGTTCCACTTTAAACTATTGATACTGACGTTCTTCTAATCAAAAGGGGAAGTCGTGCCCAAATTTATGGCTGTTTCCAGATCGCGCCATGGAAGAATTCATTACTAAGGACCTCTTTTTCAGCTTTTGTACTGGTGAAATTGTTTCAGGTTAAGAGAAGCCATGTTTGTTTGGTTGTCGTTGCTGTTGCTGGTTTTTGACCGTTTTTTCATCCGCTTCTCTAGCTCCTTTTCTAATCTGACTCTTGACATTTTTCTTAGCTTTTCTTATTCAGCACTGGCTAGAACTTTCCTTTTTTTGCGAGGACGTTGATACTTTTTCAGGACGTCGTAGATTGTCAGATCACGTACATATCTAATCTGTAATCAGTTATAGCGGTTTGTTCAGGAAAGCTAGAAAAATTGTGTGTTATTTCCTCTGAAGTCAGAGTTTAGAATTAATAAAGTGATAATTTGTCATTCCTAGGATTACACTGCGGGTGCATTGCTTTAAATTAATACCATAAATGGCCGATAACAGAATATTTATCTTCAGTTTATCACTATCCGATGGATATTAAACTAAAACATCGCTGGAATCGATCCAGTTCCTTAAAAACGTTATCGCTTCCGTTACTTCTTAGGATTTCTTTTCTATCTGCGTCATTTATCATATGAAAAGTAGACAAAGTCGTTTCATTTAAAAATGTCTGTTACCCAGGGGGAAATTAAACTTCTGAGACGGGCTAGGGAGATCGGGGGATTTCCCAACTAAACGGGACGAACATTCCCGTACACTAGTCTTGCTTATGTAACAAGTGTAAATTGTAGATTATGATCTTATTTAGGGTGTTCAGGACGCAAAGCCAATAGTTTTTACCCCTACAGATATTGCTATTGGACAAAAGCCATAATGGCTCTTGCATTGGTCTAGTGTGTGAAAAAATGTTATATAAAAGTAACCGGAACTCTGTCAGGAGCCTATGGGTCGCCTCCGAATTCCGGAATCCTGGAAATTGTTCTTGTGGAATTCGGAATCCTGCGTTTTGGAATCCGGATCGCACTTACGATTGGAATCCGAAATCCAAGTTCCACTGACAAAGAATCCTGAATCCAGTTGCTGGAATCTGGAATCCACGGCGTGGAATCCAGAGTCCAGGACTGTCTTGGATTCCCTTATATGGGGCGACACGGAGAATACGCCATTTTGTGATGTTGAAGACAGCATTCGAGAATCTTCACGCATTTTAAATCTATATTAACTGCAAGAACTAGTTGCCTGGCAGTATAGCCACTTAAGGGTCACTCATAGGTCCTAAGCCATAATCAGTCTCGATGGGATTACTCCCACTCATTTTAATTAAACCCCTAAAGGAGACCAGTCTGGGCGCGGCCCGACCTTTTTTGACCCCTAAAGAGACCATTTTAAACTCTGATTACTTGAAGGGAGTAAGTAAAACGAATTAAAAATATATAATTTTGTATATTCCTTCGCGTGCAACCCTAAAAAGGACCTTTGCGGCTAAATATAGTGACGTTGTGCCCAGAACACCGTTTAGTAGGACCAAAATGCGAAATCTACACCCCCTAAGCGAGACGATGAGCATCCCCGCCCCTTTCATATGGGAGTCCCCCCCGGGAATTCCTCGTCGCTTTCTGAGAAGGTCCAAAAAAACTTATCTGGCAATTATGTAACATGCTTGCACGTGATCAAACATTATGTGGGACCCTAATATTGTCATATAGCTTGAGGTTTGGTACCAGTTTATGATAGATATTAGTCATACATTCGTGGATTTTACTGACAGAGATTGGTACAGTCTACCTTCAAGTTCCTGCAGCGGATGTTAGCGGTTTTTCGAGGAACGGGCCTCTCTTCTTCCTATACGTAAGTCCTTACATTCGTTTACACGTGTATGCAGTCAGACATGCATTCGAATGCATGGTAAGCTTTTTGCTCCGCTGAATACATCAGTAAGTTCGCTGCATCGTGAACAGTTTATAGGGCGGAATATATTCGATTCTGTGTTTCCTTTTCGTCGTGCTGTTGGTAATTAGTGGTAATACTACTGGTGTAGCGGTTACTTCATGATCAACAAATTCATCTTGACTTCACTGATCGAACTTTGTTAAACACCAGGGGTTCGTGAAGAAAACGGTCCATGTCAAAGTTAGAACCTTCATTTAAAGTTGCAGTTTTCATTCTTTTTTTTATGATCATTTTTGATTTTTGCAGAGAAAGCGTGCTATAGACAAATTACTTGCTGGCACGTGAGCAAACATGCCGTTTTGCAATCAGTTGAAATTTAGTTTCCATAAAAGGGGTTTGAACAGATTATAAGCGGACGCGATTAACATAACTTCTCATTTATCTGATCTCCAAAGATACGAAGTATTATCATGGTGTGGTCTACCACAGATTGGCGAAGAATTACAGTAAACCGCATTCAAATAGCACCAAAACGAACATAAAACACTGTCCTGATGTAGTAGATTGGTGCAGTCAATTCCCTTTATTTAATTTATAAAACGAACTCAACACATGCAAAATGAATTTTAAGGTCATGTTCATGAGACTTTGTCTAGAAGCTTAATGTTCTAATGGTGCTATTAAGAACATTTAGGAGTCCTTTAGTGTGAAATCAAGTACGTCAGCATTCCTCATAATCTTTCCGTTAGTAAAATCCATAAGTTCCTTTTCATAATCTACTGCACGTTTACTATACTGAATATTATGTTACTACTTTCAACTATTTCCATGCCTTTTGAACTGATATCCTGTTATTTCATTTCAAGTGTACTTTAATCCGCTCATTTTGAGTAAAATGTCCGTTATGTATATATACAGGAGGGGTCTTGAGACAGCGGGCGTGGCCATAAGCGGCCCTTTTGGAGTTCATAAAACGACTTTGTTGTTCGCTGTAAAGTATTTCAGCAGAAAAACTTGAAAGCCGAGAGACTGTGCAAGCCATTCTTCTTCCTCTAGCTAATTAAGAATTAAGTTGGCTCAAAAACCGAAACGTAAGTAAAACCGGTAAAGACCGGATATGACATCACTAAGATAACTTCTGACTCCGAAAGTTTAGTATGTAGCGTAATTATAAACTAGTGTTCCTGAAATAACTCTGATGCGAACTTGAACAGTTCTCCGAAAACATCCTCTCTGCTTTACGTTATAACTTAGAAATGCATTTTCATTTCTTGCAGTGGACCCAAAAATGGGTATGTCTAATGCACCCAATTGTATCTGACTCTCTTTCGAAATTGTTTGGACTCTGGGTATGAACAGAGACAACATATTGTTCTGATTTTAAGAAGCAACAGCGGTGTTATATTAAAAGCGAAGCGCATAAACAAATTTGTACGTGCTTAGTGGTGCAGGAACCCTGTATCTTTCTTGGCACGGTTCACAGTATTTGTATTTTTTCCTGACTCTTTCTTTGTCAAAAACAACCATCTTTTTTCGTCGAGTCTTCTTTTTGTTGCCCTCCTACAGCTTAACTTTAACTATTTAACAGAGATTAGAGACGCGGAAATTTATGCATCAAAATAGACACAGTGAAAAACGTGTGCGGTGAACGATCGTGTTTTCTTTCCCAGTTGTATTTTTTCAAACGTGACCCATATTTAGTTTCCATTATTTTTGTCAATACTTCTGGCTTTAATATCTCATTCATTCATTAAATAATAAGCGGGATATTAACGCTCAGTGGTAGGTACTTCTAGTTAATAGATCGGCACACGTCAAAGCAAAGTTAGTCGGCAAGGTCACTATAAACCTACCGGTAGTTACCTGCTGATGTCAGACGGTTTCGATTTAGTTTGAAGATACGTGTTATTTTCTTAAGTTAAACAGTGTTTTTGGTTTGCTAATGTTTTTTGATGTGGGTATTGCTCCGTGCCTTTTTAATCTTCGTGTATTACGTCATTTGGTGGAAATCCACTGGTCCGCAACACCGTTTTACACAACTGTACCAAACATTTCAAAAGTTTTGGCAGTTACTGTTGGCCAAAGATAATCCCCCGGCCTAAAACTGTGGTACAGTCGAATCTCCTCTAACGGCCACTTTTTTTCGTCCGGGTGGACAAATTATCATTCTTGTTTAAAACCTCTTCAACGGCCACTTTCTTCTGTCCCCAAACGAAGGTGGTCTTTGTAGGGAGGTTGCAGTCTAGTTGTGCGCATGACCGGCTGGGACAGTTTGTTTTAGTCTCGGTACACGGAACCGATGTAGCAAAACAAACAAACTAACAAACTAATTAACTAAAAATAGTAACTAACTAGCTAACTAACTAATTAACAAAACCGGCGATAAAAACTGAAATCTACGAAAACAGCGTAAAAATATAACTTGTTTTATTCTTGTCTTGAGCAAAAAGAAAAAAAAACAGCTCAAATTCATGTGTCTGAGTTTTTTTAATCGTACAAAAGGTCGCTTAACATAACTCTTGAATTATTGGAGCATAACGCCGTTTGGCACGCGTATTCGCCGTTTTATAAGCTTTTTGTAGTGTCACTTAAAGTGGCAATTTTAAAAAGTAAGTTTGTTACTTAGTTATTCAGGTTATTGTAGTTAAGTACATGTCACTTTTTGCTGGCATATGAAGAGAAATCTTTGAGTCTTTTCATATTTGACATATCTTGGTTCTCAAAAATGTCAACGTTAGCAAATGTTGCATTGTCTTAAACTTCCTCTGTTGCAATAGTTTTTCAAGTACGTGTTCGCGAACGTCTTCCACCACAGTAATCACAAAGTTGTGCTTTTGGTTTATTTTTGAAAGCTTTAATTTCATAATTAGAAGCGGAAGACGCTGTTTGATACAATATCTGCTGGCCAAGATTCCGTTTACCATATTTAGGTTAAAATTTTGTTTTTTTGCATTACATTCCCTGCGCGTTTGAAGGTAATGACATCAAGTTGCCCTTTTTTACGCAAGAATATTTTTACGCCAACCTTTATCGCAAAATTACAAATCTGGCTAGTTTAACTGTGGACAAAGAAGAGATTAACATACCGCATTCCTTGCGAGGACTGAAAATCTCTTCGGCTAAAAATAGCAAATATTTCAATGTGGGAAGAATTAATCGTCGCATTCTTAAATTCCCACTGAAGAGTTGCGTGTTGGGAGCTGTGAACTTTGTAAAGAGGCTACGTAGATTTTTTTTCTGCTCACTGTCGCGAGCTTAAAATCGGCCTCTGGGGCTATTGTTTTGAAAAGAATCGATATTAAACGTTGATAGGCTATTAGCTTGAGTGGAAAATAGCAAAAACAGATTATTTTTCTTACAAGTGGGTATTTCAGTTTTAAGTAAACCGTGTTCATCGGGAGCAATGTTCGCGTGAGTAAAACTGTCAGGCGATCGGCAACAGAATAACCTTGATTTGTCACTTTCCTCGCAGTGCAGTGTGGTCCAAAAACCCAGCTTGAGTCCGCGAAAACGGCTATTTTAAACTGCTCAAAGATTGTACAGCACTGGAGGCTCGCCTATCATATTTAATAGCCCGCAAACAAGGAGTGAACCCAACGTAATCCCCTCATCATCGACATGACAATTGGCTTGGGTTGGTGTTTTGACGCTTTTTAAGCCTGCCCTTATTAAATACTTTGGAGATTACTTCATGCCTTGATATCCCGTCGAGATGACATTGGCTGTCGAGGTAGTGCGTGGACTTGACGGGCTAGACAAATATTATTTTGGGTGGGTTTAAAGGTGGCACTGTAACACGAAACGCGGTACTTTCGCTGAAGCTCTCCCGATAAGCAGATGACATAGCATTAACTCCAGAGGTATAAATTGCGCAGTTTTCCTGTTAAGCTCATACCAGTGATACATATGCTTTAGGTCACATCAAGATAATTGCGATCGTTCGACTACCTTTCAACCGGGAGATAAATATCAGTATTTGACATCGTGTAGCCTGCTTGGAATTGAAAGAAAATACTACTTTTGATTGCTTCAAGGTTTACATCCGAGAGCTTCGCGGTGTTTATTGTGACTTCACTCTGACATCCTCAACGAGTCGCGACATCTCTCTCTGCTTCTTAAGCTGAAGACTATGGATCTGGGGAAACCACTCATCTACTTTGTTTTACTGGCCGAAGTCTGTGCATTTTTGCCGATTGCAGAGTCAAGAAGTGTTAGAAATGTAAAGGTGAGTTAATTGAGCTTTACAATTGTTATTTTGCCAAACTTGGCATAAGGAGCTGTGATTGTACACACGGTACAAGTACCTTGACAAACTTTGTCACGAAGTTTTTTCCATCTTTCCTATATTGATGTAGTGAAAGGAAATCAACTAATGTTTTTACCCTGTTTGACCTCGTCCTCTTTCGCAGAAAGAGAATAACTGTAAAAGGAAATTAATGTAAGCGGTCGTCCTACGCAATTCAACGGGCAAATGAGCAACAAGCTCAGATTTAACCCCAAACGATAATGATAAGCAAACGTTTCAGTTTCATGAAATGGAACTTTTAGTCTTATTACACGAAAAAGACATTCAAATTTCGCGATTTCGTCTACCATTATTACTGCAAAAGGCAAGCAAAAATCTCAGTTGAACTCTAGTAAATTCCTGGGGGGCCGACAAAAGACGAAACAAAATGGTAACTAGGCGTAGAACCGTATTATCCGGATGAACGAGGATTACTTCCAAATGTCTTTCTCGGCTTCCTTTACGAAGACGTCTGGCGAACTTTTGTGAAAGCCTTTGTAAAGCGAACGAAGTTTTCCGAGGAGTTTCGGACAGTGACCCCGGCTGTCCAAATAAACCGGAAGACTTGTGTTACATGGACGATTTTTTTCTTTGAACCGTCTCTCGTTGAAAGTGTATTCTTTTAAATTGTCGGTGAAATTTTAATTTTGAAAAAGGGAAAAAAGAAAAAACGTTTTCGGTTTTGCTGGGATTGAATTTAACTTAACCACATCTAACGCCGAGCTGTTGTTGTTGTTGTTGTTTTTTTTTTTGTGGAAGGGGATGAATTTGTTAGCTTACATTATAGCAACTGGGAGTGCTTTCTACTGGAATTCTTCTTCACGCATTCGAGTCTTCGGTTCTCTCGCCTTTCCATGTCCCAGTATTCTAAACTGAAGTCAAATGACGCTCGTTCAAGAGAGACGTGCTAAGTGGTAACATGTTCTTGCGGTTGCTTTCTACAAGCATTTAAAACAACGATTGAAATTTAATTCCTTGTCAAATTCCCTGCTAGAAGAATTAAATATTGATCGATAGGAAGTTCTGTTTTTGAGAGTAAGAACTCACACGTGCCATAAAGATGCAGCTCTTGCGATAACATTGCACTCGTACATGATTGCAACGTGAAACGTAACTGATCAAATTTACAGTGGTTGCTTTTAACGAACTTGAAATTCGGCGATCGACGAAAGACATGAAGTTCTGCTCCCGGCTATTTAAAACCCGACAAGTCAACACTTCATTTAGCTATTGATGTGACTAGTTTGGGACTTCAAGATGTTATCTAGTTGCCATCGCGTGCGAAGTTGAGACATTAGCGAGAGGAAATCAGATTAGAGACAAACTGAAAGTCATTCCAAGTGTTTTTCAAGTAACTTTTGTCGAGTTGCAAAATGGAGGATGAACGACAGAGATTTTTTCATGAGTACCGTGATAGTCTCTTACACAAATAAATAATACTCACTGCTCGACGTCTGCGAATATTTTTCGCGGGAAATCCGCGGGAACACTTCAACTCGACGAATCACCCCATCCCCCCTGGCTCTCTGAAACATCTGTTTTTCTTTTAAAGAGAGGTTCTAGATTTTTCTACCCTGTTATACCAAATAGGTGACGTACTTGCAGCTGTGATTGGAAAGAAAAACTGAGAGTCAAAGCACACTTTACAGTCAATTTAATGCTTGCAGAAAAACAAACTGCTTTTTGTTACAAAGAAAAAAATATAGCCTTCACGGAAATTTCTAACAGAGACCATATGGAAAAGTCGATAGCAATTAAACTAAATGTTTCATATCATTTCAAGATTACTCCAAGAAATCTAATTACTTTAAAGAAAATCTTAAGCTCATCAAGTTGTTCAATGAAACACAAGGCCGCTGGCATGCTTGCTAAACGCTTACAGATGTTCTAGATATTCGTGTCATAATGGCCAACATCAAACATAAGGAATGCTAAGGTAATATATATATATATACATATATATATATATATATATATATATATATCCTTGTGTGTTTAAAGAGTTCTTTCTTAGTATCCTTCCTAATATAAATTCTGCTGTCTTCGTTCTTGAGACCTGGTTCCAGGTATTCAGGCGATGGATGAAATCCTTCAAGTTGCTAATATTGTAAGGTTATCTTATCGCTTCCCCTTACTTTTAAGAGTTCCTCATTGTCACCAAGTCGTTTCAAAAGATGCCAGTTAAAAGAAAAACTTTCAGTTTTGCGTTCTTACACGAGGACTTATTGCTCTCAATGTCGGTTCTAAAAGAATCAGATCTAAAAAGGAAATGTAGAAGAAACTTTGCTTCTAAATAATGTGAACTTTCGAAAGAAATAGAAATCTTGCCTCACAACTTTCTCAGCCTTCCTTTCCCTTTTGCTCAGCTACATAGCACCTTTCGGTAAACAGGCTACAAATAGCTTTTTAGTGAAACATCAGTTTTTTTTCCAACTGAAAAATATGATTTGGAACTAACTTAGATCAGTCAAAGTGTGTGGTTTTGAAAGATTGGCAATTTTCTTTATCTCTTACTAAAGAAACCTAATTGGCAAATATAACGACAACGTGGCTGGTCGATGAAAAAGATATTTGTTTTTGGACGACAACAATACGCCTCAGCATTCATTTGCGTTTTGGCTGTTACTTGTATGGTCTTTTTCCAAGATAGCTCAAGTTTAAGAGCCGGATACGGTCCAAGAGGTTTCCGGTTTTAATATTCAATCCCCTGATTTTCCATTACCGATGAAAAAATACGAGCTCTGAAAAAACACACATGGTTAGAAAAGTCAACAATATGGGAAAATAGCCTTGAAATACCGACCTTGGCGACTTGCCATGCAGTCTGTTTTAGCACGTATTTTATCATTGTTCAGAAACAGATGGTATGAAAACATATTACGTCATAAATCGGAAGGTCTCTAACTTAACCCGGCGAAAAAAGTTCTAGAACTTCTCTATACGTACATGTCCATGTAAGTCCGGTAAATATGCTCTGATGTTCTGAGCACTCTCAGCACTTTGAAAATTCTCGAGATTTTCATAGTAATGATTGGGAAAACATTTGGCTTATTTTTCGCAAATGTTGTTTCCTTGATCTATTACCCGATCACCGCAGTTGAAGAAGCCAGAAGCCGGGATCGGGAGAAGTGCCATCCCCCCTTTCCCCTCCCCCCTCCTTCTGGGGCTCCTTGACAGATGCTAGACTCACTGTGCCAGTACCCAAGCACGCAGGGGTTGAGAGAATGAACGGTTTATCGACATTGAGTTTTCACGCAAGCGCTCCAAGCATGTTATACCCAAAGAGTATTGATTACCCTAACATATCGTCGGGTTCCATGGGATAATTACCCGGGGGGTATTGAGCAGAGAGTACAGCTATTAATCCCCGCACTTTAGCAAGAATACCAAACCCTTCCATCTGTTTACATAGCAAAGACCTCCATAATCACCATCATCCCGCGTTCCTGCAGATTTTTGAAAAGACGAGCCTCTCGGCAGCGCTGAACACGCCTTTGTTGCTCGCTGTTGGTCAATTCGGTTTTCAGATAAGGAATCCTAGCCTGCATAGCAAGCGTTTCTGTGCAGTTTTGACAGCAAAGAACGAGGAACGGGAGACAAAGACCAAGCGAAAAATGGATCTCGTTCCATTTTCGCGCTGCCAAAACGAAAATCTCGTTCCTCTTCGGTCTTTCTTCTTGTTTGCCCCGAAACCACATGGAAACGCTTGCTACGCAAGCTAAAGGAATCCGGATTCTAGGTACTGAATTCCCGATCTTGTCAGTGAAACGTTGGATTCCGGATTCCAATTGTTAGTGGGATTCCGGACTCCTACAGCTGTATTCCGCATTCCAAAGTCCAGGATTCTGGAGTCCACAAGCAAAAATTTTCCAGATTCCGGAATCCATATTCCCTTAAATGGGATGAGCTTTCGTTTCCTTTGTTACGCGTTGTCTTTGCTTAATCTGCGTATTGACGTATATTTTAACTTGTTTTAGCGCCATTTAATCAAAAAGAGGTCGCTCTACGAAGAAACCTGCCCACCACCATATGTCATTGAAGTGACAGAGAAGTGTAAAGATTCTTGCTTGGACGATGACTACTGCATCGGAAATCAAATGTGTTGCTTTGATGGGTGTTCTTATGTCTGCATGGATCCTGTTCCCTCGGAACCAGGTAATGTTAAAAATTTAAGACAAAAGCTTTACTCTCACTGGGTAATATTAAAAATTTAAGACAAAAGCTTTACTCTCACTGGGTTGGATACCAGTGATTCTTCCAGGCGCTCGATCTCGCGGGGGCAATGAGAGGGAGCTGGGCTAAAATGACATGAAATGAACTCGATGAATGTGGATCACAGGTTGACATACTTCTGGCATTGGTATTGGTCATAGCATAGAAACTGCCAATACATAATATTCTAAGGCCTGGTTCAGACGACTTAACTGAATAAGTTCGACTTTGGAGCGACACTGGCGCGACATCTGATTCAGATGGCGTACCGTGTGTAGAACCTAAGTTAAGTTCGACAAAAGTTCGACAGACTCTGTCGAACTTAACGCTTTTGCCGCACCAAACTAAAACTGCCGTACCAAATTGATTTAGACGCCGCTCTTTTGCCGTACTTAATTCATCAGTTAGGTTCGGCACATGAGTGGAGCGGCGTCTGAACCGGGCCTAAAGTATACTAAAACCAACGGGTTTCAACAAGAGACAAAAAAAAATTAAGCCAAAGTCCTTTAATTTTGTAAAGTTAAAAACAAAGTTCACAGAGAGTTTAAGCTTCACGTATTCGACAAACGGCAAACGTCAGATTCAAGTTGAGAATTTCTCAAAATAGAAAACAGCCCAAAGCTATTCTTATGGATAAAAAATTACTTGAAACTATTATTTTATGTGTACAAATAATGAACAGTAAACGTATTGGGGAAACTTGATCACGTGGTACTAATTCGCGTTTTCGGTTTGACGTGAACGTGATTCTTACAGTCAAGCCAAGTCAAGCGTACCCCTCAAGATTACATTAATGAATTTATTATTCGAAAGTTGAATCCGTTGGTAGTTGTAGATTTCAGATTCATCTCTGCATTCTTGCATGCGTAATGAGCCGTAAATTCGCACGCGAGGCAGTTACGAAATTCCTACCAGCTCAATTTCCCTGAATCTGATGTAAATTTAACCCATTCAAAGATTTTCAGTCTGACTAAATACAGAGAAGTTCTCGTAAAATATTCACTACTCATTACGCATGCAGGAATACCGATTTGAATTTGACACTAGTTACCGGAACGACTAACGGATTTATGTTTCAAATAATGAATTCATAAATAGAATATTGAGGGGTACTTCCTTGACTGTAAACTCTTCTAATGTTTTCTTCTATAGCGCTTAACCCCTTAAGTGCCAATAGTGACCAACAACAATTTTCTCCTAACAATATCCATACATTGTCAAGAGATAAAGTTATGAGAATTAATAAGTGATCACCATAGAGAAAATGCTTTGATCTTTTATCAAATTCCCAACATCTCCTTTAACAATTAGTTGAGAGAGATCAGTTTGGAGAATTTGTATGTGGATATTGGGGCTTAAAGGGTTAAGGTAACGCGCAGCATTAATCACTTGTCTTATGTCCGTCTTATTATCTTTTGCAGTTATTGATTGGATCGATGACAAGGAAGGCAGTACCCCAGGGCCCGAAGGTTCGTTATACCTACACTTGACAGAGAACGTTTTGCTCAATGCTGATGCATCCTGTTTGTTTTGCGTAACTGTCTTTCGCTTATTTCAATTCTCAATTCTTTTTTTAAATATTTCTCCTCTGCAGAACTCACTGGCAACATAGAGGTTGTAACTCCCGTCATCGAAGAACTAGGTAAGTTTGAAGGCTGAAAAACGTGGACAACATATCTAATTTATTACACCTCGAATATCCTGATATTATACCATATGGCTGAATATTTAACAACTATTCCACGAGTGCGCGTTGGATATGAGATGGTAGATAGCCAACGAGGCGCGTTTTATAATCATCTCATATGCAACAAGTACGAGTGGAATAATTGTTTTATTAAGAACGCGCACAAAATATCCAGAATTCTTCCCGACTTTATTTGTAAAAACAACCGATTTTCAGCCTGTTTTTCATTTTGGGCAGACGCGTACAGTTAACATATTTGTAGAGCATAGTATAATGGCTCATATACCATGATGGATAAGCCAATCGGAGCTTTAGAATCGCATTATCCAATGATTCAGTTTTTAATAAATGTCATTTATTTTTGCAGGGTGCTTTTATCATGGAATGATGTTAAATGATGGAGAAAGAATTCCACTTGGCTGCAAAGTATGGTGAGTGATATGTATCATTTACTAACTCATCTAGCCTGCGTAGCAGGCGCTTGGAATAAAGAACGGGCGCGCGCACGAGAAGGAGACACGCGTGGCTCTCTCTCGCAGGCCCTTTCTTTCTTGCGCCCACTACTTCCAAGCGCCAGCTTCGCTGGCTATAACTCATCAGGTTTTAGGGAACAGGGCCCGGTTCCTAAAAAGCCGATAAGCACCAATCCAAAAGTAAAACGGTTCCGTTTTTTAAATTTTACCTTGTTTTGTATTGCTTAGAGCAACATTTTGTGTTATCATTACCGTATCTTGGGGTGAAGGCCCCACAGTATTTTGTAAGTTTTTGTTGAGTTGCATGTTTATAGGGAAGAAAACCTTAATTAAAATTTAGCATTATCCTGGGTTAAACTTAACCATCTTTCAAGGAACCGGGCCCAGCTTTGTAACACACCGCTGATCCTATCACCCATACTATAGCCGCCACCCCTCTGAATATTATCATTATTTTTCTCCATAGCTCTTGCTTTAACGGAAACCTAATGTGTGATGTCTCCAATTGCAACAAAGGTAATAATTTGACATTGTGGTCGCTTTCAAATTTGGTGGAATCTGGAATCTGAGAATGTTTGCTTGTGGAGTCCGGATTCCTAGGCTTTGGAATCCGCAATACAGCTCAAGGAATCCAGAATCCCACTACGAATTGAGTCAAGAATCTAAGTTACACTGACAAAAAATCCGGAATCCACATGAAATCTAAGACTGCCTGGAGTTCCTTACATTGAATGAGTAAAACTTGACGCTTTATACACCGTAGGTTCTGGATTCCAGGTACTTGATTCCGGTCATTGTCAGTGGAAATGTATTCCTCAATGGGATTCCGTATTCCTTGCGCTTTATTCCAGATTCCAAAGCACAAGATTCTGGATTCCGCAAGCAAAAATTTCCCGGATTCCGGAATCCGAATTCCTTAAATGGGGCGACTCTTCTAAAACTAGAACGTTTATTAAACATGTTTATCGTCTTCGAAATTTGCAGAGTACCAGGCCCGTCTCGCTTTAGAGCTAAGCGGCTCGGGGTCTGGTGACGATGAGGACGGTGACGATAAGGAAAACTTAAGAGAAGCATCTGGGAATGGAGAAGTGTATCCGATTACCGGCGGGCTTAGACACAAAGAGGACTTTACTCCTTTGGAGGAATTAAGAGGGAAGAACACAAATGGTGTGGAAATGAAAGAGGAATTTGTTCCTTTCGGGAAGGAGCACGGCTCGGAGGAGGATAGCGGAGGCGGGGAAAGCGGAAGCGGAAGTGGAGATCATTTCGTTCCATATGACGAGGAAAAGAACAATGGAAAAAGCGGCGATAATGTCGCTTCTTTCGCCAGAAGAAGGCTTTAGTAATCTGGTTACGCTCTCGTAGCGAGTGTCACTCAAAGATGGGAATCTTCCCCCCTAGCAAATCACACTCCGCCGTTTAGGTTGGACTCAAGTAAATGACATAGCGAGGCATCGCACTCATCAATGGAATACCATTTAGCAAGAGTGACATGAAATATGACGGCATAAATGACCTCCCGTAGACAGAGATATAATATAACCTTAATTTAAATTGGTAATCAAACAATACTTTTATGCCAGATAATTAACTGGCCAAATTACCATGAAAATCGTTAAGATCTCATAACTCATTCTCACGTCACAAACAGGAGATAAAGTATGTTAGTGACCTAGAGGAACTTCAGTAAAGGATGAACTCTGGTTAGAATGACAGGGTGTTCCGTCGAAATAAATAAACTACAAAGTCAGACCCAATAGACTGCTCACAGTCTCTCTTTTTGATTTTCTCGTAAGGCCCGTCTAGTAAGTTAACTCCATAAACGCGTTAGAAATTAGGATGATGGAAAAGTGAAAAGACAGGCTATGCGCGTTTTGCGCGCCACTTGTTGCTTTTCTCCCAATTTTTCACTTCCGTGTATGATAACTGTAAAATAGTTTTAGTAGTGTATACGAAAGTACAGAATATACGGAATATTTCATACTAGAACATTTTGGTTTATACCTTGTAGCTAAGAAAACATGTGTAGCTTTCGTCAGTACCATTTTCACATGTACCGACTTTATCACCCTTACATATATACATGTGCGACCACATCCCATAAGCGACAACTTATCTAAAACACCAACATTTTCCCAGTCGAAGCCCTACAGTTGAAACCTCTCGTAAACGTCTACCTCCTGAAAGCGAAGGCGACCACTCTGCGGCACTGACGGTTTAACTATTTTCTATCGTTTTCAACTCCTTGTAAGCGAACACTTCACGCATGATCTGGTCTAGCTCTATGTTTCCTCCATGCACTGTGTTACTTTGAGAACACGCGAGAACACGAAGAATTTTTAACAACAACATGGAACTATAGTTATTAAAACTTAGAAATTGCATGGGATGAATTATCTTCTATAAAGTTCATATGTCCAGATCTCTTCTTGGAAGAGAACCCGTGTGGTCCGATTCTTCTTAGACCACCTCCCGTAAACGAACAGTTAGTCATCGCATTTTGGGTGATCGCTTAAGGGAGGTTCAACTATATTCAATTTAGTAATTCCACACTCATATACATCGTATCACAGTACCTGCGAATGGGTAAAATAAGATAAGTTGAAACGGAACGAATAAACAAAGCTTATATACGTGGTATGTTTGTCAAACACGTTACACACTACTTTCGATATTTTGAATGTCATCCTTACTCTATTTGAAAATGGTTTCCCGGCAAATATATAGGGAGTTTAAGGTGGCCCGTTCCTATTTATATGCGTGTTGGTTATGTTTTTGATTCGCGTTTTTCAGAATGAAAGATTCAACCTATTACGATTTTTTGCATCCTTAGTAAATAATAAGTTGGTTGTAGTAGTAATGGTAACAGGACTGAGTGGAGTCCAATTCGGTCTGTAATCATACGAGTGATTAACAAAATTGGACGACCGCGTAGTGGGAGTCCGATTTGTTTAATCACGAGTATGATTACAGACCGAATTGGACGACGCGAAGTTCTGTTACCAATTAATCATAACTTTAACAAAATTTGTGATATATGAGGCTCCTTTTTTTATCAAAACACAAGAAATTCCGAGATTTTTTTTGCTAGCAGTGACAAAAAAAAAGCCATTTAAGCACGCGCGCGTGATGGCGCGTACTGTCCAATTACTTAGGTATGACGCGTACTGTCCTATTTAACTGTCCTATTAAGGCTGAAATCAGGGTAGTTGATAGCCAATCAGATTTTAGAATTTTGCTATAGTTATGATTAAAGCGCTAACTGTGTTCGCCGTAGTTGTCCGATTACTCATTTTCTTCCAACAATGCTTTGGGTAAGAACAACGTTTCAGTTAAGAGGTAGTTTGTCAGCTCTCTTCCGCTATTTGTGCGTTTACGTTCACAAATGTGTTAGCCGATCATTTTAGCATTAAATTTGACCGACATTTCGTGGAGCGATTTCTACGGTCACGATTGCCTTCAAGATTGCAGACATAAAACTAGAGAGCTCTGACGCTTATTTGCTGAAGTTAGGGAAAAATCTGTTTTGGGATTTCGAAGTTATTTTCATTTTTCGTAAAAATGAGGTTTTAAATATATGCCGATATCTCAAAAGTTTTTATACCTATAAGAAAATAAATAACATTTTCTTAAAGTTCCATCATTATTTATTAAGGATGCAAAAAAAACGTAGAAATCGGTTGAATCTTTCATTCTGAAAAACGCGAATCAAAAACATAATCAACACGCATATAAATAGGAACGGGCCACCTTAAGCAACCACGACAAAGAAGGTAGTCTTATGCACGTGTATATATACGCATAATTAACGAAAAGACAAAACGCAACTTCCCTGGAGAACATCAGGTGGTCTGAATTGGGAAAATAAAACATCCGAGCTGAAAAAGTCTATTGGGTTAATAAGCAAAACAAGATGTTCTGAAATAGAACCTTAGCCCCAATTCCCCGAATTCCATTATATGAGCCTTTAGTTACGTTTCACATTTTATGAATAGAATTCTACTCAGTATTTTTTCAACCAAACATTCAATTTCATCGTCATCTCACGTCATTCTTTAAACTGAAAAGACAAAGTAGTTACATCATAATGTGGGTGGCGGCACACTGTTTTGATTTGGGCATAGCCTGTGTACAGACGTCCCACCTCCCTCGGGAAAAACTTCCTGAGGGAGGGGTGATGTCTGTACACAGGCTTATTTGGGCAGGGTTTCAACTGATTGTGAAAAACCCAGGAACAAAGAAATTACAGTCGATCCAACATTCTGTCATCATCATCATCATCACCACCAAGAATGAATGATTCATCATCATCATCATCATCGTCATCATTATTGTATTGCAGATCAGAAAATCTGGGCCAATCGTCTTTCTTCTTGGGTCTTCCCTGGAGGTCCTAAAACAGTCGAAGTGTGTTAATCAGATGTACTTACATATGCCAATCTAACAGCACACGAAATTTAAGGATAGACCTCTTTAGCTTGTATGGTTTGGTTGCCCAATGTGGGTCACGTGATTATACTTTAGACCGACTATTTCAAGCCACGACCATTTGAAAAAAAAACTAAGAGAAGCCCTCCATCCCCAGCTTCTATCCTAATGACGTAACCTTCTTAGTTTTGAAAACTCTTATCGACAAACAAATACATTGTTTATAGGGCACAAGATTTTTAAGTGTGCAAGACAAACGTTTATTATTTGGAATGAATGCTAAGAACTCGTGGCATAACACTCCTGAAAAGGGAGGCATATTTTAAGAATTTATCCCTCTGTAAGGAAATTTACTTCTGATTTATCATTGTAACACTCTGGCCAAAATCTCGACCCTGCAACCTGTTTAAGTGGAATGCAGTGTAATATCACCACTTCCTTCGAAATGTCGATAACCGATAATGCACAAGAATTCCGTGCAATCAATTTTTTCAGCGACACTTGTCATAACCCAATGGATATCACCTTCATTTCTAGATATTACGGGTCAGTTAAGAATTCATGAATTCAGATCTAATCGCGCCATATTCAGGTGTGCTATATAAAATCAGTTGATATACCTTGCAAACACTTCCATGGCAAACGATGCAGACATCTGAAGTCAGGGAAACGGGAGGGCGACAAAAAATATTCATAAAGGCCCAGTCGGTGGTTGTCTTTATCAAGGAAGAATTTCAATAACTTGGTAACAACGCCCTATATAATGCCCCCTTCCTTACAATTTAATGGTGACATTTGTTTTCTTTAACCTGGTGTGGGGCTGTGCAGCAATAGCTTAAGCGCCAGGTGCACAGGAGAGCGAGATCAGCGATGCGCAAGGGAGAACACGCAAAAGGATAGAGGTAGCGCCACTGCTCTAGCTTTTATCCCCAAATTTTTCATGCACCTGCTACGCAAGATACCACCGCAAGTAACACTCGTAAAAAGGAAAAACATACGTGATAAGAGGTTATATATATTCCACGTTGTGCCCCCGATATAGCATCAACCTCTTCGTGCGACATTTTGACGTCTTTGAGGTCCACTTGTAGTAGTTCTTCAAGGTAATGAAGACTTCGCACGAGATCACCGACCCCTTTTCCGATTGGATTAAATCCTAGCTGAATGGTTTGTAGTCTTGGCACTGATCTTAGCTCTTGAGCCAAGGCTTTAGCTTCTTTTTTACCTGTTCTTGTTTTTTCTATGTTTAGATGTTGCAGATCAGGTATGCGATACAGTTGTCGAGCAAGGTCAGTGATTCCTTTACCAAGTGGATTGTTGGACAAATTGAGAACTGTTAGCCGAGGAACATGTTTTAGTGAAGACGCTAAACGTGAACATTCTCGATCATCCATACGGACTCGAGACAAAGTTAAATACGTCAATAGTGGAACATGGCGAAGACTTGCAGCCAAAATTCTTATACTACCGTGCAAAGGACAGCGGGACACTTTCAACGAGTACATGTTGGGCGCTTGACGAATTGAACTGGCTAAGTGAGCAACATCGCCGTCTGACATTTCAAGATCGTACAGAACTAATCTACCAAGGTTTTCGGTGAAGTTGATGTGGGATACAACATCATTTTCCACTCGTATGTGCTTTATAATGACGTCTTGTGGAGAAACTGCAACAGACAACAAGTCGTTTATGTACGATAACTCTTCACTTGTCCACATAACGAAAACCTCAATTTCTCTGACTAATGAAAAACAGTGACCTTCAGGAAGCTCAGCAAGGTTCCGCGTTCCTCTCGGAATAGACTCATACAATGCCGATGTAAGGTCCCTCAGCATTTCTAAATAGTTGCGACGAAAAGTCCTGTATATTGTAGTGAAGTAAAGAAAGAGCCGGTCCCCTTTACGTTTTAGAAAGAAGTGTTCCGTTTGAAAGGCCGAGACTTCACACATTTGAAGATAATGACAAGCTTTGATTTTAAGGGCAGAACAGGTAAGAACTACAGCGTCTACATCTTGAGATATGGAAACAAGGTCAGCAAAGTCGCCGTGCTCGAAAAACACATAGTTCGGTAAAGGAGAAGACTGCAGTAGATGCTGAGAGGCAACGTTTTCGATGTTATAGTTATTCACTGATATAACACCATCTGTGGCAGAGAGAAACAAAGGATAGATGTCTCGCCTGGATGACACCGAACAACTGATTAAACACTCCAAACTTAAATCCCGCAACAATCTTTGGTGCAGTGACAGATCGTCCAAAGAAGGCGTCTTAGAAAACTGGCACTCTGTCAGGCATTCCTTTTCTCCAAGAGACCTAAGAAGGTTGAAGACTGCTTTTGCTCCTTCCGTAGACCACTGGCACATAAATCGAAGTATTTCCTTCATTTCTAAGGCCTTGCTAAATGAATTGATCCCTGCGACAGTAGTGGGAATCTTACTCTCTTTTACATTTAGCGTGTTCATCAAATACCTTGCTGCCAGAAACTCCTGGATTGATTTGTGAAGAAATACTATGGTCTTGGTAGTATCTGGACTTGACATTTTCGACAATTGAAAGAGACCTGAGCGGATCATTTTGTCGGCGAGACCATCACTTTGAAGTTTAAGGTTTTCAAGATCAACATATACGGAGTTTTTCAAAAGAGCTTCAAACGCCAACTTTCCTAAGACGGTAATCTCTTCACTGAAAGCATGGAGGACGTTTTGGTTATTCAACGGTGGGCTGTCGGGATTCTTCAAGCTCATGTGACAAAGCAAAGTCTCGACAAATCTATCATGCAGTTCCAGCTTGGACGTAGGCAGTTTTTTGACATACCTGTTCTTCCAAATCAAGCAAAGCATCAAAAGAAGAAGAGGAATCTCCGCTAAGTCCCAGAGGTTCTCATCGTTAAGGTAACAGACAAATAATTCCAGCTCTCTTTCGCTGTCGAGAAACCTCCCAGCAAAATCGTTCACTTGTTCCTTGTGGACAAACCCTTTGATCTCATACAGCACATTGCTTGGGATAATAAGTTCGTCGCCCTCCAGTGGCCTGGTCGTTATTAACACGTGACAATCTCTTAGCTGTCTCCCTTGCCAAATCTCACGAATCAATGTCGCATTCGCACTGTACTCGTCGTAGCCATCTAATACAAGTAACACCCTTTCTTGGTGGCCGCGAACGTAATCATAAACGCTCTCAGCAGAAATCGATCCATCAACGGCAAAAAGGTCAGAAGCTTTTATTAAAGAAGGCATGTCTTGGGCATCCAACGCATTTCGCAACCTTACCACAAGTAAAACATCGAACCGTTTCAAGACTTCTTCCTTTTCGTTCGCCCAGTCGACGGCAATTTTCTGAGAAAAGGTCGATTTTCCGATACCAGTCCTTCCGTAGACAAGTATCCTTTTAGGGCTGGTAGAACGTCCATAACCTTTGAATACCTCGGTATAGTCGTTAATTTCCTGATTGGTTGTTCCGTTGGGTCTCTTTACATGTCTCCACCAGGATAATTTGGTGTAAACTTCTTCGATGTTCACAATGCTATCTTTCTCCCAAGGGGTGATTCTAACCTGGCTCATGGTAGTGTTATAGTGGGAGCGAAGCTGCCTTTGACACTCTTGAACGAAGATTGGATCTGGAGGCAAGTAAAATGGGTCATTGAAATTAATTATTATGCCCTTAAATATTCCTTGGTGAGCTAACATAGATACAAACGTTTCTGCACTCTGATTGGTGGGATGCTTGATAGTTCATTGCAAATGTTGTGCAAAATCGTAACATTGAGTGCAGAAAGTTAACAAGTACGCAAGGCCAATCAAATTGGCTGTTTTCAGATACGACTGTTATCGAGCTAAGAATGAGTCGGCTAAATGAGTCACAAACACTTCTTATCAGCTTGCGATGCAGTAAACGTTATCAATACTCATAATGTCGCTTGTAGTTAGATTTAACGATGCTCTCTCACCCCATGTAAGGTAATCCGGATTACAAAATCCTGGAAATTTTTGTTTGCAGAATCCGCTATCCTGGGCTTTGGAATGCGGAATTCAGCTCCAGGAATCTGGAATCATGCTAATGATTGGAATCCGGAATCCAAGTTCCGCTGGCAAGAAGGAATTTGAAATCCAGTACCTAAAGTCCGTAATCCACAGCGTGGAATCTAAGGGTCCGTTCCTTTGATATGATCCGGATCAGGATCAGTGTTCCGAGATCATTTGGATCATGGTAGATCAAATGATCCGATGAATCCTTGTCCAGAGTGGATTCATCGGTTCATTTGATCTAGCATGATCCGAGTGATCTCGGATCACTGATCCTGATCCAGATCATCCCAAGGAACGCACCCTAGAATCCAAGACTCTCTTGGATTACCTTTTGATTTGATTCTTTGTCTCTGGTGAGGTGTACCTCAGGACCTGACATTAATTGTACATTGTCAATCTGAAACATCGATAGTATTAGATAAGTCTAATGTAGAGTGTATTAATGGTGTCATAGTTTGGTCATAACTTACCATTTTCGCTCAGCGTCGACTTTTCTGCCGGCTGCGGCAGCGCCGCCTTCAGTTCATCCAGCTTCTCCACCATCTCACTGAGCGCATCTTTGATATGTTCATCCACTTTCCATTGTTTCAGAAGGTTTTTGTAGTGTTCCTCAATGACAGGGTCCATACCCGCATTTTCGAGAAGGTCGATTGCAGGTCCATATGTCGCCCCTCCCAGTCTTACCAAAGTAGCCTTAATGTCCGTCCAACAGCTTGCAAAGGTGGCATCATCAACTGAGGCGTGACTGGCATGACCGTACACTGTATTTCTGTACCACTTTATACGAGCAATATCAGCTTCGGGAGTTAAATCTGTAGCAGGTGGAAGGCAGTCCCACCCTGAAGCTGGAGTGGTTAAACCACAGATGTTTCTTAACAGAACCATTAGCAGGGTGATGTCAAAGTCCCTTGATGAAACTGAAACTGTGCCGACGGGCGGATACAGTTTGTCCCATTGTGAAGGATTCAAAACTCTTCTCGCCTTAAGCGTTCTTAGGGTTGTTTGTACGGCAGGACTCGACAAATAACTGTTAAGGGTAGCTGGCGGACAAATACTGTCAAATTTCTGTCTTAGGACTTGTGACCCAACATCTACCAGAAGACAACACAGCCTTGCGTAGTTAGTGGTTTCCTTTGTAGAACGAAATACTGGCACTGAAGAAGCCATGGGCAAATGACAGTCTCCCCTAAAAAATTTGAAAGCAGGTGTTTAGTTTCGTGAACTTTGCCCTGCGATTTCTTATGGAAATGTTCCCTTTTAGTAATGTTCATTCCTCTTCGTATTTTAAAGTTTTTTGAATCTTCGCAGTTGATGTCCTACGTTATCCACAAGAATTTAAATTAACAGAAAACAGGTAAAGTTTGTTTAGCCCTATGCAGACCGGGCTTTTGTTTGCTTCCTGCGACTGAGGGAGTTCAGAGTCCCCTCTATAATACGGCCACCAAGATCTGACAGAAAGTCCTCCCCATCTCCAACATGGAGGCATAACTTGATTTACAAAATGACGTAATTTCACGTCATTATTAGGTCACAGTTTTTGAATTCATTAGCAGAATCCAAAACTCCCTCAAAGCAGCCATAAAACGAAAAATACTTTATAAATAGTGAGGTGTCTGATAACATCAATATAATGAAATCGTCAGTTGTTAGGAACCTTGGCTCGTACATTGATGACAAGCTGTCAATGAACTCCCACATCAACAAAGTCTGTAATGCAGCATTTTACTATCTCCCCAACACTAGGGGGATAAGAAAACACTTATCACGTGACTCCTCAGTGACTTTGATTCACGCGTTTGTCTCCAGCCGATAAGAATATTGTAACAGTTTACTCTATGGATTGCCACAGGTACAAATTGATAAGATTCAAAGAGTTCAAAACGCAGCTGCAAGGCTTATTTT
>OZ037775.1:58630156-58712656 GCA_964035525.1 Porites cylindrica
GCCAGAGTGGATGCTGTGCATGGGCGAACCAGAAGACGTTGCTTGACTTGACGTTCTTTCAGTGCATTTTATTTCACTTTTTCAGTGTTATTCGGAAGTTTTATTGACGCCTGAGCTCGCGATTTTAAAGTACTGCTTATCATCTCGATTGGTTTTTCATGCCAAAGAGAGTACTTTTCTTGCAAAACATAATTGTGACTAATCAAAATCCCATTACACTCGTCACTTCCAGTTTCACTTTCTCTTTGCTGTCTTCGAAGGCTTGAAGCTTCTCATGTTATATTATACGTACAGAATTAATATTCCATACTTTAAATGTACAATTGTCTCTTAAAGGTTTGTGGTTGTTTCAAGCCAAAAAAACACTACCGAATTTGACCCTATAGGTAAAATTAGATCAGTTAAACCGAAAGCAAATCCTGTGGGGCCGGAAGAACTGAAAGGTGACACTGGTGTTGCTCGACGATTTTCATTATTACTGATACAACTTATAACATCACTAAAATACGGTAAAAAATGGTCAAAGGAATTTTAAAGAAGAAAGCTATCTAGGTAATCGTTAATATTACGAAATAGCTGTAAAATAATGGTTTGTATAAACAAGGCTGATGAGGAACGAGGTGGAATATTAGACCTGTATCAGAACCATGGTATATTACTAATTAGGCGAGTAAAACGTAAAAGCGTTCGGCCTTTTTGTATGTTCCAGTACTCGCAATGCAGCTGAAAGCAAAACGAGCTAGACATCACTGTCGCCCACCATTATGCAATGAAAGACAGAACGTTCGTGACAATGCGCACGGGATATGAGGAAGGAAGTTGAATTAATGCAGACCCATGGCATAGTTAAATGTAAAAGCGTTTGGCCTGTTGTATCTTACCTAAAGAGAGCAGTCTGTGACAGTCGTTGCTTTGAAGCTGAAAGTAAAACGTTTCAGTCAGAAAGAGAGCCAAGGATACGTGCCAGTAAGACAAAAGGAACTTTTCCTTGAACACCCACTTGGATGAGTGATCATGTGACCCTGTTTTAGTCTCCCACGATCGGAGGCGTTTTGTCTCTTCACGCAACGCTCCTCGAAAAGGCTGTTCGCATTTGAAGACATATCCTTTTCCAGTTTTAGTCAATTGCAGCTGCATTCTATCGCGATCGTGTCATGTGTGTTGTTGAGTTATCTCCTTTGAAGTCATTATTTGTCTTGAGAGGAGCATTGTGTGACGAGATGAAAACGGCTGGGTGACGTGCGAGACTAACATCGATGGTAGGTTGTCCGAAGGTTGGCGCACTAGCGGCAGTGGAGTGTGTCGGATTTTTCTCGTAAAATCGAGTATTATTTACCATGAAACCAAGGTGTTATACACAAAATTATGCTGCCTCATTTTGAGGTATCATGCTCCTGATTATGCCGGACTTAAATACTTAAATATAAGTGCCTTGAGAAGCCTGGAATATGAATAACCATGCTCTGTGAACGAGTCTCAATGGTCTTCCTCAGGTAATCAGTTCCCGACTATAGCCAAAGAAAAAGTCATCATACTTTGTAAACCTTCACAAGCTATCTTGAACGAACTATCCAAGGAGTCTTAGGCTTTGGCAGCCATCTTTGTTTACTAACTTGCGCGCGGTGAGAAGACTGAACACTACAAAATCAAACAGCCAATCAGACAAAAAGTCTCCTTTGTTCTTCCTTAGGTAAGCTGGTGTTCACTGGGTGGTAAAAAAAAGTGAAGGAAAGATGCAGTTTTTTATACTGCAAAAAAGCCTGCGCAAAAAAACGCTCACACGAGTGGTCGGCGAAAGGTCTGGAGCGGGTCTGAAAACTGAATTTGAGGGACTGGCAAGAGACGTGAACAATTTTCTTTCTCTTTACACACTTAATGGCGTGTACTGTCCTTGTGCCTCGCGAGAGAAATTGAAGGAAAACAAAAATACACAGGATACAGTGGAACCTCGATATAACGAAGGGCCAAGGGACTTGCAAAATTGTTCGCTATAAAGAGGTTTCGTTATATCGAGGTTCTTCCACATATGTTTTACTATTACTGGGGTAAAGAAAATCGTTCGTTATACCGATGACTTAATTTAATGTATAAAGGTTCGGGGGAACGTTTCACTTAGGAAAAAAATGGTCGGGAAGGCGGAGAGATGGGGGAGGCTTAATTCACTATTTGAACGCATGGAATAGGCTAACTGTTTTGTAATCCAATTGTTTTCAGAACTAAAATACAACGAAAAAATGTGCATCAGTGCTGGCATCATTGGTGCTGTAGTATATCAAGCGTGAGACGCACTGTTTTATCACCAGATGAAACACTGTATCGAATAGTTGATATTGCTTCTCAAACAAAATGATTTTAGAAGGAGAAATTAAGGATGCAAAAATGAGCAGTATTTCTCCTGATTTCCAAACACTCATTAAACCATTTTTATGAGTATTAATGAATTTGAGAAAATGATATAACAATGCCATAATAAATTTTTATAATGCTCAAAAAGATTTCGTAAAGTTATCCAAGGCGTTCACGTTTACCAAGGGTAATCAATGAATACGCAGTGCCCACGAATACTCTTTTTTTTTAGCAGAGTAATAATTTCCTCTGTCTTTTTTTTCTTTAACTGTCTCTAAGCTAAATTTGACTGTTAAGCTAAACAGTGACAAGTTTTTCACAGCACAGCAAAGCGATTTTATTGAAAAAATCTTAATAGATATGGTAATACGTTTGAAAGTGAACAGAAAAACACATGTACAGTTAAGTGTAAATTATTGGCAGGTAGATTAAATTGTGCTATATATTTTCTTGCGATTTAGAGAGGTGCCAAATAATTACAAGAAAGCATAGTGCATAGTCCACAGGAAATTAATACTCATTTTTTTTCCTTTCTTTTACAAATCCTTCATGTCCTTATTATTTGTTACAAAACAAGCATTGCAGAGTATTTCCGAATAGCAAGTAAAGGTAAACAAAAACGTATTTTTTTTTATCTCCAGTTTAAACAACTTAGGCTTGCGTCCTTTTTAAATTACGTCAGAGTTTAGTCACATCATCAAAGCAAGCAGCAGGCGCCGTTCCTTACGCTCTAAAGGCCAGGCGCCCAAGGTATCCAATCACAAGAGCACTGGCATAAATGGAGACAGAAGAGGACAGCGGCGAGGTAGCTCCTTTAAAGGAAAGAGCTGAAAAAGAAGAGATACCTCTTACTAAGCTTAGTCACGTTAACGATTATAAAGCGAAAGTAAAAACCGCGGATCAAGGGTAAAATTTACTGTTTTCCGTAAGGGGTTTTTCTTCCAACCAGATGTAAATATATCTGTAAGTACAATTTTCTTTGTGTCTGGCTCGTCTCGATCGATTATTTCTGGAATTTTGCTAATGAACACTTCCTGTAATATTAATTGCCGAGAGAAATACACTATACTACACTTCCACATTTCCCATAATGCACCTTATTTCCCAGGCCCCCCAACTTTGCATAAGCATTGTTTTCAATTTCTCTTGGGACGGCTTTAACGCCCAAGAGAAATGGAAAACAAAGGTTATGCAAAATTTGGGGGGGGGGGGGGGGAGGGGATAACGTGCATTATGGGAAATGTGGAAGTGGCATGTGTAGCATATGTGCTTTTAACATAAATCAGTATTGTTATTCATTCAAAATATTTCTCCATTTATAATTGGCTTTGATCCCATCTAATTCTTTATAACCATCAAACGTTGACCGGATTTAGAAATTCTATTCCATTATCAAGAGAAATGACTCACTTTGACGGATAATTTGGCAGAAAAAATGGATATCAGAATACGTCGCCTCCTCATGCGCACCCGTTCATTGATCATCACACAACGTTCGGAGGAGACGACACAAAGAACGGCTGCCGGTTGGATACCAAAGAAGGCGCGGTAGCTCAGCTTCTCTAGTACAAAGAACTATAGAAAATGCCGACGTTATGCGACAAAACAGTCGAAATACTGTCTAAGATGATAGCAAGAATAGCACAAATACCCCTCAACGGACAACAACTGCTTATAGAATATATGCTAGACTAAACATTCCTTTACACTCTCAATCTTCAAAGGAAGATGCAAATGTTTTGAAGACGAACACGTCCCGCCAACGGGTTTTCGAACCACAAAAAAAAGCAAACGACGATGCAGTTGCAAACGAAAGTTCCTTGCAATTTGTTTCAGAGATCAACGCATTGACAAATTCTTAAGCCTGAGAGTGAGTTAAGCACAGATATATACCATTTTCGGAAAATAGCCCAGGCCATGAGGAAGGCTTAAGTTTGTTAGCGGGTTAACATATTGCCAGCCTTGCCTTCCGCCATTTGAAGAGGAATATAACAAAAAACTGAGTTTTGTTTTAATTTTCACTTCATATGACGTATAGCTCTAGCATCTAGAGTTTTGGCGAGAAAGAACCAGTCGGTTTTATTAACGGGTTGAGTTGACCTCTACATAAGGTTTTTACCATTTTTGGGTCTTAGCTTTGTACATGTAAGTTAAAACATGGACGCAGTAAAGAGCAGTTTTGTAACAATCGAACCTCACCTTTAATGCACTTTCCTTTTGCTGCCTTGGACTTTCTGTATCCCTTTTTACATCTGCATATTCCGTTGTGACACATCTCGTGCGCATTACACTTGACCTTGACACAGTTATTTGCTACAATAATGAAAAAAAGAAGTCATTTTCATAAACTGAGAATTAAAATATTAAGCAAGTAGAAAAAGTACACCGGTCAAAGACAACCCATCTTTCAAGAGTTTTATGAACGTATTATTAGGCTTCCCCTCCCCACCCTGGAAGGGAATGCAAAGCACAGCAGTCTCTCTAACATTGATCCATTTGCCTTTTTTTAATGTGACCCTCGTGATTTGCGTAGAGAAAAAATGCCTTTTTTCGTACCCTTTCGGCTAAAGACGGGCTTGTTAAGACGACAAAGCCACGTTTTCAATAGGCTTTTCATCGAAAGAAATGTGCACCCTAAGATGTAGTTCTAACAATAGATTCGTTAGTGGACGTGTAGTTTTTGACGCCTGTTTTAAACGTCGGACCTAATGCTAATGAGCAAAATCTATATTTCTCGTACATTTGCGTTAGTTTCAGCCAAAAGCTAGAGAATACTAGGGATATGTGATTTCTTTTGCATTATATATTACGAACGCTTGGGCATCATGCATCTGCAAGCGTCTTTAAAGGTGCTCCGGCTGCAGGTGCACATGAACCTCGACGTCAAACAGGAGCCTAACACAGTCTACTGAATGATTCTGATTTAGAACGCGGAAATCTTCACTTGGGCGGGTCACTACAAGTGTAAGAAAAACGTAAAGGCTACTATTTAACAAATGCCCCAGTGTGGAGGAAAAAAAGGAAAAAGCCTGGCTTACCCAATGCTCTGCCAAGTTTTCAAACAAAGTTTTTCGCCAAAACGCAGTTCTATGCAACCGATTTGTGCACTCTGAGCATTGCCGTTGGAGGAGCGCCGCCCTCGATTAAGCGCTGCAAAATTGCGGCTTTTCGTATTTATTTTAACCTTTATAAACGAACTTTTTTAACGTTCTTATCGGGCAATAGTTGTCATTTTTGGAACTCACCAGGCTTACAGCTACCGCCATTTTTGATGTATCCGTCTTTACAGAGGCATTCAAAATTTCCTGGCACGTTTACGCATTTTTCATTCTCAGCGCATGGGTTTTGAGTGCATTCGTCTACATCTGAAAAATATGTATGTTATACAGCAGATTCTACTACTGACAACTGGCCCTTAACGATTCCATTTCGGAGATATGGCAGGAGACACTGATGCTCAATCACAAATTAAACAAATGACACTGCATTTTAGCCTGCAGTTATCCAGTGTCATACTCATATCCATTGGACAATAATGGGCAAAAAAGGATCGATCACATGGGGTGAACAAGAGACCTTTGCATCCTAAACAATTTCAGTAACCCAATTCTCACCAGTACCTGCTCCCATCCCAGGGAGATGGGTTCGAATTTACTCCAACCAAAAGGAGATTGAGTATATCTTAGCTTCCAATATTCGAGTAGCTGTTGAAATCCGCCCTACCCAGTTACAAAATTTACTCTGTTTCTCTGGTAAAATAGCGTTACAATCATAAATTTAGCCTGAGAAACAGCCGACATTTGGCGACGGTACCCTTGGATTCCCCGCCAAATGACGTCTTAGAAACGAGCTCAGAAATTCCATACTGATGACGCGTCACTACTCAGATCTGGGTGGTGCTTCTGATTGGTCGTGCCGCGTGGGAAACGTGATTCGACCAATCAGAAGCACTACTTAGATCTGGGTAGTGACGCTTCATCAGTATGGAATTTCTGCGCTCGTTTCTCAGACGTCATTTATTTGGCGGGAAACCACTCGGCTGTTTTCTCAGGTCATAAAATGATGGTATGAACCGCATGGTGGTACGAGAAAAAAGTTTGAATGAAACTAAACACCGTACCTTCACAAGTCCGTTCCTGATCGTCTCCTTTAACTACGTAGCCCTTCTTCTCGCAGCGGCACGCGTAAGCTCCATCTTCTTGTTTTAGGCATTTGAGAGTCGGAGGGCAAACATCACCTTGAATTCTGCACTCGTAAATGTCATCAGCTAGCACGTATAATATATTGAATACGTATTAGACTTCGATTCTGAAAATCTGCTCACATACCCCTTACCCCTTCTCTAACCTAAAACGGTGTATGTGATGGTGCTAAGGTTGGGTTAGGGGAGGGGTAGATGAGCACTTGCACAGTATGCACTTCCGCAGAATTGTGAGATTGTGAGATTCTGAGGCTCAGTGTAAGATCCTGGGCCCGGTTGCATAAAACGTCCGTAACAACTACGGGTACACGTACGTGCACTCGTAACTTTAGTGAGTTGCATGAAATCACTTAAGTGGTCCACTTAGGGAATTCACTTAAGTGGTTGCACATACGATTTTCGTAAGTGTTCACTTAAGTGTCGTTTATGCAACAGAAATTGCGGGTGTTGCATAAAACTTTCTTTACGGGAAAAATAGCACGTAAATTTACGGGACCTATGTGGGTCCCGTATCGTTACTGTTTTTACTACAGTTAACGAGATCTTTTACTGAGAAGTAAAAAAAGTATTTTTCTTCACGTAATTCGTTCTAAAGCGCTTTGTTAACCTCTGATGTACACTTTTGTGAAAAAAGAAGACGAACTATCATTTCCAGTAGATATTAAAGAAAAATAACGTTTGCATGCAGATTTCATTTTTTGAGAGGCTTAAAAGTGTTCGAAACGACTTTTAACTTTCTTTACACTCACCGATGGTTAACTTAATTTAAAAAAGTAGAGTGAGTCAAATTAATAATTAAAAGTACTATAACAAAGCTACGTGTGCCCTTAAGTGAGCCCGTAAGTTACCACGTAAAACAGAAACTTACGAGAGTGCTAAGTGTGTTCCATGCAACACCCGTAAGTGTACCCGTAAAAGATTTGTAAGTGACCAACCTAAGTGAGCACTTGAGTGCAGGTTTTATGCAACCGGGCCCTGGAAATTTTCCCACCTGCCCCTCCCCTTATACAATATTTCGCCCTAAAGGAGATGTCAGTGTTAAGGTTGGCTTAGGGTAGGATTTTTCGACGGATTTATTTCATAGTCAGTGGTCATGAGTTCTTTTAGATTATTGGTTTTAATTGTCTGAGAAAATTAAAGTGCTTAATGAAAGCGAATAGAACAACTGTGTGCAGTTCCATTTACGTTGAAAAACATATCCTACGTTTTGTATCATGCCGAAGGAAATGTGCACAAGTTTTTCAATCACTTTGATAGTGTTTCAATTTGTGATTTAATGCTTATTGTTAACTGCCCAAAGAGAACACCGTTAAAACTTTACCTTGACATGTCCTCTCATCTCCTTCTCCCACTACCTTTAAGCCAGCATCGCAGCCACATGCGAAAGTTGCGTTCTCTTGTTCCCGGCACTGCAGTGGAAGTGGACAAGCATCTCCTGCCTTTTCGCACCCGTCCATAGCTGGGGAAATTGTTTTTAAGAATAATTCAGTTACTCGGCGGTATTTACGGTTTAAGCTTTAAACGCTAAGATCAAAATTAAAATTCTCATCCCTATTCATTTACTATAGAAGTAGTGGGGAGAGGTTGATAAAATATCAAGCATATACATCTTGTCAAAGGTTTGAACCCAGGAGTTATTTCAAATACATCTTGGAGTGATCATGTCCGTAATTCTCATGACCACTCTGTTTTACAAAGCGTTGCTATCACAACAAAAAATTTGATGCTAACCACTCTCAGGGTTTAAAGTGTTAAGCCCAGTCCAATCCCTTCTGAGATGTCTCGGGATGCGCTGGATCGTGTCAAACTTTCATGGAATGGTGGTTACTCCTTGGGCGAAACTTTCTCCCTAAAAAGATATAGCTGGCATTGAGAATTTGCAATTGGGCTTTGGGCATTTTTGCACACCGAACTTACTGCAATGATTTACTTGAGCGACCACCAGACAATAACTTTCCAATGGGCAATTCGCAATCGTCAACGCTATCTTTATTGAATCAACTATAAATCCAAATCATTTGTGCAGTTGATATAGCCTGCGAATTATTCAGCAGTAAAATCCCTGTTCCAGCTGAAAGTGGGGAACGATGAGAGGCCAACCATCGACCATTTTGAAGTTTCGCCCGGAACTGGCTTGAGGTTGTCTCGAATTTCACCATGTGTTTCGGCTTTCCGCGCAGGCTCATTGTGTCCACCAAAAGTGTCCCATGGAGCAATGCGATACAACATAAATTGTAAAACCAAGAGCTATTTACAGTTCCACACTATTCTATACAGGAAAAAGCCAAAATTCGTCGGATTTAAGATCAGGAGCATGCGCATTTGGTTGCCTTTATTAACATCCGTGGTGTCTAAGCCACCAGGGATATCATCCTGTGCAATGACATCACGTAAGATGCACATGGAAGAGAGATTACAAGAAAAAATCTCCAGGTAGCAAGCAGATGATAAACGAGGTGAGTTTTTAATTCTGTTTTATTTTGCTATATTCAAGATCTGTTAATTGCTTGTGGAAGTATTCATTAGGGTCTCGTACTGGTTTAGTGATGAATCTCGAGGAAGGCAATAGATTTCCTACATACTTCCATGATTGATACATCTTTCAGTATCATTATTTCACGCGAATTATTATGCTGGATTTTTTGCTTTCAAAATGCTGGCAGTAGAAACGCGTAGCGGAAGAGGAAGTTACTTGTAAACAAAACCATGATGATATAGGTGTGCGAATGTTTTTATATAAGACATCTTTCGTTTGAGGAACCAGAAGGTAAATTCCCAAAAACAGACCAAGGCGCTTGCTAAAAACAAAATTTCTACCTAAATGTTCGAGATTCAAATTATGCATAAAAATCACTCCCACGGAGGTATGTAGTGCGCACTAATTTGAAAGAATTAGCATAACGTCAAATTAAAACAGCGAAGTTCGTAGGCGAGGTTCTGTTTGGAATTTTAAGGTATTGCAGTAAGCTTGGGATATTATACTTTTCACATCATGGAGGTTATGTGATACATGGAAAAGCTTTAAAAATCAAGTTTTTGCATAAATTCACACCTGGGATTCGGTTTAGAAAAAAAGTTTGTTTCCAAGATCGCACCCAAATTTCCTAGTTAATGCTGTTAAGCGAGTAAATTGAGTTATTTAAAATTGGATTTTCGATCCTTTATCACGTCTAGTGAAGATATAAAATTTGAAAATATATTTTCGTTTTATTTGAATTCACAGAGGTTTTATTCTCAAAGAGGCTACTTGTCAAAAACTACACTTTATGCTCCTGACATTGAATTTTCATTTGATGGCACAAAATTTGTCTTTCACAGATATTTGTTTATCGTTGTCATCGGTGATACATCAATTTTAATTATTATAAATAAAGTTACTTTTTGAAAATTTCCAATCCAAAGTGCCTCTTAGTGGTGAAAGTTTTATAGCAAAAGAATAGTATCACTGGTCTACGGCCCCTGCTCTAAATTTGATGAAGAATTGTACCTTGACAAGTCCTGTTATCTCCTTCTCCCACTACTTTTGAGTCAGCATCACAGACACATGCGAAAGTTCCGTTCTCGTTTTTCAGGCACAGCAGGGCAGATGGACAAACTTCTCCTGCCTTTTCGCACTCGTCCAAGGCTGGAAAAATTGTGTCATAAAGAATACTTAGTCTCCTCTCCAAACCCATTAATTAACACGTCTGTATTTTAGACGAGTAGCCATTAAATAACTAAGTCAAGATGTTTTAGGCATTTTGATCGATCGCTTTTGAAACCATCACAAATTTAAATAAAATGAAATGGAAAAAAATTGGAAACACAAGAGAAATGCCGAAACACTACAAGGGAGCATAACGGGGGGAAATCGGATTGCAAGCGAACGTGAAGGCAACCGCCAACTTTTTACGTTTGCCTTACTTACAATGACTTCGTCCAACCTCGTTCCCACCATCCTCTCTTACTCGTTTCACGGTTGCCGAGTAGGAGAGGACACTGGTAAAGGGGTTGGGCTTCTACGAGTTTTTTTTTCTTTCAACCATTCGTAAAGCAAACAGAAATAGGCAACATCACTGAGACAAAACCTATCACTGCAGGGTCCTTAAGAAATAATCTGTACCTTGACACGTTCTCGCATCTCCCTCTCCTACTACCTTCGAGTTAGCATCGCAGTCACATGCGAAAGATCCGTCCTCTTGTTTCAAGCACTGTAGCGCAGATGGACATACCTCTCCTGCCTTTTCCTACTCGTCCATGGCTGAAATGATAACGCATTGCCGTGAGAAATTCTTTCATTCTTCAACTAACTTTGCTCATGCTCATTTTAACTTTAAAAATCGACAGCAATTCCATAAATTGCTTTTTTCGGCGAACTCAAATTTTTAGCAGCAAATATACTTGACGACGCATTTCTCCTCTCCTCAAAAGCCCGGAATTGAACTCTATATTTGTCATTACGCATTTTACTAATAGGACTCTCTGCGTACTTTAATTTATTGCTGAAGGCAAGTTTATCGAACGAGACTATGAGGTGTATTAGTACTTTTGACATTTAAGGCAATTTTGCTCTATGAGATTATTTTATGCCTTGTTATAAGTTCATTCGGGTAAAATGAGGAAAATAAAGAAAACAAGCATTGTTTCAAAATTGTTTTTTTTTTCATTACTGCTGAGAATGATGGGACCGGTTGAAGGGCGACCCGCAACATCTCACATTTTGTTAGAAGCCGTCAGTTAAATAATAATGAAATTTTACCTTTACAAGTCCTTCTGTTTCCGACTCCAACAATCTTAAAACCAGGATTGCACCCACATTCATAACCTTGTTTCTGCTTCACGCACTTCAGAGCAGGGGGGCAAATAAGTCCTTTCTTTTCACACCCGTTCATTGCTATAAAAACGACATCAATTAATAAATGCACCAGATGTCACGGGTTTTCTGAACATCCCAGAAAATGTCAGAGAATTCACGTTAAAATTGTTTATTATTCATTCAAAATATTTCCCCGATTCTGATTGGCTAAAAGCACAAGCATAATTCACCATAGCCAGTTACTGATGACCAAATTTGGAAGAATTTTGTGTTTAACGAGGAAATGACGTCAAAAATGCAGCGTTCTTGCAGGTTAATGCACCGTTAACCGAGAGGACCTGGGGACGAGGTTGAGTTGTTTTGGTTGTGAAAACAAAAAATGGCGGACATTTCACTCGTTTCAAGAGAAAGAACTAGGCGAAATTTTAGCTAAAAACATGGCAAGAACAGCAAGAACACAACTCAAAGGACGACATCTTCTATTTGGAGAATATTTGCGGAGCTGAGCGACCCTAAACCTGCACTATTGAAGGCGAACTTAACATCGATGGAGGTAAGCATGTTTTAGATTTGTTTTTAAACTAGGAATTATTTTGAATGAATAATAAAACAATTATTGAATTCGGCTTTCGTATCATATGAAGAATTATGGAGATCTGGGAGGGTGTTATCCGCCTAGACCTACGGCCTCGACGGATAACACCTTCCTCGATGTCCATAATTCTTCATAAGATACTCAGCCTCATTCATTAATTATAAATTAAATAGTACTCGTACCTTTACAAGTCCTGGCGTTTCCGCCTCCCACAACCTTAAAACCAGGATCGCATCCACATTCATAGTTATGATGCTGCTTCACGCACTTCAGAGCAGGGGGACAATTTTTTCCTCTCTTTTCACACTCGTTCATCGCTAAAAAATGTCAAGTTAATCGTTATCTTTCATTACATTCACGAGTAAACCAGGGAGTGCAAAAAGGCCATTTCAGAAGCAAGAAAAAAAGTCTCATTTACGGTGAAAGTGGATGCCAAGACATCGGCACAAGATCAGTTCACCAAATTTTTTACGTAGTACTTATAAATACCTTCACACTTCCTCGCATTTCCTCCTCCAACAACCTTGAAACCAGGATCGCACCCGCATACATAGCTATGTCCCTTTCTGATGCACTTTAGAGCAGGCGGACAGAATAGTTCTCTCTTTAAACACTCATTTGTTGCTTTAAAGAAACATGTCATCAATTAAATACATAGTCATAAGTTTTCTAGTGAACTGGAGAATATGTGAGTGAGAAATGACAAAAAACTTCAGTCTGAGTGAATACCACGATTGTTTTGTATTTTTTAAGGTCGATAAACAAGGTAACGGGAATGGTAGACTTGAGCCAAGGTCTTCCAAATATGGAGTTTGGTGAGACAGTATGTTTTAGGAATGGCTATGTAATTTGGCATTTCGTTGAATTCTAATAAGGTGACCTGCACTGAGCAAGTGTACGGGGGAAGTTCAGACAAAATATTGCATTTTTTGAGACAATTCTCCTTGATAATTGGAGTTTTGTCGGGTAGAGATTCGAGAATCGAGCTCTGACCCTGACCTTTGCAATGACCGGACAAAACGCTCTATCTATGTCCAGTCTTCATGAATTGACAGTAAAACTTTTCTTCTAGATCCTCAATTTTTGACATAGATGCTCTAAGAATTCTTTGATCAATGAATATCTCAAGATCAAGAGAGTCTCCCCGTACCCTCTTTGTGAATTTTGTGAATCTGCCCTAATTAGATCACGAATGTGACTCTATAACATTTAGCACCAACACCCTATTACATTTGGCACACCCTTATAACATTAAGCACATCAACATGTCACCCTGGTTACCTGTGCATTTTTTCGCAGGATACCCAATAAAACCGTCTCTGCATTTGCAAACGACCGTAGTGTCGTGGAAATAGCCTGTCATCATGCACATAGAGTGCCGTGACAAGCATTTAAATTTTCTTCTGTTGACGTATGGGTCACATTCCCTAAATCCGCCTAAAATTGTGAGTATAAAAAGAGTAAAATAGTAAATAATATTATACTTGGTAAGAAAGAAAGAATTAAAGTCGGCATAGTTGAAAAGTTTTTGAGTGATTTGTTGAAAACTAAAACAGTTATATCACCACAAGTTCCATGATACAACGAACTTTTGTGGGCTCCGGCTAACCCTAGAGCTGTTTGTGTTAAAAAATTTCGCGCCCTTGGGGAACTATATCTGCATTAATTCTAAGGCGCTGTTTCTAGCGATGTTGAAGGATAATATTCGCTAATTCCAGGCCCTTATAACAAATCATGGAAGGGACTCTGGCAGACAATTCTACTTTATTACTCAGCTAAAAGTGGTTCCACCGGTTTTAAAACCTCAGTCTTTGATTTATTGATTCGTCAGTAAAATAGTATTAACATGCAGTAGCTTTCTGCAAATCGTACAAAAAGTTCTGGCTCCTTTTTAACGCAAGGAAAAAAAATCCAGTAACAACCTCATCATCAGGGGTTTTCCATTTAGGTACAGCAAGACATGGAAAGTAAATTTTATAGTTTATTTAATAAACTAACATTTTTTTCGTGTTTTAAGATTAACCCTTAAAACCCTAAGATCAAAATTTGAATTCTCATTTGTTGTCCCTATTCATTTACTACAGAAGTAGTGGAGAGAAGTTGATAAAATATCAAGCAAATTCATCGTGTGATCATGTCCGTAATTCTCATGACCACACTGTTTAACAAAGCATCAATATTACAAGGAGAAATTTTACGCTGATCACTCTTAGGGCTTAAAGGGCTAAGGTCCATCTTGTCCTAACACAGGGGCACCCAACGAGGATACAGTTCAAAACCACTTAAACATAGCATTGTTGAACGTAATTTAGTGTTTAAACGGTAGATATAGGCATATTTTTATTCCCTAAAAATTTTTCATCTGTTCGGATTTCCAAGCTGAAAGTCTAGTGATCCGAAAATTATGGGGATCAAAACTTACCTTTTCGAAAATTTCTGCCAGAAAAAAGGCTCACGAAAATTCTAGGTGACCTTTTTAGGGTAAAAATCCTTTAAATATGGGCAATAATACCATTTTTTAGATGTTCAAAAATCCTAGGAGAGGCAGGAAAGCAAGAAATTTTACAACAAATGCTCCGAAAATTCTAGGTCTCAAATCGTCTTCCGAACAGATATTTCCCGAAAATTGACGTTGGGTACCCCTGATAACATTCCTGGCTATCTATCTCCCTCAGCATCATCTCATTAACACCCCCAGAATAAGATGCTAAAAGATGTTCCAGGTGTTTTATACCTTGGCATTGATGCTTTCCATCTCCGTAATGCCAGCCCTGACAAGCACAGTGGTTCAACAGACACTTTGCTTGTGGATGGCACTGTCTGTCTGAATGACAGTTACCTGCAATAAAAAACAACGCATTATCTCGATCCCTTGAAATGAACTCGGAGCAGTAACTGCAAGATGTACACTTGTCGCTCTTAAGTATTTTTAGAGTTTTAATTGTTCCCGTTTCTTGGAATTTTTTGTTTATTTGTTTTGGAGTTCGCTCCTCCAAAGTTTGATACAGTCAAACATGAACACTGCTTTACAGACACCCGCTTAAAACGGACACCTCATTATTGCGGTCAGTTTACTTTGTCCCTTTTGACCTCTTTAGCTTCTGTGTTTTGTTTTCCCAAAACAGGTCATGTGATAATACTCTAGAGAACTGTTCCTCTCTAGCCTGCGAAAACATCTGTTTCTCCTCGCTCTTCGCCGCCGGGGACGTTTCGCGAGGAGGAACGTCTGCGACTCAGCGGTAGAAATTCCATGCTGATGCAATCCAATGTTTACATAATAAATCTGTAGTCATGGGGTCCAATTACAAATTTGTCCAATTTTATGTGTCTTCTGGTCGATTTTGGTAAAGTGTTGTGTTCATCTGCCAACGAGCTCCAGCAAAACTCAAATGCTTCTTCGAGAGAAGACTATATTTCCACAAACATTGACTGTTTTGTTAGAGATTTTTCGCGTTTACATTTCACCTTTGTGGCCTTTTGTCTTTTGTCTGTCATTCGTAAACAGTAGCTAAAACAATGTAACTACTCCGTCGACCAATCAGCGCTTCTGACCGGATTCCGGACAGATTTTACGTCATCTGTTTGGAATTTCTGTTGCTGAGTCGCAGACGTTCCTCCGCGCGAAACGTCCCCATCGGCGAAGAGCGAGGAGAAACGGATGTTTTCGCAGGCTAGTTCCTCTCAAGTTTTGTCTAATTCACGTGCATATCTGCGCATAATTTATGAAAAGACAAAGGGCCAAGTTCCCCTGGGACCTCTATTGGAAAAGAAAACATACAAGCTAAAGAGGTCTATTCGATCAGCCCGCTTTATGCGGACACCCCGTTAAACTCCTGCTTACTCTTAATGTGTGTCTGGCAACTTTGTGAGACCACAAGGGAATACAAGCAAGTAAGGAGCTTGAAAATTCATAGTTTGCAGACCGAAACTTCCCTGAAAATGCGTGCGAATTTTATAAATTATATTCCTTAACTTTAATTCTATAGGCGTAGGTGAGCAGCGTCTGGTTTAATCGAGGACTGGAGCAAGATAAACACACAGTGCAACACAGGAGGTCTTACAAAAACAAAAGGGAAAAAAAAAACGCTCAATACCTCCCACCCCACATAAACAGCCATAATGAATAAAATGAGGTTTTGACTCTAATGTCACTGCCATTGGACAAACGCAAACGGCCTATAAAATTGCAATAATAAATTTATGATCATGGTTCATTTTATACGCGTAATTTGAGTTTGCCGGCTTTTCACTTTGGCTTTGATTCACAGTGTTTTATATTTCTTGTTAGTGTCCACCACGAAGGAAAAAGATCGAGAAAAATTCAAAAATGCAATGAATGAAAACAGCGCAGTTCGAGGCATCATGCCGTTGAAGAGGCATGACTTCTTGCCTGTTAGAGAAAACCTTGACTTCAGCCATTTGAGGCGGTGTAGTTCCCAGCGGTGACCAACCCAATCTTTGTTTGACATACTTTACTTCTTTGGGGGTAAACACTTTTTTCTCCCTCCTTTTTTGTGTTGCTAATTTTCACAGTCAATCGCCTATGTGTTCTTGTGGTATTTGCACTTACTGTCATGTTGAAATATAAAACGTTAACCCCCGGGCTTACTGTTAACATGTTTTTTTTACTACGTGAGAAAATTCTGCAGTTTGATTGGGTTGGAGCAGTGGTATTTCAGCTTAATTAGAAAAAGCTACATGTGAAAATTACAAGCCTATTGCGAGTAGCAGTATAAACAAATAATAGCATGATTTGTACGAGATATTTGGCATAAATGCCATTCGTACGATATTTCAAAATTGTCTCAAATTTCACTCGCCTAACGGCTTGTGGAATTACGTTTAACAATTTCGAAATATCACTCGTGGCATTTATGCCAAATATCACGACAAATCATGCTATTACCTGTACTAATTAAATATAAATGTAAAGATCGTGCGTCTTGTTGTCCTCTTATCCAAGACATTAATTTTTAGATTAAAAGTTAAAGGGGCTGTGTCACGGCAGTACAGTTCATTTTGTTTAATTTTGCCAATTACTCGCCCTCAATCGCTATGGAACTTGAGGTAAGCAAAGAAATTACATGTAAATGACAAAATCAGAGATCCAAGACAAACAAATATGTTTCCTGACCATTATTTTTTAAGTTGCAAGCAGCAGGGATCAACTTTGAAAAACTGTTAGGCTGAACAGTTTTCAGTCTTCTTCAGTTTTGCCCATCTGTGGCATCAGTTGTTTATGTTATGTTATTTAACCTTCCTTTAAAGTTTTAAGCGGTTATTTTTATGTTTTATGTTTTTTTATGTTTAACCGGCATGCTGTAATTTTCTAATATGGCTGAATTTCGAGACACAGCTTTTTTAAGAAATTAAAAAAAACTCTCTAAAAGTTTTGATAAGTGTTATCCTTACCTCCCGAGACACTCTTTGGGTACATAAAAAGGAAGCAACAAAAGACTCCAAGAACAATGGACTTAGATAGCCAACCCATTCTGGACTAGGGCATCATTGCGGCAGTCTCCTCCAAACAGGGTAGATGGTGTTTAAGTCCAAGATAGAATGAAAGCACGACGCGTTCAAGCAAAGAAGTCATGATCAGGTTGCTTACAATTGCACGTCACAAATCAGTTATAATAAGCTGATTTAGCAACAGAACGGGAACGTCTGTTGATGACTGCGCGCGCAAATCAAACAACTGCATTGACCAATGGCAGAGCGGCAAATTGGGTACCGGAAGTCGAGAGAGGATAAGAATGGACACAAAGAGGACTTTACTCCTTTCGAGGAATTAAGAAGGAAGAACACAAATGGTGTGGAAATGAAAAAGGAATTTGTTTCTTCGGGAAGGAGGGCGGCTCGAGGGAGAATAGCGGAGGCGGGGAAAGCGGAAGCAGAAGTAGAGATCACTTCGTTTCATATGACGAGGAAAAGAACAACGTGGAAAAAGCGGCGATGATGTCGCTTCTTTTGCTAGAAGAAGGCTTTAGTAAACTGGCTAAGCTCTCGCAGCGAGTGTCACTCAAAGATGGGAATCTTGTCCCGCTAAACAACTCACGGCTCCGCCGTTTAGGTTGGACTTAAATAACTGAAGCAGCAACTCATCATCAGTGGACTTCTATTATACAAGAGCGACATGGAATGTCACGGCATACTAATGTCTTCCTGTAAAACAGAAATATAATTCATACCTTAATTTAAATAGGTAAATAAACATTATGTTTATGCCAGATAATTAACGGGCAAAACTACAAAGAAGTTGGTTTAAGACCGCAAAAATCACTCTCACGTGACACAGGAACCAAAATATGCAACTGACCTACAATCCAGGACAACAGTCCTTGGGACAGTAATGCACTATTTACACTTTTCCGTAATTTCTAAGTTCCCTCATAAAACAGTGCGTCCTTTTCAAAATTTTCTTGCAATTTTCCCTCCCCCCACTCTATACAGTTATGCATTTTTTCCTAACACTCTTTAGTCCGACCGGTTCATGAAAAGTAACCCGGTTAAACTATAAACCAGGTTACATTTTTGAACGATTTTCATCAGGTTATTCAAAATTTAGCCCGGTTAACTTTCTAAGTAAGGTTGCAGCCTTTGGCAAGTAATGTGCGACTTAAAGCAAAGACAATACACTCGGCAAAAAAGGTGAACTGCGAGCGGAATAGCCATCCCCTCGACGGTTTTCATTATTACTGATACAACTAACAACATTATTAAAATACGGTAAAAATGGTCAAAGGCATTTCAAAGAAGAAAGCTATCAAGGTAATCGGTTACATTACGAAACAGCTGAGAAATAATGGTTTGTATAAACATGGGAGATGAGGAACGGGGTCGAATATTAGACCTGTATCAGAACCATGGTATATTACTAATTAGGCGAGTTAAACGTAAAAGCGTTCGGCCTATTGCATGTTTCCTTAAAAACACTGTGTTCAAGTCCTTGCAATGTAGCTGAAAGCAAAATGTTTCAATTAGAAAGGCAGCTAGAAATCACTTTCGCCGGCCAGTATAAAAGACAGAAGTCGTGAGTATGCGCACGGGGATATGAGAAAGGAAGATGAATCAATGCAGACCCATGGACTAGTTGAATGAAAAAGCGTTTGGCTTTTTGTATCTTACCTAAAGAGAACCGTCTTTGTTCGTCGTTGCAGTAAAGCTCAAAGCAAAACGTTTCAGTCGGTTCGGCGTCAGAACTTTTCCTTGAACACCCACTTGGATGAGTGATCATGTAACCCTTTTTTAGTCTCCCACGCGCGCGGAGCCGTTTTGTCTCTTTACGCAACGCTATTGCATTCTATTGTATCATGTGTGGTTTCGAGTAGTCATATATTTTAGGGAGGAGCATTGCGTGACGAGATAAAAACGGATGTGTGACATGCGAGACTAACATATCGATAGGTGCAGATTGGCGGACGAGCGACAGTGGAGTGTGTCGGATTTTGCTCGTAAAATTGAGTATTAGATACCCATGAAACCAAGGTGTTATATACAAAATTGTGCTGCCTTATTTGAAGGTATGAAGCTCCTGATTTAGATGATTATGCCGGACTTAAATTTCCCTCCCCAACATGTTATACAGTAATGAGGTAACAAGGCCTACGACTATACCAAAGTGCTCTCGGAACGAGTCTCAATGGTCTTCCTTAGGTAATTAGTTCCCGAAATAGCGCCTTTTACGCTCTAGCTAGTGTTCACCGGGTAGGAGAAAAAGAAAAGATAAGAAGCAGTCTCTAGACTGCAAAATAGCTTGTACTTTGCGCAAGAGCGGTCAACCGAAAGGTCTAGAGCGGGACCGAAAACGGAAAGTGAGACTGGGAAGAGACGTGAACAATTTTCTTTCTCTTTACACACTTTATGGCGTGTACTACTCATGCACCCCACGAGAGAAGTTGAAGGAAAAAAAAAATAGTGTACAGAGTTTCTAAGCCGCCGGACCATAATGGCAACCTTGCATGATCGAAACGACCAGTGTGTGAGGTTTCCGCTAAGCGTGACATATACATTGAAGTCATTGATTGCATTACTGCAATCTCAAACACACGACATTTAGTTTGCCTAGCAAGCGTTTCCGCGCGAGTTCGTCGAGAAAGTTTGGACGAGAGCCAAAAAAAAAAAAGCTTGTTACGCAGGCTACACGACATTCGACTTACACTACCAGTGTCTGGCCTGACATCGAAATACAGTAGAGGACAGTATCTGACCTAAGAAAATCATCATGAAGATAATTTGTGTAGGTATGGCAAAAACTAAATCCATCTCCAAAGCTTTGCGGCATCTTGGATTCACTGTCTTTGACTGGGAAGAGCAAGTATTTGATTTCCAAGACCACTGGGTTAACGTTGATGTTTTCCAAAATGGCGCCAAGCCAGATGTAAGGAGAGTCTACCAAAATGCTGACGCGGTCGTGGACAATCCCGGAAAATTTTTCTGGGAGGAAATACTGGAAGCTTTCCCTGATAGTAAAGTAATTTTGAGCGAAAGAGAAGAAGATTCTTGGTTGAAGAGTATGGTCAATCAACTTCAAGTCGCCGAAGCAGTGATATCTCGCAGGTTTTTGGCTGTTCTCTCCCCTACTTCAAGAAAACTGATCTTTATTCTTTATTCTCATTTGACTGCTATTCTTGGCTCGGCAAACCCCAAGTCGGCTTGTGTTTGCGTAAGCGTTATCGCATGCACAATCACCGTGTTAAGTCACTTGTTCCACCAGAGAAGTTGTTGGTGTACAACGTAAAGCAAGGCTGGAAACCGCTGTGTGATTTCTTGGGTAGCGACCTTCCAACAATTGCCTTCCCACATGAGAATATCAAAGGCGAAATTGCTGAAGTTCCTTTGTCGGAGACAAGGTTTGGTCGGCAGGTAATATTGGAGATACAGAGAGCTCTGTTTCTAATCCTTTCCGTTATCGTAGTTATTGTAGGTTCATTTTTTGTCTTTTTCTGTGATTAGCTGTGACTTTATTTTAAAAATAGTAACCTTGCATGACCAAGATAACGTTTTAATAAAATGCATGCACTTCCGGCATCGAAAGCAAGCTAAAGATCAGTAGTATACGCCATGCAAGCGTGTCAAAAATATTCAAAAATAAAATATAGTTTGTATTATTCAACAGTGTATATGTGCTGTACCGTGTTATTACATTCAAATCAGGTCAAGCGTTCCCGTTGCTAACGAACTACACATGTAATGAATTCATGAATGGAAAAATGATTTCGTTTGTTAGTCTCGCTTGCGTTAGCAGCGAAACTCATGATCAGCAACGCGTTTTTCGCCCCCGGGGATAGTCCCTTATTTAAGCTATATAGGTATGTGCCGCGCCAAAGGGTATGTTTTTTTCAGTCGTTTTGGTCTGAAATAGGATATTAGTTTCGACCATTTTGGTCTGAAATAGGGTATGGTTTGTGCACCCTAGTCTTGAATTGGGTATTTTTGTTAGAAGAATTAGCTAATTCTTCATCATTTGGCGATAAGACCATTTCCCTTTAATTTTAATGTTTACGCCAACCACGTGTACGTGCCGTAACAGCTTCTCACGCGCCGGGCTCCAGGGCTTCAGGTCTGAAATAGGGTATCAAATGTTTGATCAGGTCTGGAATAGGGTAGGGAAAAGCACAGATTTTGCTCTGAAATAGGGTAAAGGTTTCAGGAAGCGTGCCGCAAACCCCCACCCAATTTTTCTGGAAGTCCCCCCCGGAATTAGAGAGAGGGGGAATTTTTCCTGCTAGCAGAGGCCGAATACCGGAGAAAAGAGGCCTCTGCTTGCAGGAAAGGGGGAATTTTGAATGCCACGAGACTATTGTACATGTAAAACATATGCTACTCTCCGATTTTTGGGCGTATCTCAAACACAGGATGTTAGGATGGTTAATATTAAGATATCCTTCTGCTTCACGTGTTTAATATTCACCAAAGTACCTCTCATCATTAAAAGGATGGCTTTACATTACTCCTGCAACATTTTGTAAGTGTTTTGCATGGTGATAATGCATCCTTGTAGCCTTCCTTGAGTTTATTTGGAGGTATCATGCTCCTGATTTAGCTGATTATGCCGCAAAGTGAGACTGGGAAGAGAAGTTAACAATTTTCTTTCTCTTTACACAGTTTATGGCGTGTACTGTTCATGCGCCTCGCGAGAGAAGTTGAAGGGAAAAAATAAACAAGATATAGTGGAACATCGACTTAACCAAGGGCCAAGGGAATGACAAGGGAAAAATGAGCGGGGAGGGGGGTGGTGGGGCCGGCTACACTATCTAAGCGCTTAGGCTAACTGTTTTGCAGTCCCACTGTTTTCAGAACTACAGTACAAGGCAAAAATGCGTATCAGTGTTGGCATCATTGTTGCTGATAATATATTAATGCCAGAGCAATCCCCGGAAGCAAGCCAAGCTGGAAGCTCAATGAAACTCAGTGAATGTGCAGTGCCATGAATATACTTCTTTTTAGCAGAGTGATATTATTCTCTCCCTCTTTTTTTTTCTTTAACGGTCTCTAAGCTGTATTTGACTGTACAGCTAAACAAATAGAAAACAAGTTTATCACAGCATAGCAAAGCGATTTTATTGAAAAAGGTTCAACACAGATATTATAATACTTTCGAAAATGAACAGAAGAACACATGTACAGTTAACTGTAAATTATTGGCAGGTAGATAAAGTTGTGCTATATATTTTCTTGCCAGTTAGAGTGGTGCCAAATAATTAAAAGAAAGCATCAGTCCACAGGAAATTAATACTCATTTTTCTCTTTCCTTTACAAATCCTGCTTTTCGCTCTTTTTTTGTTACAAACCAAGCATTACAGTGTATTTTCGAATAGCAAGTAAAAGTAAACAAAAACGTCATTTTTCTCTCTTCAGCGCGTAAACAGCTTAGGTTTGCGTCCTTTAAAATAAGACAGAGATTAGGTGGCATCAGCAAAGCAAGCAGTAGGCGTGGTTTCTTATGCTGTGAAAGCCAAGCACCCAAGGTATCCAATCACAAGAGCGCTGGCATAAATGGAGACAGAAGAGGACAGCGGGGAGGTAGCTCCTTTAAAAGAAAGAGCTGAAAGAAAAAAGAACCTTTTATTAAGCCTAGTCACCTCAACGATTATAAAGGGAATGTAAAAACCGTGGATCAAGGGTGAAATTTACCGTTTTCCGGAAGGGTTTTTTCTACCAACCATATGTAAATATATCTGTAAGTGCAATTTTCTTTGTGTCTGGCTCGCCTTGATCGATCATTTCTGGGAATTTTGCTAATGAACACTTCCTGTAATATTAATTGCTGAGAGAAATACACTACAATACAATATGCTGTTACCTAATCAGTACTTATTGTTATTCATTCAAAATACTTCTCCGTTTAGGATTGGCTTTGATCCCCATCTAATTCTTCATAACCATCAAACGTTGACAGAATTTGGACGTTCTTTGTCATTATCAAGAGAAATGACTCACTTTTACGGATAATTTGACAGAAAAAATGGATATCAGAATGCGTAGTCTCCTATACACCCGTTCTTTGATCGTCATGTAACGCTCGGGGGAGGGTTGCGTGACAACACAAAGAACGGCTGTTGGTTGTAGAATGGAGACCACAGAATGCGCGGTAGCTCAGCTGCTTTGGTACTAAGAACTACAGAAAATGCCGCCTTTATGCGACGAAATAGCCGAAATACTGCCTAATATGATAGCAAGAATAGCAAAAAAACACTCGGCGGACAACAACTACTTTTTGTAGAATACATGCTAGGCTAAACATTCCTTTATACTCTCAACCTGCAAAGGAAGAGGCAAATGTTATGAAGACGAGGAAGCCCCCACCCCCCTCCACCTTGACGTTTTCGGACCCCCCCCCCCCCTCCACAAAAAAAAAATAAAAATAAATAAACAAACGACGCTGCAATAGCCCTTATGCATGTTTACGTCACACAAGCAAATTTCACCACCAAGCCTCGTTTTGAAATTAAAAATAAGCGAAGTTTCACAGAAATGAATTCCCAAGGCAGTAGAGTTGAAAAGAATAACCACGCACAAAAAGTGCAAATGCAAAAACTTTTGTTCACAAACGAGGCTTGTTGGTGAAATTTACTCGTCTGACGTAATCATGCATAGGGGCTATTGCAAATGAAAGTTCCTTGCAATTTGTTTCAGAGATCAACTCATTGACAAATTCTTAAGCCTGAGAGTGAGTTAAGCACAGATATATACCATTATCGGAAACTAAAGCTCTGCTGGCCATGAGGAAGGCTAATTTTGTTAGCCAAAATATTGACCGCAAATAAATCAGCCCTTCGCCGTATTGCCAGCCTTGCCTTCCGTCGTTTGAAGTGGAAAATAAAAAAAAAGACTATGAAAAAGTTTTGTTTTAATTTCCACTCCAAACGACGTCTAGCTCTAGCATCTAGAATTCCAGCAAGAAAGAACCAGTCGGTTTTATTTACGGGTTGATTGGTCTTTGGCATTCAAAGATTTTTACCATTATCGGGTCCTAGCTTTGTAAAAGGCACCTCACCTTTTACGCACTTTCCTTTTGCTGCCATGGACTTTGTGTATCCCTTTTTACATCTGCATATTCCGTCGTGGCACATCTCGTGCGCATTACACTTGACGTTGACACATTTTGCTACGATGATGAAAAAACAAGTCATTTCAATGTAATGGTATAAGGGGAAACACGTAGTCTAGCGTTTGTGATGTGTGATTTCTTTTACATTGTTAGGAACGCTTTGGCATCACGCATGTGTAAGACGTGTTTAAAGTACTCCGGTAACACGTATTGCACATGATACTCGACGTCAAACACAAGATTAACTCTACTGAATGATCCTGACAGGGGATGCGCAAAACTTCCTTTGAATGGGTCACTGCGAACACAAGCCCAGCGCAAAGGATGTTGTTGAAGAAGTGAAGTGATGTAGAGAAAACAAAAAGTAAAAACCTCGCTTACTCAATACTCCGTCCAATTTTTAAACAAAGTATTTCGCCACAATCCAATCGACTGTGTGTTACCTTCTTCTCGTGCAGTTGTTAGGGGGTTTGAGCAACGACTACTATATACGACGACGGCAACGAGAACGGCAAAAAACTGCAGCAGATTTTTTAACATATTTTTTGTCGCTGTTGAGCAACTATAGAGTGAAAGTGTTCAATTTTTCGTTTAGTGGAGGACGTGAGCTCACCTAACCAGTTCACAAACCCTCTATTTTCTCTTCTAAGTCCTTCGAGTGCGCGTGATAAAAAAAAAACCGCGACGGATTTATTGACCGCCAGCGCAAGGAGGTAATGGTGGGGGAAGAACAAAATAGACGGTCAGTAAACATCTTTGGGAGCAACTGAAACTTGTCTTTACCACGAAAAGCAAGTTACCATTGGCTGAGCGGCGATTATCCTGTCATCATCATGTCAACGACTAATCTTTTTCGCACTCAGCGTTGGCTCTTGCGCTCGCCAATGTTTTCGAAAAGAACGAAAAGAGAAGTAAACCAACGTCTGTGTACAGGCTAGAACTCACCAGGCTTACAGCTACCGGCATTTTTGATGTATCCGTCTTTACAGAGGCATTCAAATTTTCCTGGCACGTTTACGCATTGTTCATTCTCAGCGCATGGGTTTTGAGTGCATTCGTCTAAATCTGAAAAATATGCATGTTACAGAGCAGATTCTACTACTGATAACCGGCCCTCAACAATTAAAATTTGGAGATGATAGGAGATAGCCGTATTTGTAATCTCACCAAATCACAAATTTTACAAATGACACTGCATATTCGCCAGCAGTCATCCACTATCATACCAATTTCTTTCGGACAATAATGAGAAAAAAAACCACATGGGGTGAACAAGAGACCTATGCTTCCTAAACAATTTCAGCAACCCAATTCTCACCAGTACCAGATCCCATCTCTTTTTTTAAAGCCAGGGAGCTGAGTTCGAGTTTACTCCAACCAAAAGGAGATTGAGTACATCTCAGCTCACAGTTTTCGAGCTGCTTTGAAACCCTCCATCCAGTGATACAATTTACTCTATTTCTCCGGTAAAATGGTGTCAAAATCATAAAATGATCGTAAGAATAGCAGGCTGGTACGAGAAAACAGTTTGAATGAAATTAAGCACTTATACCTTCACAAGTCCGTTCATGATCGTCTCCTTTAAGTACGTAGCCTTTCTTATTGCAGCCGCACACGTGAGATCCATCTTTTTGTTTTAGACATTTGAGAGTCGGAGGGCAAACATCACCTTGAATTCTGCACTCGTAAATGTCATCAGCTAGCAGGTATAATATATCGAGCAAGTATTAGACTTAGATTCTGAAATCTGCTCACATACCCCTCACCCCTTCTCTAACCTAAAACAGTGCAAGTGATAATGTTAAGGTTGGGTTAGGGGAGGGTTAGGTGGTCAATTTCGCAGAATTGTGGGATCAGTGTAAGATCCTGGACATTTACCCACCTACCCCTGCCCTTACCCATTACTTCCTCCTAAAGAAGATTTTAGTGTCAAGGTTGGCTTAGGAGAGGGTTAGTAAAGTATACTCTGAGTTTTTATTTGGGTTTGTCTCTTAGTCAGGGATCATTAGTTCTTTTGGATTCAGTGGTTTTAATTGCCTGAGCAAATTAAAGTGCTTAATTAAGTGCAATTCCGTTTATTTTGAAAAACATATCCACTGTTTGTATCATGCCGATCGAAGGAAAAGTGCACACGTTTTTCAATAAGATTGATTGAATTTCAGTTTGTGATTACATGCTTTTTGGAAAATGCTTGTTGAAAATGTCGTGAAAACCATACCTTCACAAGTCCTGTTATCTCCTTCTCCTACTACCTTTAAGCCAGCATCGCAGCCACATGCGAAAGTTGCGTTCTCTTGTTCCCGGCACTGCAGTGGAAGTGGACAAGCATCTCCTGCCTTTTCGCACTCGTCCAAAGCTGGGAAAATTGTTTGAAAGAATACGTTAGTTACTCGGCGATATTTACGGTTTAAACCCAGTCCAATCCCTTCTGAGTTGTCTCAGGATGCGTGGGATCATGTCAAACTTTCAAGGAATGGTGTTTACTACTCGGGCGCTACACGGCTCTCTCTTAAGAGATATATATTAATCATTTGTGTAGTTGATAGTCTGCTGCGAGCTCAGCTGTAAAATCTCTATTCCGGCCAACGGTGGGAAACGATAAGAGACCATTCATCGACCATTTTGAAGTTGCGCTCGTGGAACTGGCTCGATGTTGTTTCGAATTGCACCACGGGACTCTCTCCGTGAGGGACCAGTTTTGACTCAACTTCCTGCGCAAGCTCATAATAGCGGAGCTCGCGCGCGCAGCGGAGCGCCATCCGGGATATCCTCCTACGTCATGACATAATGTAAAATGCACGTGGAAGAGCGATTACGAGTAAATTTCCACAGCGCAAGCAGATGATAAACGAGGTGAGTTTTTAATTGCTTTTTTCATTTTCAAGATGTTTTTATTGCTTGTAGAAGTATTCATCAGGGTCTCGTACTGGTTTAGTGATGAATCTCGAGGAAAGCGAGAGATTCCCTACATACTTCCATGATTGATACATCTTTCAGCATCATTATTTATATTTTATAAAGCTGTATTTTTTGCTTTGGCGCTTTCAAAACGCCTGCATTAGAAACGTACATTTATAACGGGAGAGGAAGTTACTTGTAAACAAGGCCATGATGATATAGGTATGGGAAAATTTTAAAATAAAATAAAATAACTTTAGTATGAGGAACCAGAAGGTAAATGCTCAGATATATACCAAGGCACATGCTAAAAACAAAATCTCTACCTGAATGTTTGAGATTCAAACTCTGCGTAAAAATCACTCGCACGGAGGAATGTAGTGCGCACTAATTTGAAAGAATTAGCCGGGGGAACGTCAAAACAGTGAAGTTCGTAGGCGCGGTTCAGCTTGGAATTGCATACAGTAAATGAATTTTAATGAAAGTTTGACATATTACTTTTCACATCACGAAGGTTATGTGAGAAATTTTTTAAAGAATTCTACTGAACTGTTTTTGAGATGTATGGAAGAGCTTGAATAATCAATAGGAGTTTGCATAAATTTGCACGTGGAAATTAGTTTAGAAAAAGGTTTGTTTCCAAGATCGCAAATATATTTTCGTTTTATTTGAATTCAACCACTCAGAGGTTTTTATTCTCAAGGAGGCTACTTGCCAAAAACTTCACTTTATAATCCCGACATTGAATTTTCATTTGCAGGTAGAGATCGCACAAAATTCGTCTTTCAAAGAGTTTTGTTTATCGTTGTCATGGTAATATCGATTTAAATTATTATAAATGAAGTTACTTTTTGACAAATTCCAGCCCAAAGTACCTCTAAGTGGTGAAAGTTTTATAGCGATTGTAAAAATTCAAAACATCTCTGGTCTCCGAAAAACTGAGTAGAAACACCTTAACTTTCATTGTTACATAGCCCCTGTTCTTAAATTGATGAAGAATTGTACCTTGACAAGTCCTGTTATCTCCTTCTCCCACTACTTTTGAGTCAGCATCGCAGCCACATGCAAAAGTTCCGTTTTCGTTTTTCAGGCAAAACAGTTCAGATGGACAAACCTCTCCTGACTTGTCGCACTCGTCCAAGGCTGGAAAAATTGAGTCAAAAAGCTGAATACTTAGGGCCGGTTATTTAAAGGAAGTCTAACTTAAGCCACGGTTTAACAAATCTTTGGACCTCCAGGTCTCATCTTTAGTCTGTTATCAGTAAGAAGATAATGCTTTTCGGGTCTACTCTATATGCTTTCATAAAACTTTTCACAATAAATGGTGTTTAGATAAAACCATAGGGCCCATAGAAAATGGCTTAGAACGCGCTTTAATTAAACACTGGCTAAACTACGGTTAAATAACTGGCCCTGAGTCGCCACTCCAAGCCCTCAGCTTAACACATGTAGTTTACACCAGTGACAAGATTTCCATCGTTCTTAGTTCATATACAAGTTAGTTATCGATTGTTTAACTGGAATAGTCATAAATTAAGTAACTAAGCCAAGTTGTTTTAGGCATCTTGATTGTCCCTTTTGAAACCATGGCAAAATTAAATAAAATGAAGTGGAAAAAATCTCGAACAGAAGATGAATGCAGAAACACTACAATGAAGGCAAATCGGATTGCATTCAAACGTGAACACAAAGCGCCAACTATTTTTTTGTTAGTTTGCCTTACCTACAATGGCTTTATCTAACCTCGTTCCCAGGGTCTTCTCCTACTCGGCTCACGGGGGTCGAGTAGGAGAGGGAACGAGGTTGGGCTTCGTCGAGTAATTAAGTTTTTTTCAACCATTCATAAAGCAAACAGAAATAGGCATGATCACTGGGACAAAACCTGTGACTGCCAGGTCCTTTAGAAATAATCTGTACCTTGACAAGTCCTCGCATCTCCCTCTCCTACTACCTTTGAGTTAACATCGCAGTCACATGCAAAAGATCCGTCCTCTTGTTTCAAGCACTGTAGCGCAGATGGACATACCTCTCCTGCCTTTTCGCACTCATCCTTGGCTGAAATGATAATGCATTGTCGTGACAAATTCTTTCATTCTTCAACTAACTTTGCCCATGCTCATTTTAACTTTCAAATCGACAGCAATTCCATTGCTTTTTCCCGCGAACTCAAATTTTTAGCAGCAAATATATTTGACGACGCGCGCATTTCTCCTCCCCTCAAAACTGCCAGAATTGAACTCTGACTATATTTGTCATTACACATTTTACTAATAGGACTCTTTACGTATTTTTATATATTGCTGAAGGCAAGTTTATCGAACGAGACTATGAGGTGTATAAGTACTTTTGACATTTAAGGCATTTTTGCTCTACGAGAGTTTTTGTCTTGTTATAATATATAAGTTCATTCGGATAAAATGAGGTTAATAAAAGAAACAAGCGTTCTTTCAATTAACGTGTTTTTCGCAAAAGCTGAGAATTGTGGGACTTAGGGCGACCCGCAACATCTTACATTTTGTTAGAAGCCATCAGCTAAATAATAATGATTATCGTACCTTTGCAGGTCCTTCTGTTTCCGACTCCCACAATCTTAAAACCAGGATTGCACCCACATTCATAACCTTGTTTCTGCTTCAAGCACTTCAGAGCAGGGGGGCAATTAAGTCCTTTCTTTTCACACTCGTTCATTGCTAAAAAAACGTCATCAATTAATAAAGGCATCAGATGTCACTTAACATCCCAGGAAATGTCAGAGAATACATACAATATTTGTCGCATGGAGGGACAAATTTATTCTAAGTGGAGTCGTAAAAAGATAGCAATTTTGACCCTGAAGCCTGTAAGTTATGATAGCTTTTGATATATAAAACGTTGGCTATTCAACCGCCTTGTTTGATTCACGTTCAATAATGTCGGTCAAAGTACTCGTCCATAAACCAGAAAACAAGAAACTCAACAACAGTATGATGCGTAGACTGGGGCGTGGGACATTTTGTTATTATAACAGGTTGAGGCTGAATCGGGGTGTTTTTTTTTAACGGTTCAGAATTTCACACTTAAGTCCAGTTTCAGACCTGAGCCTCGCGAATTGTGAATCGCATGAAAAACAGCTGGAATTGCCTTTTCTCTGCTGAACGGTCAAGTTTAATAAAGTTGCAGTAAATTGCCTTCGGTATTTCTGTTCGAGCAAATTTCATTAAACGTGTAGCTTAAATATTTGTAATCAACTGATTATTTTTTAACTAATTCAGCTCATTCTCATTCCAATTATAAGCGTTAAAATTGATTAAACAGTTCTTGTACCTTTACAAGTCCTGGCGTTCCCGCCTCCCACAACCTTAAAACCAGAATTGCACCCACATTCATGACCTTGTTTCTGCTTCACGCACTTCAGAGCAGGGGGGCAGTTTAGTCCTTTCCTTTCACACGCGTTCATTGCTAAAAAAATCATTTATCGAATCTGTTATTAGTTTCCCGAGAGCGCAAAAAAGACCATTTCTGAAGCCGGAAAAAGTTCGGTCTAGTGAGTGAATGGAAGTCTCATTTACGGCACCCGGTGAGCATCGGCCTCCCCGGGGGGTGGAGGGAAGTTACTTGGGGTATTTTTTTTCTAGGTATGTGCCGCTGGCCTCTCAGAGCCCCTACCCCATTATGGTCTATTCTGTGGCCAAATATGGACCCCATCTTAGTCACTTTTGAGAAAATGTAATTCAGTTTGCGATCCTAACTTAATAACTTTCTGTTTGTGTATCTACTTTAAAATGTTATATCCGGAAATGAATTGACATATTGTTTAAGGTTAATAAAATAAAAGTCTTCCCATCTTTAAATCCTGAGTTTTCTGATCCCCCAATCCCGAAAATGTACGATCCCGTTCTAGTAACTCTGATTAAAATTCAACACCATCCAGCGGCACATCCCTATTAGCGTATTACTAGGAAGTACCCCCCCTTCCCGGGATCGGCCCACGATCAATATACCAAAGGGATTACGAAGTACTAATACCTTTACACTTCCTCTTGTTTTCTTCTACAACAACCTTGAAACCAGGATCGCACCCGCATACAAAGTTATGCCCCTGTTTGACGCACTTCAGAGCAGCGGGGCAATATAGTCCTTTCTTTAAACACTCATTTGTTGCTTTAAAATAAACAGTCATTAATTAAATGCATAGTCATACGTTTTCTAGAGAACTGGGGAATGTGTGGAGAAATGACAAACAAATTCAGTCTGAGTGAATACCACGCACGACTCTATTTTATTTTAAGACCGATAAACCAGTCAGAAAACTGTCCCCCCCCCCCCCTCCCCACTGAAGCGGTGAATTTCGCCTTTTATAGGCCACACCCATTTTCCAACCGAACCTAACCCCCTCCCCCCCTCACTGAAGGTCTGAATTTTGCCCTGTGACCAGACCAAAACTGGCCTGTAATGTTTTGACATACGTCTACTGGGGAACTTCCCAGTAAGTCAGGTTGCAGGTTTTGGGTGCACTTTGCTGGCTGGGAAATCTTCCATCAGTCTTGCTGGGAGTGAGGAGGAGATAAATTTTTCCCAGCAATCTCCCAAAACGCTTAAAATGGCTTCGGAAAGCTTTATTCATGCTTTGTTGTTGTTTCTCAAAATTTCCCTTTGGGTACTCCTGTAGCCTGCGAAAACATCCGTTTCTCCTCGCTCTTCGCCGCTGGGGACGTTTCGCACGGAGGAACGTCTGCTACTCAGCGACAGAAATTCCATACTGATGATGCAAAGCAATGTTTACTTAATAAATCCGGTAGTCATGGGGTTCCAAATGTAAATTTGTCCAGTTTTACGTGTCTTATGGTCGATTTTGGAAAAATGTTGTGTTCATCTGCCAACGAGCTCCAGCAAAACTCAAATGCTTCTTCTAGAGAAGACTATATTCCACAAATATTGACTGTTTTGTCAGAGATTCTCTGTGTTTAGATTTGACCTTTTTGGCCTTTTGTCTTTTGTCTGTCATTCGTAAGCAATAACTAAAACAATGTAACTACTCCGCCGACCAATCAGCGCTTCTGACCGGATTCCGGACAGATTTTACGTCATCAGTATGGAATTTCTGTCGCTGAGTCGCAGACGTTCCTCCGCCCGAAACGTCCCCAGCGGCGAAGAGGAGAAACGGGTGTGTTCCCAGGCTAGTGCTCCTGTTGAGCGAGGGTCTTTCAAATATGGAGTTTGGTGAGACAATATCAAGGCTGTCAACCCCCCACGTCTTCAAATATTGAGAATTGATGGGGAAGGGATGATTAATGACGTCATAATGCACGCGGCACATGACATCATTTGTGAAAAAAAAAACACGCGAAAAAGATGTTGTTGGAATTGTAACATTTGACCTAACTGGCTTACTTCCCCCCAATCACATTATTGCTTATATTACAATGGCATAGCGGAGTTTGTGTGGAAACGTTCGATGTCAACAGTAAAATAGCACAAAAAAACGCAAAGTATTTGAATGAAATTCATTGCCAGAAAGTCGATTCTACAAGAAATGGCAAACCTCGGCGATTATCTGGGAGATTTCAGACTCTAATCTAGAGACCGGGAGAAACTGTTCAAAATCTAGAGTCTCCCGGATTATCCCGGAGAGTTGACAGCCCTGCAATATGTCAGAGGGATGGCTACGTAATGTCAGCGACATTTCGTTGAATTCTAATAAAACCTGCACTGGTTAGCAACACGGGGGAAGTTTGGACAAAATATTGCATTTTTGGTGACAATTCTCTTGAAAATTGGAGTTTTGTCGGATAAACATTCCAAAGATATAACATGCACAGACAAACAGTTAAAAGTCTATAAATAAAAGTCAAAATGACCCTCGCAGTTGAATAAACAACCTAAGATGTTAAAAAAGAACCTGAAAATTTCAGGCTTGACCGGGAATGGAGCCCTGACCTTTGCTATGACCGGACACAATGCTCTATCTATATCCAGTCTTCATGAATTGACAATAAAGCTAATCTTCTAGATCCTTAGTTTTTGACATAGATGCTGTAAGAGTTCTTTGATCAATCAAAATATCAAGATCAAGAGAGTCTCCCCGTCCCCTGTTTCTGAATTTCTGAATCTACCCCGTTGAGGTCACAGATATGATGACTGAAAAATAATAGTATTTTATAGGAAAATTCATTACCTGACGAGGGAATTCCACGTTAAATTGCACGCGAAAACCGATATCGCACGAATCGCGAAGCGATGAGTGCGATATCGGTTTTCAAGTGCAATTTAACGTGGAATTCTCGAGTCAGGTAATGAATTTTCCTTGAATCGCATAATTGAATAAAAATCAGAAGAAAAAAAAAGAAAACAGCAATAATATTGTTTGTTTTTATCCTGAGCGCGCGCTCCAGAAAGCCATTTCAAAGTCAACTGTCAGAACTGTCATTGCGTTAGCGAATAGGAAGCAAGGTCAGTCGTACACGTTTGAACCTTCGACAACTTTTTTTGTACCTTGTGCTTGTTTTTATATTTGTTTTCAAACTTTTCTACATGTAAACAAGCTTCACACTAATCGTAAGGATAAATAGAGGTATTTTACTGAATTTAGAAGCCGTTTATGTAGAACGTCTTTTTTCAAATTGGTCATTTGCTCGAGAGGGAAAATAATTTACACCTTTTACCTCTTCGGCGGCAAAACGGAAAGAAATCAAGTGTCCAAGCGAAAGCACTGAAAGTTTAACATGTTTAACGTCGCGATTGACATAAGGTAAGTACCTTGAAATGTTTTAGAAATGCTGTTCAAGTTCAGCTCTGTTTTGTACTTTTCTAAGTACCACGATTCAGGACGATTGCAAGCGGCGTACTCTTTTTCGTGTTTTCAGGGGCCATGTCCTCTTTGAAGGTATTTATTTCTTCTTCTGTATATGGGACAATCGACCCCGGCACTTCCTCCGTTGTCGTTTCTCCGTTTTGTTTGGTTGAACTTTGGATTGCCATTTTCTGGGCCGTGTTCACAGGATTTTCTTGTTTTCTGGTTGTCGCGAGTGAAAGAGGTTTTATGTCTCTTCGAGAATCTGTAGTTCAGTTCAAAACAAGGAAGAACCTCCGGCTCACTTTAAAAAACGCTTTTGTTTGTTTTTAAGTCTTCAAAAAGTGACAATGAATGGTTTTGAAAACATTTGAAAATGACATTGTAGAAAACCTTTTTTGCATGTTGTTGTGTTAGAATTTGACGATAGTTGTTACGTAGATGCGAAACAATATCGCTTAGCCTCGTTTTCAACTCGCAATTCCACACTAAATACCTCGCTTCGTTAACCAATCAGAATGCGAGATTTTACTTAATTATGCGATTCTATGTAAAAATACTTTAGTACCTAATGAAAAACTATTAAAGCACCAGTCCTTCTCAAGAAACAGTTCTACAAATGCGATCCTTTTTGCACTTTTGACATAACCCCACTCTTAATACAAAACTATGTAAAAAGGTCTTGAGACCCATTCCTTATCCCAGTGTTGAGACCCTTATAACATTTGCCACCAGTACCGTATTACATTTGGCACCCTTATTGCATTTAACACATGTTATTTCCCGCGTTGTTACCATAACATTTCCCCTCGGTTACCTGTGCATTTTTTCGCGGGATTCCCAATAAAACCGTCTCCGCATTTGCAAACGACCTTCCCCCGGCGAGGAGGGCCTTTCCTCAAGCACACAGAGTGCTGTGACAAGCAGCCAAATCTTTTTCTGTTGACAAGTGGGTGACAGGGACTAAACCCACCTAAAATTGAGAATATAGAAAGAGAAACATATTAAATAATATTTTATTTCATCACAGTATTTTGAGTCGCAAAAAGTAGTTTCATTCTTGGCGAATTCTGTGATGTGGACAACGGAAATTAAGGGGGGGGAGTATAGAGGCGCAGGCGTGTGTTTTTTGGTTGTTGGTTTTTTTTCTACAAATGCACCTTTTCGAAATTTATTTTTAAACTTTTTACTAACATCAAATAGTTATCGCTAATTCTTTGAAACTGTTTACGAAGGAAAAATTTACAGTCGGCATATTTGAAAAGTTTTTGAGTGATTTGTTGAAAACTAAAAAAGTTGTATAACCCGGCACAAGTTATATCACTTGTGGCACAAGTTCCATTGATATAGGGGAGTTTTGGGGGCTCCAGCTTGCCCTTACCTCACCCTAGAGAGTTCTTAACAAATTTCACGCCTTTGCTGAACATCTTCGCTAATTCTAAGGCGCTGTTCCTAGCAATGTTGAAGGATAATATTCGTTAACTCCTGACCCTTAATAAACATTGGAAGGGTCTTTGGCAGACTTTTCTACTTTATTATTCAGCCAAAAGTGGTTCCCGGGTTTAAAAGCTCTCTGATTTATTTATCCATCAGAAAATTAGTGTTAATATGCAGTGTCCGCTTTTCTGTAAATCGTACAAAAAATTTTAGCTTCTTTTTATCGCAAATGACGATATCCAGCAACAATCTCATCATTTCGGGTTTTCCCTTTAGGTGCAACAAAACTTGAAAAGTAAATTTTGTAGTTTAATAAACTTTTAATTCGTTCGTGTTTTAGATCAAGGTCCATCTTCTCTTAACATTCGTGGCTACATCTATCTTCCTCAGGATCATCTCACTAACACACCTAGACGAAGATGCTAAAAGATGTTTCAGGTGTTTTATACCTTCGCATTTATGCTTTCCATCTCCGTAATGCCAGCCCTGACACGCACAGTGGTTCAACAGACACTTTGCTTGTGGATGACACTGTCTGTCTGAATTACAGTTACCTGCAATGAAAAATATTCCTCTTTACTACATAAAGACCGATGAAATACCAGGTGAGCTCTCGCGCGAAAATATGATAACTTCACACGTTAAAATAACATGTTATCTTCACAGTTGAAAAGTTCACAGCAACAATGGCTACATAATAAATCACGCGTTTCAAAGCAAAAAAAAAAACTATTAACGCGAAAACGGTTTATTATTTTATTGGTGCTTAAATAATAAATAGAACTACGCTCACTTGTAAAACATTATTGAACACTCGAAGAGAAATTTTGTATCTTCGCTCGGCCTTGTAATATCCTCAGAGCAGGAATCTGCGAGATGTAAACTTGTCGCTCTTAAGTATTTTTAGAGTTTTAATTGTTCCCGTTGTTTTAGAATTTTTTGTTTGTTTGTTTGGGAGTTCGCTCCTCCAAAGTTTGACACAGTCATACATGAACCAGGGGCACCCAACGTCAATTTTCAGAAAATGTCTGTTCGGAAGACGATTTGAGATCTAGAATTTTCGGAACATTTTTTGGTAAAATTCTTGCTTGTTTACCTCTCCTAGGATTTTCGAACGTCTAAAAAATGGTATAATTGCTCCTTTTTAACGGATTTTTACCCTAAAAAGGTCACCTTGAATTTTCGGGAATCTTTTTTCTGGCTAAAACTTTCGAAAAGGTAATTTTTGATCCCTATAATTTTCGGATCACTAGACTTTCAGCTAGGAAATCCGAACAGATGAAAAATTTGTAGGGGATAAAAATATGCCAATATCTACCGTTCAAATACTAAAATACGTTAAACAAGCTATGTTTAAGTGGTTTTGAACTATACACTCGTTGGGTGCCCCCGATGAACACCGCTTTACAGACACCTACTTAATATGGACACCTCATCATTGCGGCCAGTTTACTTTGTGTCTGAGGAAAGAAAGCCTTTACATTTTCTCTAAATTCAGCCCACTTATTACGGACACCCTTTTACTATGAACAAGTTAACGGGGTTTGGTGTGATCATTATATATTAGCAAGAATCTGATGGTTCATATTATACGTGTAATTTGAGTTTCCCGGCTTTTCACTTTGGCTGTGACTCAGAGTGCCGTGTTTTATAAATGACTACTCAGTGTCCACTGTGAAGGAAAAAGATCGAAAAAATTCAAAAAGACAATGATTAAAAACAACGCAATTGAAAGCAACATGCTTTGAAGAGGCATACTTTCTTGCCTGTTAAAGAAAACCTTGGCTTAAGCCATTTCAGGGGGTCTAGTTCACAGCGGTACCTACTGAATCTTTGATGACATACTTTACTTTTGTGGAGGTGGTAAACATTGTTTTGTCCCTCCTTTATTGTGTCCTTGTTTCTGTTAATTTTGACAGTCAATCAGTTAATATGTGTTCGTGTGGTATATGCTAAGTTTTGATAAGTGTTATCCTTACCTCCAGCGACACTCTTAGGGTATATAAAAAGGAAGCAACAAAAGACTCCAAAAACAATGGACTTAGATAGCCAACCCATCCTGGACTAGCACATCATTGCGATAGTCTCCTACAAACGTACGTATTGCCAGGGTAGATGGTGTTTAAGGCCAAGATAGAATGAAAGCACGAGTCATTCAAGCAAAGAAGTCAGGTTGCTTACAATTACGCGTCACAAATCAATTATAATGTTTTAGAACGACAATAATCCATTGCGCACGCGCCATGCCTCCATCTTACTTAAAAAACAATTAAGCCTTTTATTGATTTATTTAATTCTATTCTTAAATGATCAGGTGTCAAAAACAAACGAGCGTTTAATTGCGCTTATCATTCATTCAAAATATTTCCCCATTCTGATCGGCTTAAAGCACACGCATAATTCACCATAACCAGCTACTGATGACCAAATTTGGAAGAATTTTGCGTTTAATGAATCGATGATGTCAAAACTGCAGCCTTCTTGCGGGTTCTTGCGGGTTAATGCACCGTTAACCGAGAGGACCTGAGGACGAGGTTGAGTTGTTTTGGTTGTGAAGACAAAAACGGCGGACATTTCAAGATTAAGAACTAGGCGAAATAATAGCTAAAAACATGGCAAAAACAGAAAGAAGACAACTCGGAAGGCGACATGTGCTATTTGAAGAATATTTGCGGAGCTGGACAACCCTAAACGTGCACTATCGAAGATGAACTTAACATCGGTTTTAGCTACGTTTTTAAACTAGGAATTACTTTGACTGAATAATAAAACAATTATTGAATTCGGCTTTCGTATCATGTGAAGAATTATGGAGATCTCGGAGGGTGTTATCCTCCTTGGCCTACGGCCTCGACGGATAACACCCTCCTCGATCTCCATAATTCTTCATAAGATACTAAGCCTCATTCCTTAATTGTTAATTAAATGGAGTCAAAACTAAATGTGGAATTGCGCAGAAATGTATCCTGCTGATGAATAGTCAGGACATATTTCGGAGCAGTAATTTGCAATTTGGAGATTGCCCTCTTCCAATATTTTGAACCAATTTTATATACTGGTCAACATTTTCATTCTAGTATTGAGGTACGTGAGTGGGTCTACCAGCGCTTGGGTTGTCGACGCAAAAAGATTTAGGGGACATTTTCCAAACATAATATCAAATCCATACCAACCCTGGGGTGTTTTTGCGGCTTATTCCCGACCGGTGTTTACGGAAAGTACCGTTTAGTCCAACTTTTCATTTTGAAAAAAATTAATTTTCATCTGCAAGGACTTAAGATCCGTAAGGAAGTATGGCTATACCCTGGCATTGCCGATATGGCCCGGAAGTCCATACTCGGCAGATACGTGCATATGGCTAGAAAAATAAGGGGTGTCGACCCTCTGTTAGATTGACGCCTTTTTAACGGTAACTTAAAATAATAGTTATCTATAAATATTTAACCCTAATGTCTAACAGATCCAGATTACGTGATTTAACGTAACTGATCTAGACGTAACTACTGCTCTTTCGATCCTTTGGAGTGTCGGAGACTAAAACCGGTCCTACTTGTCAGTTTGTGGATAAGACTGAAGGATGAAATCTGGCTCTTTGCTTATTAAAGGTGTTTATTAAGGCTAATCATTGAATATGCAACACCCATGATAGAAGTTTTGGTATTTAACAGATGTTATTCTTCGTTTCTTCTGTGGACTACTCGTTTATCATGAATTTTATCCTTGCATATAAAGAAGTGATAAAGATTTATCTTGAGTTATGTAGACGTGACTTCTGTACTTTTTTATCTTGATCCTTGGAGTGTCAGAAGATAACACCCTGTCTACTTGTCAGTTTGCGAATAAGAATTAAGGACGAAATTTGGCTTTTTCCCTGCAGGGTAAAGGTATTTATAAAGTACAGTCAAAGAATATGCCACGCCCAATATTGCATTTTTGATATTTGACAGGGTGATATTTTTGTTTTTTTTTTTTTGCTGTAGATGACTCTAATAGTATTTGACAACAAGTTAAAACAACAAAGAAAAGAAGTTTTGCATAGCAAAGCAATGTGATTTTATTGAAATACGTTTAAGCTTTATTACCAAAACAACAACATAAGATTTATTACCAAATAAAAGTTAACTTAATTTACAATATAATATATTAATACAAAAAAGGTAACATTTACTCAGAATAACTGAAAAGCTAATCGAGCTGAGTAAAGCTAAATAATGTTCAGGCATAGGAGGTAAGTTGGCACTAAAGCTAGCACAAACAAGAAATTAGTAAATGGATAAAAGGAAAAAAATGACAAAGAAAAAAAAAAGAAAGAGGGGAAAAAATATATATATATATAAATACCAATTAAAGACTCACGAACAATAATGTCATCTTTTGTACATTCTCAATCGTTCGATCGTTAACAAGTACAAAAAGTAAACAAAGTGTATTTTCGGATACGTCTGCAGTCACAGGCTGCAAAATTACCCAGTCCACTCCTGTTTGAATTGGAATAAGATCCACAAGATCCGAGGGCGTTTTTGCAATAACCGAGTTCTGTCAATAATTGTTTTATCATTCGGTGACCGAGTTTGCTTTTTAATGAATATCTGCCATCTTGCCATTTTTAGGCAAAACCGATCTCAAGAAGGAGAAAACGTGGTCTCATTTGCGCATGAGCAGAATATTATTTGCAGCCAAACACAGTTGGACGACATTGCCCATGAGCAGAACATTGTTTGTTGACAGTTATTTGCTCGTCACGTGTTGGGCTCTCCGCCAATGAAAAGGAAGAAAAATTTGCATCGAATCATAAATAACTATTATTTTCAAAGTTTTTCTGACACATGTAAGTCAGTAACTTTTAATGTTCACGGAATCATAGCACAATCTGTTCGACTTCTTTGTCGATAAAATCTTTATTTCAAAACTTCGTACATTACAGTCCTGCTTTTTCGAACCTCCAAAGGAAATGAAAATTTGTTTGAAAAATAAGAACTTCGAAAATTCCAAATCGGTAGAGGTGTACGGCAAGATAAGAGTGGTTTCTCTTCATTGGATTGGTTGAGCGTGTAGTCTTTAATGTACCGCCATAGTAACAGGATTACTGATTGGAGGATTAAACTGTACTGTACATATCAATTAATGCCTGTTCATTTAAGTCCGACCGTGCTTATATCCCTGTCAAACCTCCTCTAGCAATTTTATATTGCAGTTCAATTTTTCTCTCGTTATAAAGACATCTCTTGACGTCTACAACTGGGGAGGCTAGCTGGCAAAGCTACAAACAAATTATGTTTTGATGTTGACATGATTGCATTTCCGTTGAACCTTACCACTGCAATCATTTTTAAGTGCCAAACATTAAACTGAGAAGGCTTTCTGTCCATCCCATGGTTATCAAAATACGTTTTAAACTAAAATGCCATTGCCACCAAACCCCTGGGATCCCCTGTATGGTATCTTGGGGTGTTAAAAATATAGCCATTTAAGGAAGTCCGGAACAAAGGTTTTCAACCTAAAATCCAGGTTTCAAATCTAGGGTGAACAGCTCTAGTTTTACTAGACGACAAGCTGAAACAGCACAGAAAACAAGCATGTTTTACACAGCAAAGCCCAGCAATTTTATTGAAAAAGAGACGTTTATCACAATGTTATAGTAACGTTTGAAAACTTCAGATACGGAAGTACACATATATTTTCTTGATCAGTTTGATTAGAGTTCTTAATCCGCTTTGATTTAGAAAAACAATCGTCTCACCCAAAAATGAATGCAAAACAGTCACTTGATTTTTTTTAAAGAAGAAAATTAGAACAACCGTCAAGAAACCAACCAAAGTGTTTTATTCTTAAATCAAAACCAGTCTTATCATCATTACTGTAACTTGAAAATCCTGTTTTCTGATTTTTTTTTATCGCAAAGAGAAAAGTCGTCAACAAACTGAAGATTATTTTCATTCCAGCAAAATTTTTGAAAATTAGCGTCAGAAGTTTCTTTCCTGGTTTAAACATTATAGTTTTTCATTCTGTAAAATAAAGTAAAACTTTAGTTGCATCAGTAAGGTAAACAGCAGGCGCGGTTCCTTATGCTGTAAAGGTGTCCAAGGTATCCAATCACAACAGCGCCGCCATAAATGATGACAGAAGAGGACTGGGGCGGGGAGGCTCCTTTAAAAGTAAGGGCTGGAAGAGAAAAAAACTTTTTAATCATGTATATTTACCTCCGAGTGCTTATAGAAATAATGAGAAAAAAAACTGTGAATCAAAGGTCACACTATCAGACGATAGCACAGGACAGTAAGTTGGCTGGTTAGAAGAAAGTTAAGTCATATTGTAGTCGGAAATGAAAAAAAGTTTCTTGCAAATTTATCCATTTGCACATCTCCAATACTACACGTTGCCTGCCCCATGACATTCTGCATAAACAGGGGAGCTTTTGTTTTGGGGGGGGGGGGGGGGGGGATGGGGCAAAGAAGGTGTATTATAGGAGTCGCGCAAGTGGCCAACGAGTCGGAGACTGAGTCTAGCACTTATTGGGTCTTGGAACTTGTTGTATGTATGTTAAAGGGTGGACTCGGTAAAGCGCAGTTTGTTGCAGTCAATCCTCACCTTTTACGCAATTTCCTTTGGTTGCCTTGGACTTTCTGTATCCCTTTTTGCATCGGCATATTCCGTCATGGCACCTCTCATGCGCTTTGCACTTGATATTGAGACATTTACTCGCTACGATGAAAACGGAAGACATTTTATACTAAGTCAAAAGTAAACCAGGTTAAGTAGAGATATAAGATCTAGAGAATTTGTATGTGTATATTGAGCTTAAGGGTTAAACATACTTATTTAATCTAGAAAGTACAAAAAGTCAATAGCCAGTTTTTATCACGTTTCCCTGATTCGATTAATAGGGAGCTTTAGCATCGACGACGGCAACGGCAGCAAAAACGTCAGTTTTAAAATGAATTCCCGTTTATCAATCTTTGGCGCGTTTATTCCAATTTGCTGAAAATGGCAAGTGTAGACGAATTTCCCTGGAGTTTATTCCTTGAGGACCGCACTGAAGTTTAGAGAGAGAAAAAGAAATTCGTCGTCGCTTGTGTACGTCCTCCATAAAACTTGCAATTAGGAATTTTCACGTTGTAGTCGTACAAAGTCGGTAAAGAAATGAACAAAAAAGCGTGATGCACGTGCAAAGTTGTTGTTTTGCGTAATAAACCTACTGCTTTTTTGACGTCCTAGGTGCCGTCGCCGTCGTCGTTGCTAAAGCTCCCTGGTAGAGAGTTTACGCAACGACGAAAACGGCGGCATCTAGAACAGCAAAAAAGCAATAGGTTTAGACAAGCAAAACAACAACTTTGTACGTGCATCACGCTTTTTTGTACATTTCTCTGCCGTCGTTGCACGACTACAACGTGAAACTACCTAATTTCAAGTTTTGTCGAGGACGGGAGCAAAAGACAACAACTTTCTTTTTTTTTTTCCTGAACTTTGATGCAGTTCTTTAGAATTCAACTCCAATCAAATTTGCCAACATTTGACACATTAAACGAGATGGAATAAGCGCGATAAAGTTTGAGGCAGCGCAAATTCACTTTTTAAGTGACGTTTTCGTAGCCGTCGCCGTCCTTGTTGCTAAAGCTCCCTAGTGTTTCCTAGGCGACGCAGTCTTCTTTCTAGTAAATTAAAGACAGTGTTAAGGTTAATAAAATATATCATCCAAGGAGCAAAACTCACCAGGCTTGCAGCTTCCTCCAACTTTGACGTACCCGTCTTTGCAGTGGCATTCAAACTTTCCTGGCACGTTTACGCATTGTTCATCCTTAGCGCATGGGTTTTGAGTGCATTCGTCTACATCTGAAATACATGCCTATGTTATAAGTTGCATTGTAATAAGCGTGCATCACGTGCGCGGGCATGGTGCCAGTTTTCGCCCCATGTAAGGGAATTCAAGACCGTCTTGAATTCTGGATTCCTCACCGTGCATTCCAGATTCTTAATTTATTGTCAGTAGAACTTGATTCTGGATTCTGGATTCTGAATTCCAGTAGTTAGCAGGATATGGGATTCCTTGAGCTGTATTCCAGATTCCAAAGCCCTGAATTCCGGAATCTACTCGGAAATTCTTACAAGGAGCGAAGCTTGAAACTATGACATGAGGAAGATCGATGAGACAAGAACAGTCCTACCTTCACAAGTCCGTTCCTGATCATCTCCTTTAACAAAATAGCCCTTCTTCTCGCAACCACAAACGTGAGATCCATTTTCTTTCTTTAGGCAATTGAGAGTCGGAGGACAAACATCACCTTGCATTCTGCACTCGTAAATGTCATCAACTAGCATGCAAAAATATCAATATATGGTACCTTTTTCAGGCTTCAGGTGTATAAAAGGCTAATTATTTCACGATTTAAAGTACTGAAAGGGCGTATCTTTTCTATAAAAAGTGGTTTATATAAAATTAACAAAAAGTCCAAAGACTACTGCAAAGTTGAAACAAACGTGTATTTGAAACTTTCTCAAATGATATTTCAGCAGGCCATACCAGCCTTTTTCGGGTTTTATAGATTTTACTAATATTTTTTAAATGCAGATGGAGAACGTCGCAATAAATATAGAGGGAGAGGCGGAAATGGCGTTAAATATGAAAAAGTCTGCAGTTTAGTTTTTTTATGTATAAAAGGGTAAGGGGCTGAACATTGCGCGGAGCCTTCACATACGAGGCCTTGTTGAGTAGCATTTCGAAAGACAAAACAAGCGTTTTTCGTCCTTTTGATTGTATTACAGTCAAACCAGGTGAAGCGTTCCCGTCGCTAACGAACTAATAAATTCATTAACGGAAAAATGATTTCGTTTATTGATTCAATAATCCATTCATAAAATGAACAATCCAATATTCATATTTAGCCTCGATTCCGTAATCGAATGTTGAGTCGATTACTGTTTTTTGAAAAACTACACTTTTTTTTCTCCTTTTTTTTCTAAGAGCCGAGTTCGGGCGAGTTCTGAATTTCAAACCCAAACAAACTGTTACATGTACGTCATTTTGTTTCCAGTAATCACTGCAACGGACCTGACCTCTTAGGAAACACGATAGTGAAACTAAGGTCAGTGTATGTGCGGTGATTGGTGATTGGTGGATTTCGATCCCCGGCCTTTGTCAGTTTCTTTGCGTTTGCGGTCTGTCTATTCTTGCTGTTATTTTGATTAAAGGCAATTACAATCATAAACGGCAGGAAAAGGGAAGCAAATAAGATTGAACTCAACAAACAAGAATAAAGAACAGGTAGATTTTGTTCATAAACCAAATCAACCTTTAATTATTGAATCGAGGTCCAATTTGACTGTTGGATTATTCATTTTATGAATGGACTATTGAATCAACAAACGAAATCATTTTTCCATTAATGAATTCATTAGTTTGCTAGTGACGGGAACGCTTGACCTGGTTTGACTGTAATTAAAATGCCAGCTTTGTGGCTTAAGGTAGCCAAACCTCATTGGATATACCGTAACGTAGCCCCAGTCCTTTGATGAAGAATTAATTGTACCTTCACAAGTTCTCGCATCTCCATCTCCGGTTACCATTAAACCAGCCTCGCAGCCACATGTGTAAGTTGCGTTCTCTTGTGCCAGGCACTGCAGTGAAGATGGACAAGCATCTCCTGCTTTTTCGCAGTCGTCCAACGCTGAAAAGATTGTTTTATTACATGCATCAGTTACTCGTTGATATCTACTGAATTAGAATAAGGTCCATGAGATCGTTCCATAAAGTTTACGAGAGTGACGTTCAAGTGGTAGACGCAACGGTCTTCCGTGAGCCCTTTTAATCAGTTGAACAGTTAACAGTTAAACGTTGTCAAATCCAACCTCAACTGGAGTCTCCATCCCTATGTAGCCGCGGGAATGATAATATTAATAACCGTTGTAAGACTAGGGCGGTATTGTTTCGAACTGCACTATGAAACTATTTTTGAGGACGAACAGTTCAGATTCAGTTTGTTGGGAACCTCGTAAGATTAAAGAAACGATAACGTGCCTCAAAGCAATCCCATGACGCAATGCGAGACAACCTGGACCCAGTCTCAAGCGCAAACACGCTCTGGCCAATCGCGAACTCTGTTTTACGACAATGAGAGAAGCTATCATTTTCATATTAATTTTTTTTCTTGTTGTGGTAAACTACATGTTATTTACTATTCCATAGGTTGGGAAAGGGTTGATTGGAACGGACCATCTCCTTTGGGAGCTTCTTGTGATACATCAGTAGTGGATGTGTTTAGTACTGGAGTTTTCTTCTTAATAATAATAATAAAAATAATACTCAGTGTATGAACAGAATGATTGACTGGAGTGACTGACGCACTAGGTGCATGGTTTGCGCCCGGCTGATGCACAAAAAGAACACAAGCAAAGACTGTGATAAAAGAAATAATAATAATAATAATAATAAAAATAATAATAATAATAATAATAATAATAATAAAAGTTTCTCCAGAAACCAACTTCCATGGACATTAATTTATTTTATTAAGCGTCTAATTAGGTCTAAAAATAGCTTTATAGTGAAGTTCACATATCCCAAGGGCTAGCCTGGGCAGGGAATTAGCAAAATCCGTTTGACGACTTTCTTTCAAAGGATCCTATTTAAAAGCTTACAGTTAACGGAAACTGGCAAGATCATCAGCTAAAAAACTGATATCGTGCCGGCCTTTATATTGACTGAAATTTTTACCTTGACAAGTCCTCGCATCTCCTTCTCCCACTACTTTTGAGTCAGCGTCGCAGCCACATGCGAAAGTTCCGTTCTCGTTTTCCAGGCACAGTAGCTCAGATGGACAAGCTTTTCCTGCCTTCTCGCATTCGTCCAAGGCTGAAATGAATGAAAAAGTAGATCATTCGGCATGGTATCCAGGTCCCCTCCCTGCTGACTGTTCACAGTGACTTGTCCAGGAGCGTGTTTTTTTAGGGACCCAAATGTCCACATTTGAACTGTGTTTTTAAAATCAAAATCTGAAGAAAAACTCGTGAGTAGTACACGCAGTTTTACTTTGACCGCCTCGATACTTCCAAACCAGTCCAATTTGTTTTGTTAAGAGATGGAGCATTACCCGGCCAACAAGTGTCTGTTAGAATCCATTTGCTTTGAAAAAAACAGCAACAACAAAAAAACAGTAGTTTCTCTCTAGCAATCTTTGTGGCATTACAGGTGTGGTATGGAATCCCCAATGAAAGGGTTCCCAAGTCTCCACTAAAATAGTGGGTAAGTTGGGGAGGGAGGGTGTGTGTATATAAATGAGAGTGTTGTAGGCATAAAAACAAATAAAATTGGTCAATAGTTAAATTGTTAGAAAAAGCACCAATTTTGAGCGACCAACAACTGCAATGCAGCCACGTCCAACACAAATATACAGTGCAAAGTAAAATGTGAAAAGTTAAAAACACCGATATTGAGCGACCAACAAACCTCAATGCAGCCCACAGGCGGCCCAAGCTCAGTGTGTGAGTTTAATCATTAACACATGTAGTTTCATATTGCGTAATTTAAAATGGCCGTGAATATAAAGGATTTGTATGGGAATTCAGGTAAAAGATTCAAATCGATAAATACTCGCTAGAATGTTCAATAAAATACAGCTTACCGTATTTACTTTGCTTGTTTTTGTTTGCTGTGTGATAATTTTTCCGATCCATTGCGATTTAAATCGCTTAAATAGTATTTATCGATTTGAATCTTTTACCTGAATTCCCATACAAATCCTTTATCTTCACGGCCATTTTTAATTACCTAATATGAAACTACATGTGTTTATGATTAAACTCACACACTGAGCTTGGGCCGCCTGTGTGCAGCCACGTCCAACACAACACACAGTGCAAAATAAAAGAAAAGGAACTGAAGGGTTAATATATAATATAATATAAAGTTAAGGACCTTGAAGCGAGGGAAACAGGTTTCTAGGGTAAATAGATCCACTAGCTATAACCATATCAAGATGCCTGCGGCATTGACACATGAAAGTACTCAAAGGTCTTGGAAATAAGAATCCATTAGTTGAGTAATCAGTAATCGTACCTTTACATGTCCAGTTGTTTCCCTCTCCAACAATCTTATAACCAGGATCGCAATCACATGCATAAGATTTATCCTTTTGCTTCAAGCACTTCAGAGCAGGGGGGCAAATTCTTCCTTTCTTTTCACATTCATCCATTGCTAAAAAATAGTCATTAATTAAATACATCTGTCATATATTTACCACGCTAAACGTACGAAACTGAATTAAGATGCCTAGGCGTTGAAATTTTCGGACACCAAACTCGACCGCTACGGTCGACAATTTGACCCGCCCAGTGTAAAGGCCATAACTGTCTCAATTTTTGTACGGCAAAGGCGTGGTCATATGTCTTGAATGCGTGGCAGTAGTTTAGATGCGAGACGCCATTGAATTGGCTAAAGCAGCGCTCGTGTATGGGCAGGTGTTAAAACCCCTGAAAAAAGTTAAAATTCAACCTGGCTCGTTCATTCGTTCTCATTTGATGAGAGCAGAGTGAAAAGATTGAATGGTTTCATGTTAACGATATGTCCTGTTAATTTTTTAGCCAATACCGTGCGAGAGGGAGAAAAAGCCTGAGTAAAAACAAGCCGCCGTAACTCAACCCATTGGTGCCATGTTTTATTTACGGGTGAAAAAGGCAGTCAAAGTACCGGCCCATAAATTACACGAGAAAATACGAAACTAGCTGAACAACTCGAGTGTAAACTGGAGCGAATGGTTTATATACATTGGTGCATGTACTTATCGATTAGGAATGTTAGAATGCTGCCAACTTGAGTACAATTCCAAATGTTACTTTTAAGCACGTTTTTCCAGTTTTGAGTTTCAGACAGTTAACATAAGGTGAATCAAAAATAGCTCTACTTGCCTTTCATTTCTTTGCCAAGTTCAGGCTCATACTCATTTCAATCACTAAAAAATAATCGTACCTTTACAAGTCCTTGCGTTGCCGGCTCCCACAACCTTAAAACCAGGATTGCATCCACATTCATAACTATTTTTGTGCTTCACGCACTTCAGAGCAGGGGGGCAGTTTAGTCCTTTCTTTTCACATTCGTTCATTGCTAAAAACAGGGAGAATGTGTGGAAAAAAGACTTTAAAATTCAGGCTGGGTAAATAAGATGACTTCCCTCATCTACCAAAGTTTCCGTTCCGGTGAAAAAAGGCAGAAGACACGGAGACCGATAAAACAGGTAAGAGGATAAACTCAACAACCATTATCTCATACTATTTCGAAGTAAATGAAAATTGCGCCTTTACTATTATATGATTTGAAAAATTGTCGAATCAGCTGATCTACCAATAAAAGTATTAATAATAATTATAATAATAAAAATGACAATGATGATGGCAATGAAAGTATTTATTAGTTATTGTCATATTATATACGATTAATGATTTATGATTAACACTATATCATGAATAATAACAAAAAAGATAAACAAACAGATATTTTTAGCCCCCTTTGCTACGTTACCCTTTTTCAGTTTCACCACTGCTGGAAAACAATAGTAATCAAGTTTTATTATTGAATAGACCTTTTTACCGATATGGTAGCCATATTGAATTTATTAGATTTAAGGAGTATTATGGGATGCCCAGGGGGCATGAGCACAATTCAATATACTCACTCAGTATACGTATGCGCGCTTTTGTGGCCAATTAATTTTTCTTAAAGTTTTCCCAGAAAAAGATTGTAATGGCAAAGAAAAGATCGTTGTGCCTTGTTTGGATGTAATAATGAACGCCTTTTCCCCGACAAATATACAGTGAAGTTCTCCTTTTGCCCGAAAATTGCGCGTAAATACTGAGCGAGTTCCCCCTGGGCATCCCATAATACTCCCTAAATCTAATAAATTCAATATGGCCGCCGTGTCGGTTAAAAGGTCTCTTCTTTCCGTAGCTCGTACTAATTCTAATCCCTGTGCCCCTTTGATTTGCTAATTTCAAAACAGATAGTAATCCTGCTTACCTTTACACTTCCTCGCGTTTCCACCTCCCACAACCTTAAAACCATTATTGCACCCGCATACATGGTCGTTCCCCTGTTTTACGCACTTCAGAGCAGGGGGACACTTTAGCTCTTTAATTTCGCATCCATCCATAGCTAAAAAGACCCAACAAAAGCATAATCATACCTTTTTACTTACGTAGCTGGAAAAAGGAGATATAAAGCAGAGACATATGCTGAAGTAAAAAGCACATAACTCGACACCAAGTCAGGGCCTAATCATATCCTAAAGTTAAAATTTAGGGATATCTCCCTGAGAAACGTTCCTTCCGCACTTCCAATCTTTGTCTGATAGTTGCAGCAAAAGGAAGAAGCAAACCCTTTAGTTTCTTAGCCTTTAAACTTTTTCTCAAAAAAAAAAAACTTATCTTAATGCCTTCCTGCGACCGAGAATCCTTCAGCCTTAAGCCTCATACAACTTTGCGCATGTTCAGTAGATTTTGGTTAGTGTTTAAGTTATAAAGGATATTACATGGCCGTGCGGGGATACGAATTTTATCTTCTAGTGCTGAAAGTATCTCTCAAGAGTGAGCGAAGCGAAAGAGTGAGAGATACTTTCAGCACGAGAAGATCAAATTCGTATCCCCGAGCGGCCATGTAATTAAATGTTCTGTTTATTTTATAGATACTGATGAAATTCCTACAAAAAACATAACTCTTTTTTAAATTCATTTTCGAAACAGCAAAATGGTGCAGTTAAAGTGATCACCTATGGGAAAATGCCTGTCACAAAAATTTTGTGAAACTCGGATATAAAGTTATAAAGGAGAAATAAAGACAATAATACTTATATTTTTTGTTCCAAAAAGTTAGTAACCATGGCGACACCAATATCCTCACACGTGAAAGACAAAAATAGTATCTTCACTGCGCGCGATGAAGATATGATTTTTTAGTAAAAGGAAAAATCCTGGTATTTCATCAGTATATATATAATAAAGACTGGTATTTAATAACCTGTGGACAAATTGTATCTTTTCTTGCATTTTGTTACCCTTCTTTTGTTTTAGTTTGTGTGTGTGTCTCCCCGTTAATATTGTATATTGTACTTAAGCAAAAAACAAATGTTATATTTACCAATGCAGTTCCTTCCATTTCCCTTGTATCCCGGTTTACATTTGCAAGTGAAAAAGGGAGTTTCATCATGGCAAATGGCATCTCTGTGGCAGTTATGTTGGTTTGTAGCGCATTCGTTTATAGCTGAAATTACAGAAACATCATAGACGAGCATCATCATTGTTAGACTGCAAGCAGTCTCTCTAATAAAGGATTAAATTAACTGCAAAAACCGTGGACGAAGATTCTGCTAGTTGTAAACGTTGGATCTCAGTCTAGAAAAGAGATCTAATCAAGGAAAATATAAAGAACCAAGAACGAGAAAGTCCGAAGACTACTGTAAAGCTCATTCAGAACAACGTGAATTGTTTTTTAAATACAACAATATTTCGGCTGGCCATACCAGCCTTCTTCAGGTTTACAGATGTTTACAGATGCAGTCTCTCCTATTCTTCAGATTTAGTGAGGGCAGTGCACGCGCGTTCACCGCGCGAAGCGAGAAACGAGGGTTCGGTTACACGCTTGCTCATTTGCGTGTTTCTCGCGTTTCGCACGACGGAATAAGGAAAAAATAGAGTGTTCGTAGTTTATATCATAGTAATAGGTTGATTTAGCAACTGAAGGGGAACTTCAGTTGACGACGGCGCTCACAAATCAAACAACTAGCTTGACCAATGGCAGAGCAGCAAATTGCTCACTGAAGGTCGCGTTTAGTCCTTTTCGTTTGCTTTCCCGTCGTCACCTGACACGAGAAACGAGGGCTTCTTCAGTTACGCCGTGGTCATTTACGTGTCTCGCGCGTTTCGCACGGCGAAATAAGAAAAAATGGCCTGCTCGTAGTTTACGTCATTGTTTATCTACTCCGTCTCTTACTCTTAACTTATTCCGGTCTAAACTACTTTTTTTTAGCGATCAGCAGTATGCCTTTTGTGATATATAATCACAGGGTCTAGAGGAGTTTCGTGTGAATAAATGAATTACTTATTTAAAGTCTCACCTTGAAAAATGTCTATACCTGTCGCTTAGCATGATTAATTAGCCCAATGGGATCTTTATAAATCTACTGTAAACGATTTCTTCGCTTCTTATCTGACCCAGATCGACTTTTGAAAATCAATAACCGCAAACCATATCCTCGCTGGCGCATGGCACCTCGCCCGAAGGGTGACCGAAGGGCGACCGAGGCACGAAGTGCCGAGTAAAAGAAAGGACTGTAAGCCGATCTTGCGAGCCCTCAGTCTCTTGGTTTGCGGTCTATAGAGTGTGTAACGAAACTGTAACGCGATCAAAATAACCCATTTTTTCAGAGTCTTTCGACGGGCTTTGATGTTCTAATGACAAACACATCTCCCCTGGACCCTGTGATAAAATGAATAAATTATCAGGGCTTATTTACCGCCTCTCCATTAATCGTCTGGCACACCCTGCCAAGAAAATTACGCTAACGTGCCGGAAAAATGTGACCTTTGCGGGGATTAGCACCTGATCTTAGGAAATATACGAGTGCTTGAAAGCTATGGTTTTGAATTCAATCAATAAGGGGGTAACTAAGAGTCTACTAAGGGCACTTTCCACTTGTCAGAACTGGCCGGCGAGACCATTCACATCGCAATGATAATTTCCCTTTTAATCAAAACTCTCCAGCCAGATCAGTCAAATCCTAAATAGTATGCACCAAGGAGATGGTTTTTCAGGAAAAACTCTTAGAAAAAGCCGATATCATTTTCAATCTGACTGGTCGGGCAATGGTCCGGCCGACCAGTTCTGACAAATGGAACCCTAAGAATGTGAACTTCAATCTTTGCCCCATGGAAGGAAATCCACGACATTCTTGGATTCTGGATTCCAAGCTGTAATGCAGGATTCCAGGTACTGGGGTCGGGATTCCGGATTCCCTGTCAGAGGAACCTGGATTGCGGTTTGTTAATCCAAGCCGACAGTTTTGGGTTCTGGATTCCACACTGTGGATTCCCGAGATTCCAGGTACTGGATTCCTTGACAGTGGAACTTGGATTCCGGTTTGCAATCGTTAGAAGGATTCCAGATTCCGTGAGCTAAATTCTGGATTTCAAAGCTTAGGATTCTAACAGGTACAATTGTAGCTCTAAACTTTTCAGTCTATGGAGTTCTCGACGACAAACCCAATAAGCAAGAAAAAAAAACCATGATTGTGAGGGCAATTTTGTCATTATTGCGGTTTGCAATCGTTAGCCGGATTCCAGATTCCCTGGAGCTAAATTCTAGATTTCAAAGCCTAAGATTCTGGATTCCTCAAGCGAAAAAATCCCAGATTCCGACGTCCGTAATTGGGGGCGATAGATGTAGCACTTACGATCGCAGTAGTCTCCGTTTCCATGATATCCCGCCTTGCATATGCAGTTGTAGGCGAGGCGGGTGTCTTCGCAGCGAGCGGTTCGAATGCACTTAGCTGTCTTCTCATGACATTCGTTTATATCTGGAAGAGTTGGATATTAAGAGTTAACAATGAAACCACTGCTGGCCCCCTTCAGTCCGGGTGGGGGAGAGGGGGTGGTCTTGTGAGGTACCCCTCGCGTTAAAGTTAAATAACTTCATTACCATTCTAGCTGAGTGACTTTGCTTGAAACTTATCTGGCAACATTTTAAAGTCGTCGCAAAGCGGACGTCCGAAACAGTGATGATATAATACCATGGCAATCGAGTTTTGACAGCCATGTTTTCAAAATTTACATGTTTTCTATTCTACCTTTTTACTTAATATACAGTATGTTGCCCAGTATCGGGACACTTCAGTTTAAGATTGTAATAACTTTCCTTTGTTAATCGCAAGAGCTCTGAAATTTGGCCCAGAGAAAATCTATTTAGTCCTTAACACGACGAAAGACAGTTTAACTTTTTTGCCTTTTTTTCCATCGCGAAATTAATGTTTTTGCAGAGCTCCTATGTTGCCCAGTATCCGGACAGCTGACCCAGTATCTGGACACAACAATAACAAAGTAATTGTACATAAATTTCGACAGGCAAGCGACTTATAAGCTTCTCTTGCTCTTGCAAAGTAGTCTGACAATCGATTCGAAAAATATAACCTACCATCGTGAAATAAAACATAACAAATGACTGGGGTATGGTGGGGAACGCGAGCGGCTGTTTCAAAAATGGTATAATTCTCACTTCCTTGTCTAGGAAATTTTTCACTGCTTTAAGGAAGGCATCCGTGGACATGCCGAAGCCGCAGTTTGCAAGCTCAATTAGCTAATCTGCAAACGACTTTTTTTCTTCATTTTTTATTTTAAAAAAAGCTTGGGGAAGGGACATCAATCCGACGGTCAAAGGTCACTCTCCTATTTAGTCTGACCTGCAGTGTTGATTCCTTTATGCTCAGACCTAACAATAAGCCTGCTTTTCTAGCACTAATTCCTCCTTCTTTCACATCTCTCAATCCCTTTGTGACATTTTTCAGACCGTGACCCCATTCTAGCAGTCGCAACTGGGGAGAGTATGAGAATTCCAGGTTCAACACAGACGCTTTCGGTTATATATAGGAAAAGCTAGAAAATGCAGTCACGCGAAACAAGCCGTGCACACGAAATCAAGTCGCCTCTGAATGAGTGAAGAAAATTTCCAGACGGAGTTGAGTAGAATTACATTTTACGACTATATCATATATCCTAAACTTTAATTATAGTTACTGATATGAAATAAATCTTATCCGGATAATGTACACGGCTAATTCATCGATTCTGTACGGCAAATGAAAAACTGTCCGGATACTGGGCACCTGACATCAAAACTTAGTGAATGTTTCTGGCCTCCGTTATTTCAAACAAATCGAATTTGAAGAAGAATTAATAAACTTGCTGGAAATCTGACTTCCTTAAGTATCTTCACTTTAAAAATAAAACGGTCTCTTTGAAAATATTACACATTAGCCTCCCTTTTCTGAGCAGCATTAATTTTACTGCGCAGTAAACAGCGTAAATATTCCCGGCATAGTAAATCGAACCCAATCGAACTAAATTTCAATCGAACTCAATCGAACTCAATCGAACTCAATCGGTGGATTGAGTTCGATTGAGTTCGGCAATCGAACGAAATCGAACTCACCGAAAAGAAAAAAAATCAATCGAACCCAATCGAACGTTTGATTTTCGAACTCGTGATTTATGTAAAACAGACGTTGAAAATCCATTAGCAGATCTTAGAAGCTCGAGTTACTTCAGCCCTGAGTGTAGCGCACGTGTTTTTCGTAAACGAAGAAATTCCGCAGAAATGGCTTCAGATGCGTTGTGGATCGTAAGCTTCAAATGCATAGTCAAAGGCTACCAGAATGCCGCTTTGACGTCAAGGATGGCGAAGTTTTAAGGGTTTGTTCTGTTCTGTTCTCTTAACTGCCGTGGACAGTTTATAAATGGGGTTTGTGTTATCGAGTAAATAGTAAAAAAAGCGCAAGAAAAACTTGCTTTGACGGGCTTGCTTTGGGCTTGCTTTGTATAGGTTCACCAGAGCCAATCGAACGAAATCCATTTAATTGTGTTCGATTGAGTTAGGTTTCCGAACTCAATCGAACACAATCAGACGGATTGAGTTCGATTCAGTTCGATTTGTTCGATTGAATTCGATTTGTTCGGAAATCGAACTCACTGAAAGTGTGGTGTTCGATTTCGTTCGATTGCCGAACTCAATCGAACTCAATCCACGGATTGAGTTCGATTGAGTTCGATTGAGTTCGATTTTCGAACGTTCGATTTACTATGCCGGGAAATATTAGCCATGAAAAGTCTGAAAAGTTTACTCACCTGAACAGAACGGCGTCTTCTGCGCCTGTTTCGCAAGCTTTCAAATCGCCAAAACTTTCATCTTAAAGCTGAAATGTTCAGCTTTCATTCGAAATACTTCGTTTACCGAGAACTGAAAAGGGCGCCTCAAAAATTGAGTTTTTGTTTCAAGTGTCCGGATACTGGTACCGTCCGGATACTGGGCAACATACTGTACCGTAAAATTCCGAAAATAATCCCCGGGGCTTATATTTTTCAATGGTCCCTTTTGACGGGCTGGTTTTTGGAGGGGTTATATTCGGAGGGGCTTATCTATGGAGGGAAATTTGCGTTTCAACATCGATTGGGCTAGCCTTTTGGTTGGAAGTGAATTTAGCGTTTTTGCTTTGTTTTACTTGGTATTTGAGGGCAATTTTCCAAGTACAAGCCCCCGGGGGGCTTATAATTGGAGGGGCGATTTAACCGATGGTTTTTTGCGTTACCAGTTTGGGGGGCTTATATTTGGAGGGGCTTATTTTCGGAATTCTACGGTATTACACTCAATTTAGCATCATTTTATCAAATTTATTATCGTTTACGTTTAACCAATACTTCGGGGATTTTATCAAGTGCTTGTTGCAAACCAATTTCTGCCTCTTTACCGGCAGTAAACAAGGGCAATCAAAATTTCTTTTTTTTTTCTTGGCGTTTGTTAGCAAAAGCAGCTTCATTTATCGCTAAGATTATATTTCGTCTTCCGAAACTGCCGCGAAAAAGACGGCATTATGACTCCCGCCCAAAAACAGTGGATGTCGGTTGGTCGTCTGCTCACGCAACGCTCCTCCCCATAACTGGAGAGGACGTTGCGTGACGAGACTAAAACGTCTGCGAGGATATTCCGAGTTACGGGAGCCGATAAAAACGCGCAGAAATTGCTTTGCACTAGTATAGTCAACTGAATAAAACCAATAAGCAAGTCAGGGCAATTTGTCATTATTGCTGGCTTTAGTAAATACTTTCGCATTTTGATCTTAGCTCCTCTCCCATCGTATTTTCAAGTTGTTGTAGTTGCCATTGTGCATCCTTCGATCCAGCACGAATGCTCTCTTGTATGTCATCTTTTATCACGTCATAGCTCATCTTATTCAGTCGACAGTTGAAGGAGGAGAGCGTTGGTAAGGCTACAAGAAAAAGATAGATAGCGTCTCTTTATGGATATATTGCTTCTAATTTAAAATGTAAATATTTTCCCTCGATCTTTATTGCCGCACCCATCTTGACTGGCAAACAGTAAGCCGCAAAGACCTGCGGTATATTCCCCTGTTCTAAAGTTATAATTGTGAGTTTACGCGACAGGACGGCAGGAAGAAGAGGACGGCAAAACGCTTGTGACTGACAAAAGTGACGGGGCTATTACTTGAGCGTTTTGCCGGAAATTCACTTAAAATTGATGCTTTTTGCTCTTCTGCAAAAAGATCTGTTTAAAGGAATGTGAAGTTTGGCGGAAGTTGTCTTCAAACAAAATTATTGTCACGCTTGTCACACAAGGTTTGCCGTCGTCTATGTCACGTCGTCCATAGATCGTTTTCACTGTCACGCAACGAAAAAATAAATCGGAAGCCGTCCACTGGAAGAAGCCAAGAAAATGAAGTGTTATAAAAGACTGGTATACAAACAATTTTTCAGCTGGTCTTTGTGGCCTACAGTGTCTGAGTTATTTGCCGAAACGTTTCACGTAACTTTGTGGAGCTTTGTATGGAGACGCCATATTCAATATGTCCGCCGGAAATCAACATTTTTTCTTTAAAAGCCCTTTCTTTTCACTCGAGGGGCGGTGAAACGAGCGCTCGGCTCTTCATTTAATGTGTGATGCGGAGTAGGACTGGCACGAGCGCTCTTTCCGTGCTTTCGGTGCGCTTGAGGGCTGCGAAATTTTCCTTTTTGCAAACCGGAAACCCTATTTTCTTTCTGTAATTTCAGGCTACAGTGTTAAATAGATAAATTCGTTTTATAACAGTATCAATAAACAGTTTCATATGTTTGTGTCTGTACGTCTATAAGTCAAACTTGTTGGTCGTATAATGCCAAAATTTGAGTTTAATTTGAAAGTGTTGAATACCTAGGCCTCCTCCTTCCACTAAATATCACCTTATCATCTTTCGCCGTTTCGTTTGCAAAAGCTTAACACTTCTTAACCTCAAGTTTTACATATATTAAAGGGGGATAAATTTTGTGTAACAAAACAAAAAATTAGATTGATATATACTGATATAGTGGCGTTGTACGTCTTCAAACTTTGCTTCTCGGGTGCAGCGCGCCATGGCGATTCGATCGATGCGTTACAAATCCCGGGCAACCGCATGTAAACAAAATTTATTGAGGTTGGTTGTAAGGTTTTTTCCCCGTTTTTCTCTCTAAAACAAAACAAGGCAAACAGGAAAAACTGAGGGAAAACTAATTTTGAAGTTTCGAAGAAACAGAAAGACGTATGAGATGTTTTTCTCAAAATTAATGGTGGTGATTGAAATTAGCATAATTTCACCTTGCACGAGCTGCACGCATTTATAAAATACACGCCATCTAGTTATGAAACACGATCTGCTGTCTTTTAGTTTTGCCATGGATAACGTGGATGAGATTTTCCTTCGTGTTTTAGACAGTACTTAGTTGTTTTTGTTTTGGAATAACATCGACATTGGAGAGTAGCAGAACGCAAATATAATTCAGTGGTAGAGTCATGGAAGTAATAAAAGAAACCCTTTGAAAGAGATGTTTGTCTACTCCAACTAAACCTCCCGCAAAAAATAGCAACATTTGCTTCTCGGAGACGGCGTACCAGCACAAAGGAACGAGGAAGAGGTGCAAGAAAACAAATCAAGCCGCATTAATTCAGTGACAGCGGCAGTGTCTAATGTACAAACCACATCGCAAGCCCTTCGCAAGCCCTGACCGAAGTCGAAAACAAGCGACATTTCTATAAGCAGAGTCCCAGTCCACTGAATCACACCTTTTTGCTCGGACGCGCTCGTTTCACCGCCCAACCTTTATTCGCTCTGCTAGAGAACTAGGATACGCGCGCATAAACATATCTTCTAATACTTAAAATGGTTGTACTGCTGAAAATCAAGAGGAGGGGCTTTTTTTCAACGAGACAGCATTCCTACTTGATATTACGCACTGTGAAAACTCTGAAGTTCAAATTGCTGTATTTTCGAAAAAAAACATGCTACGGGAATGGAAACTTGTACAAAGATTAACTTTTTGTTTATCTTCAACCTAGTGTAAATAAGAATTCGTAAAACCTCGCTATTTTAACTTTACAATTTGATGACGTCACTTTGAAAACTATCTATATCGTTGGGCTAAGTCACGCTATTTTACTTAAAAAGCTAAGACGCGTCTTTCGCATCAAGGGAAAATAGTGGTTTAGTCTTCTTAGCACTATATTGTGGTATTGCAACTGTTCCGTAGTCTGTTCCAAAGGAAGGCAAGGATGGACCCCGGGGGGAGGAGACTCCGCATATGAAAGGGGTGGGGATGCTACTCAGAAGTTTTGAATTAAACCCCTAAAGGAGACCGATCTGGTTGTGGCCCAAGCTTTTTTTTTTTACCCCTAAAAGAGACCATGTTAAAACACAGACAATATATATATTTCTATATTTTTTCGCGTGCAACCCTGACCAAGACCTTCACGGCTAAATATGAGAGTGAGACCAAAATCTGAAATTTACACCCCTAAGCGAGACGACGAGCATCCCCACCCCTTTAATATGCGGAGTCCACCCCCCTGGGGATGGACATGGGTTGAAACTTCAGTTTAAAAGTTGGGCCAACTTTCTCAGGTTTAATTTCGATGCTTTTCCTTCAAAATTCATCAACAAGAAGATATTATAGCTAGTGCTCCCTAATGAAATTTGTTTTATATCTTCTTCAGAACTCTAAAAGGAGTATTTTGCGTATGGGTAAAGACACTAATTAATGAATTCAGCACAGCGGAACTGCAATATCTAACCCTTTTAAAGTAGCTCAGGGGTGGATCTAGGACAAATACTGACCGTTTTCCTAAACGGGCGCCGAAGGCGTAAGCTTCTAGCGGGGTTCGGGGACATACACCCCCAAGAATTTTTTTTGATTTTTACGCCCTATAGTCGCCTTTCGTGAATTTCTAAGCCATTCAGTCGGGATATTGGCCAGATTTTAACTTGGTAAGCTTTTTTTTCATGAAAAATTTATTTATTTAGGAAAACCTGCTGATTTTCGTAAAACGGGGGAAACCGGTGTGGATTCGCGCCTTTTAGCTGCTCACTGTGGACAGTCTTGTATCTTTTGTTTAGCTTTGCTATTACGTAAATATATACTCGCTAATAGGGAGCTTAAGCAGCGACGTTTTTGAGCGACGCACGTCAACCGGAAGTGGCCTTTTTTCATTTTTTGACGGTGGTTTCGCGCAAATTTTCAGTCAAATCGCCTCTATAACAGTAAAGAAGCTAAGGAATACAAATTTTATATCATCAAGGCATGTTAAGAGGGAAAATACCTCACTTCCGGTTGACGTGCGTCGCTCAAAAACGTCGCTGCTTAAGCTCCCTATTGATGCAAGGATGTTGTCTTGGTAAAGATATTGATGGTAAATATTAAAATCAAACTCACTGCCAGCAACTTCCTAACAAGCAAATGTCTACCAAGCGCTGTATGTGAAGTTGACAACAACAGAAATGAACTTTGAGAAAAACCTGATTGCAAGATTTCCGTTTTAATTTTCTCCAATTTTTCCCAACCTTGTAATTGTATAGGCAATGGCATGATTTGTAGTGATATTTGGCATAAATACCACGAGTGATATTTCAAAATTGTTATACATAATTTCACGAGCCGTTGGGTGAGTGAAATTTGATACAATTTTGAAATATCACGAGTGGTGTTTATGCAAATGTCACGCACAAATCATGCTATTATTTGTTTATACTACTACCCACAAAAGGTTTGTAATTTTATTTTCACATGTAGGTATTTCAAATTAAGCTGAAATACCACTGCTCTAAACCAATCAAATTGCAGAAATTCCTCATGTAGTAGTATAAGCTGTGTTATTTCAAACCTTTCAATGTTTTTAAACCACTTCAAAAACTCATTAATAATTTATAAAGAAAAAAAAGGAAACTAACTGGTTTAATGAGTGTCTTTAAATATGATAAAGACCCAGCTAAACTTTACGTCTAATTTTTAGACCAAAATAACCCTAATTCTAAATATTAGTGCAAAAATGAGTTGATCTATATCAGAGACATTGAAGTTGTTCATAAAACTAGTAGTCGTGCATTATCGGGTTTAAATAACATCGGCTTCCCCTTGAGTTTTTAAACCTGGTAATATATGAATGCGAGTTTTTTTAAACAGTACTTAAGAGTAGTTATTTTGTCATTGCTTTGCTCATTTTGGTGGCCTGGACAGCTCTCACTGTCTGAATTTAGCCAAATTTGGTAACCATGGTAACAAAGTTTCCTTTAAAAAACTGCACCTATTTTGTCACTTAGGCATCTTCCATTCTACCAAAATTCAAAAATTCTTGAAACAAGAAAAAATAGAACGTAAATTTTCTTGGAAACTAAACTCAAAATCAAAAAACGTGAAAATCTTCCAGGGAAAACCCGTCAACAGGATATTTAAAAAAATAACTGAAACCAAATTGATCGATTAATCCAGGAAAATTTTTTTCGAGAATTCAAGTTTTCTGTTTCATTCGCCACATTCTCAACCAAATTGTTTGTTGGAGGAAAAGCGTTCTATATTCCCCACTTGCTTAACTCTTCTTTTGTGAATATCAGTAATTAAACTTTCCCTCGACGTAAAGTTTAGCCTGCCTAGCAAAAGCGTTTCCGTTTGGTTTCGGAGCAAAAGGGGACTTTCGGTTTTGACCGCGCGAGAAATGAAACGAGAACCAAAAAATGAAAGAAAGGGGAGGGGGAGGGGAAGGTTTCCTTCCTTTCTTCCTCACCCCGTCCCCGCTCTTTTGCTCGTGTCATTTTTCGCGCGGTCTTTGACTCTTGTTCCTCATTCTTCGCTCCTAAACCGCACAAGAAACGCTTGCTAGGCAGACTACGTAAAGTTCTTTTAAGCTTATATTCGGGAATTGCACTCAGACACAAAATGAAACCAGACGGTAAAATAAAGGTAAAACTAGCTGAAAAAACTAGCTGCATGTACAGGACAAGCCCGAACGTGAGTTTTGAATCACAGATTTCTGTACCGATACCGCCAACTTCAATTAACACAACGAGCCAACTTTTGGCAACCTAATGGTGAATAGCTTAACTGTAGACATGTTTTAGCTTGCTTTCCGGGGGAGTTTCAATGCATTTACTACAAATTACAATGCACTTCCTTCCACTCAACAAAATGTGTGATAACAAACCTACATGGTCCATCATGTCAAGTGCGTAATAGCCAATATAAATTTATTTTGACGAGGGAGGTCGACTATAAACCAAAACAGGAACTCTGATGTAGGTATAATCCAAGGTCAGATTTAATCCCAAGTGTGCCTACTACAAAGCACAGCACTTAATGGACAAACCAATTAAAACAAGATCGATAACAATCAAAAACCTGTTAAACACCGAGGTGGGCTATCCCTGCGTAACCTTGGACTATTAACCAAATTCTAAGAGACTCTGGGCAGGAGTGAAACTGCGTGAAACCTCAAGCACATAGATACAAGAGACTAAGTACCTTCGAAAGAACTAAAAACTACTTCGTAATAGTTTCTTATTAAATTTTTTGGCGTGAAGTTTGGAAGTAAGTATTTCAGCGAGTTGTGCTGTATTATGATGAGCCCGTACAACGAAGGAAAATATAAACAACGAGTACCACTGGAAAAAAAAAACTCAGCGATAATTTTCACCTAAAGATCTATCGAGCTTTTTGCTGGCCAAATTGTAAGAGCTAAACGTTTAGAAAACTGAAAAGTGTAGAATGATTGTGGCAATGTAGTCTTGAGGTCCACTATATATTGACTTACTTTAAGTATTAAAATCAGTTTGTGAAACAACTATAACTTCAAAATTTTACTTTCCCCCGTTGTTTCCAATTCTCACATATGTGTCAATCCACATTTTTCATTTTTTTTTAAACTATGAGCCTAACAAAGACGACCTCGCTTTTCCGACAAAAGATATCAAAAGAATTTCTCGATTTGCTAAAGAGCACTTCAATTTAAGGAAAAAGCTTCAGAGCACGCAAATAAATTGGCCAACCTAAGTTTGTATGAACTAAATGATGATGAATATGATATATACTCATTTTTTTTCTTTTCTCGACAAGGTCAGCTTTGCTAAGGTGAGCGACATTCACCATCCAGAAATGTCGGTTTCGTCTACTTTCAGCCTTCAGCACTGTCTGTACAACAAGCAGGTATGTTTTCAAACTCTAAATAAAAGTTAGGAAAAGTCATTTTTTTGGAGACTTTCAAATTCTGTTAGAGTATTTGTTTGAATTTTTATTTGGACCAAAGCACAGCAACCTGTCAAACAGGTTTTCTACCGATTACTGTACAAGGACCAACTGTACAAATAACTAAACATTTGAACTCGTTTTTCTGCCGTTCCTGTGAAATAATTCAGTTGGATGATAACTGAGTTTGTCGCGGTTTTTGTTTCTTTTTGATAAATATTCCGTCTCCATAATAAACCTCTAAAAATTGTTTTTTTCGGAATTTAACTGTAGTATGAGATTGATCGATTTTTTATACGATAAAGAATTTGTTAAATGGCTCGAAGAGAATAATGTATGGAGTTTTTGTTACTGATTAATGCGTAATCTCTCGCAAACAAAACTTATTCTGACTTTAAGGTTGTCTTTGTATTAAACGTATCATAAAGGGAAGCGGCAAACAAACTAAGATTAAAAACTTACGGTAGTGAAGGACACAGATCACCAACAAAGCAATACTCCATTTGGTAGCAGATGCCATGGCTCTTTTGAGATTCTTGATCAGCTGAAGATCTTAAGCTTTAAATCTGCAATTATCGATCGTTTCGTCATCTTATTAACCCAACGCAGTGTTAGTTATAAAACTGAAAAATGTTGTCTCTGCTTAAACTTAACGCAAGCAGGCAACGGTCAGGCTTTAACAAAATCCGTTAGAAAATCTTTGCAGAACTTTTCGTTTGTGACGTTTGCGTCTTACATCATCATAATCGAACGCTTTGTGCGCGCGCTTTAATCGAGTTTTAAGAAAACTGCGCGCGTTCACGGGAAGTTTTACTACTTTTCATAGTGACATTTTTCTTCTCTCTTTTTTTGTAATGTCATCAAAGATAAGAAAAATGGCGGATCTTACCTTTTTCGAATTCCTGTCACTCTTTGTGTGCGGAAGCCTCAAAGTGAGGATATTTTTGCTATGCTCCGTCGCTTAGTAATAATCACTTGACTTTCAGCTGCGCGCGTGCATTAATTTTCAATTACTCGCGTGCGTCAGCAGCCATTTGAAGTAAAGGTGATGTTCGCAACGACGATTTTTAGCGCAACGCAGCGTTACAACATTGTTGCGATATTGTTTCTAATGGTCACAACATTGTTCCAGCATTGCAACGCTGTGTTGCGCTCAAAATCGTCGTTGCTCCATCTCCCCTCGCGTGTCTCCCTCTCGCGGACCCGTTCTCTCTTGTGCCCACTGCTTCTTAAGGCTTAGTGGGGAGCCAACCTCGTTTCCCGGGTCCTCTCTTACACCAGGGGTGAGCAAGAGAGGACCCTGGGAACGAGGTTGAGTGGGGAGCATAGAACAAGCGAGAAGCACGCGAAGGGTGTGATGGAAACGAGCGCAGAGCGCGAGCGGGGGGTAGTGACCGGAACGTAAAAGAGCTTCCCTTGATAAGTAACTCGCATATCCCCAAAAACGTGATCACGAGTGACTGACAATCGACAAGGCAGTAAAAATAACGCATGAACATTACCCCTCTGTTGCCTTCGATCCTTTAGCCTAACACTTTCTGTTTGCGAAGCAGACAAATCGACAGTCGCATTTTTAACAGGCCAATCATAGCGTGTACTCAAATCCTTGTACACAGGTGGGGCCCAGAACAAGGATTTTGGTTTTTGGAATGTCCCCAAGGAACGACGGGCTCTGGGGACGAGAACGGGCATACAACTTGCGCGCGCAGCACGGAAGATATGACGATCGCACTTTCGGTTTTGTTTGGCTTTGGGCTTGACCATCGGCTAAAATCAGTGCTCCTGCCGTGCTCCTGTTGTATGTCAGTGCAGGTCATTCAGGGTAGGTAATTGTTTTCTTTATTTTTATCGCAAACATTCAGTATAAGAGTCCTCGAAACCCTTCGTTTCATACGTTGAGGACCGACAGGGTTAATAGAGGGATAGGCGATTAAGATTCACGTTTACCGCAAACTGCAAGTAAGTAAGTAAGTAAGTAAGTAAGTAAGTAACTAATTTTATTTAACCACATATCGCATATGAGCGATAGCTCGTTTAAAGGCAAATGTGCTATAAAAATTACAACGTGATAATTTACATAATCTACATGTACAAGTAATGAATAAAAATAAGAAATAGAAAAATTAAACCAACTAAAAGATAATAATAATTTAAAAAGAAAAAATATTGGTAATCAGATTGTCTATTTACAAAATTCACAGTTGCAGTCATACGATGAAGACAACTGTATGTTTTGTAAGTTTTTCCTAAAGATAGAGAGGGACTCTGACATCCTTATTTTGTCTGGTAGACTGTTCCATTGTTTGCCAGCCTGGTACGTGAAAGAATGTTGCATATAAGATGAGGTTGGTCTTGGAAGAACAACCTTAGGATGGCCCGTAGGCTGTAACCATTGCTTCGCAGTAAAAACATTTCCCGAATGTAGTTCGGTGCCTGGTTATAAATGCTATTGTATACAAGTATCAGTGCTTGTTCTATGCGTCGATGTTCCAAGCTTTTGATATGTACAGTTTTAAGTAGCTCTTCATAAGCAGTCGACTTGGAGTAGTTAAGAAGAGTCCTAAGAGCAAATGCATTGGTTGACTCTAGTTTTGCAGACAAACCTTTACTTAGACCTATGAACAATGGTGATGCGTATTCAAAGTGAGGCAGAATAAATGCTTTGTACAGTTTAATCATAATATCTGAGGGTATAAGTTTACGAATGCGACGAAGAATTGAAACTTTTGTGTTCACTTTCCGGCAAATTTCTTTAATATGTGCTTTAAAAGAGAGTGAATTGTCGATAATTACACCAAGGAGCTTGATCTGTGGAACGTAATCCAGTTCATTGCTGTCAATAACAAAGGGCGTTGGTAGAGTTGCTCTATTGAAGACGATGGATTGAGATTTACTATGGTTGATCGCCAGGAAGTTCTTACAAAACCAGGAAACGAGTAGACCAAGGTTGTTTTGTAGATTTATTTGCAAGGTGGATGGACAAGGGCTTGAAGAATACCCCGTAGTGTCATCGGCATAGAATAAACGGCAGACGGCAGACTCAAGCTGAGAATTTCTCAGAATAGATAATGAGCAGACAAAAACCGTCCCCAACGATTCCTATGGTTGAAAATGACATAAAACTACTTATTTTTATGTAGAAGCAATAAAGAGTGAACGGAAAATAAGGGGGAAAGTTGGTCACGTGGTATAAATTGGCGTGAACGTGAATCTTGCAGAACGTCGAATACAGTAATGCCGAATGTCTCTGAAGTTTAGTGATGGTTAGGAACTGAGCTAGGAATGTGCTAAATAAACAAAAACTGGCCGAGCAAACGCAGTTCTAGAGGAATGTAACTGAGTAAACGTTGCTCACTATTGCACATGCCATCAGCTTCCTTCTGGGGTAAGACCAGGAGGATTGTAAAGTTGACAATAATTTCCCCTCAGGGGTGGGGCAAATTAACAAGGCAAAGTGCCCTGGGTCAACTGCTTCTCAATGAAAAATCGCCCTGATACCCACCTCAGAAAAGCTGGGCTTCACTAGAGCTTCACTAGATTGATTCACTTGAATTTTAATGATACTTGCAGTCTGCTTAGCTAGCACAATTTATTGCGCATGACTGTTAGCAAGGTCGACAAAAGCATACGTAAAATGAATTTGGCTATAAAGTAAGCCGCAAGGAGAATGGAGATTAATTCCCTCGGACAATATGACCCTGCCAGCTTTGCTTTCTTCATTAGGAACAAGAACAGTAGCATTTACATTTACAAGATACCTAGATTATAGATCGAAGCAATGTGCATGTCCACAAAATTTACTATGGTTGCATTTCTTTTAGTCAAACTATTTTCAGATTTAGACAATCCAGATTGTTTGGATTTTTGTGCTAGCTGGAACAAAAATCTGAAATAAGATTGATCCATACAGTAGCTGCCTGCTGCTCTGGTCTTCTTCTCAATTTCAACACATCGTTTTTTATTTCTTTCCTCTAAATTATGCATCTTCTTGTCAAGAAATTGAAGGAGAAGTTGCTCTTTAACTGGTGGTGGTTCATACTGGGACTCGTCAACTTAAAATTATCTGGAATTTGATTCAAGACAATTCAGAAGACAATTACAAACTCAAGTGCTTAGAAGCGCACTCTATATAAACATACACACGTTGCACACTATAGTTGTACGGTGCGAAAATCCAAGCATTTGCGCTTCCTTACGGATTTAGAGTTACAGGGGAACTTGAGTTTAATATGCTAAAATCCTTTAGTGGCATAGAACAAAGGAGGAGTGTACATGTAAATAATTTTTGCCCGAACTAACGTTGACCCACTGTGTTTATCAATGAAAGAGCACGTTCTTGCAATCGGAAAGCAGTTTTGTTAAATGGAATAAAAATCTGAAACCAGATTGAGATACCAATCTGAAAGATCCAAGTGCGAAGTTGGATCGTTCAGATTGCAATCTTAAATTGGTTTAGTCCTTAATGGAACGAAAAATCAAATTTCGGATCGCAAAATCTGGCGTTAGATTGGTAAAAAGGAATGCAACCTATATGTTAGGCACATTTTCTTGCTTATTTTTCTGCAATTTGGTATGAGAAATGACTGGTTTTAACAAAGGATGAGAAGAATGACCAGCTACAAAGAGTAGTAGAATATAGTGATAGAAGTTGCAATTTTTTGTAGCCATAGTCACGGTTCTAAATACATCTCCTTTATGGTACGGTATGCACTAGTTCATTCCCAGTCCTCAAGAGAGACATCTTCTGGTCTCTTGAAAATGTGTAATTTACCTTCCTGATATTTATGGAATGGGCAAAGAGATAAATCACTGTGGGATCCCTGTGAACTTTGCTGTCTGCGATTTTACAAAATTTTGAATTCCCCCACCCCTTTTCTTTGAACCTAAAACAGTGACACGACTTTTCCCCTTCCCAGGGGAAGGCAATCCAATCCATCTTGTTATATTCCCTCATAAATTCCCCTAGTTGGCCCGGGGTCCTACCCCTGGGGGAAGCCGATGACATGTGCATTATGGGAGGTGGTTACTTTCTTGATTCAAACCACAGGGAGTCTTTTGCAAGGTGAGGTTCTTGACACATCTGCTTTTAGGGCTTCTTCACATGAGCCCAGTTGACTTGGTTGGCCTGGCTACCGGGACCAATAATTTCACCTTGGGTTGATATGAGAAATTTCAGCCTCGTTGCTGAGATGAGGTAAGGCTAAAGATCCTGCGGATGAGTGGTGGTGCAAAATTCGAGAAACAATGCAAACATGGTGAAACACAAAGTTATAACTTTCGCGCCTATCATTGGCAACTTTTATAGAGCTCTGTATCACTGCAGTTATTGAAATGGGATGCTTATGATTTGCAAAATACAGCGTGCAAAGCAAGATGATGCCATCCAGGCATGCTCTGCCCTGCTTTCATCCCAGAAACTGGGCTGAAGTGTTTATATCCTATGGCAAAATTTTCTAGCCTACCTTCCGAGATCCTGGTTGGAAAATCTGAGATCTCAGGAACCAAGCCCGCCCACCCTCTCATATGAACACATCGAAAATTTTACAAAGGATTTAAAGGTGGGGTGAGATCTCGGAAACTGGCCGGGCCAGCCCGGTCAACCGGTCTCATGTGAAGAGGCCCTTGTAAGTCTTTGGAAGTAGAATTGATTACATACAGGTTCAAATTTATGATAAGTTCCATGTTGTCACTAAGAATTCTTTGTATATAATTCTGAGTAGCATTAAGTTCCTGTAGTACATAAAGTGTTTTGTTTTCAAATTCATCCAAACTTCTTCTGCGCCCTGGGCCAACAGCTTGTTCATACATGTAGTTTGCACAAATCCCTTTCTGGGGCTGTGCTCACCCCATGCTCTCCCTTAGGCATAATATTCTAGCTATTTAGTATATTTTGAATGAATAACAATAAAGTTATAAATTTAACAAACTTGTGACATAATTCAAGGTAGCAAAGAAAAGAATAAAGCACACACAATATGTTTAATACTGTCAGCCAGAACCACCATAATTTCAATCTCAAATTGTTTATTCAATAAGCACAGTGTTTTAGTAAATGTGGGAAGGAGAAAATTGGGAGGTCTTTCAAATATTTTTTTTCTTCCCAGAGGTCAGCAGCTAGAGTCATTGATTTGACTGTTGATATTCATTCTTGTGCTTGTAAAAGATTTTTCTGGGGTGTTATCTTTTACTAGTCAAATTTGATTTCAGGTCAAGAAATTCTTTAACCTAGGTTGATTCTTAATTAAATTTTGTCTTCTGGGGCAAGGAGACAAATGAAATCGGGATTTAACCTACAATTTTGGACAGAATAAAATGTAATAGGGGGGAGTCTAAATTTTCCATCTATTTTGACAGTTCAAGATTGTAGAATGTAGGTTAAATCAAAATTAACCTGATATTATTGAGAATTATGTTTTTTACTATAATAGAGTACATGTCATTCATTGGCTAATGTTGAGGTCGTTGATGTTGTTTATCTTTTTATAATAAATAAAATGATATGTTGAACTTTTCATTTATTTATTTATTTGTTCATTCATTTTTCATTTGTTTATTTTAGATCTTAATTCATCTATCCATGGCTTCGGCAGTTCCAGCATTTCCTTCCACGAAGGAGACCACTAATTATGCCAGATTATGTCGCCTTCTTGTAGATGTTGGTTGTCATGCACTAAGGGAGAGATTTGACCAAATTCATTCACCTGCTGGGCTTTATACCCTTCTGTCAAATCCTGCAGTACATGCTACACTGGATTCACTTCGCAAAAAGAGAGTTCTGAATCCATCACAATGGGGAAAACTGTATCCTGCTATCAGGTCTTCGGTAACGTCAGTTAACTTTGACATAACCCTGCTGATGGTTCTTCTAAGAAGTATTTGCGGTTTGACTCCTCCGGCCACTGGTTGGGATAATCTTCCACCAGCTACAGATCTTACTGTAGAGGCTGACATTGCCCGTGTTAAATTTTATAGAAACACGATGTATGGTCATGCCAGTCATGCCTCTGTTGATGATGTAACATTCAGTACCTGCTGGAATGACATAACTGACACAATTGTTAGACTTGGGGGATTGCCGTACAGAGCTGCAGTTAATAACCTCAGATATGAGCCCATGGACCGTGATGTTGAAGATCACTATAAAGAACTTCTGAAGCTGTGGAAGTTGGATGAAGACAACATTAACAGAAAGTTAGAGGAGTTAGGAGAGAAGCTAGAAGAACTTAAAGCATCAGTTGAAGAAGGAAGAAAGGCGCCAGTGGCAAGTAAGTCCAAACAGTTACAAAAGCCTGAGATGCCATTTGACCATCTTTTCTTGTCACATGGAAATGGGATTTCAGGCAAATTGATATGAGGGTGCAAAAAGAGGATTTACACCCCTCCCGTCTTTCCTGAACCTCTCACTAGGCTCCTGACCACATTTCAGGGATGTTGCTAAAATGGGGAACTGAGTCTAACAGTGAACAGTGAACAGGGAACAGGGAGCGAACATGGTAAATGGGAAAATGAAAAATGGTAACAAGACAACACACCCTAATCTGACACACTCTGAACCAAACTTACCTTAAGTGTCCACTTCATCTCAGGTCAGAAGCCTGTGTTTTGAATGTCTGTGTTTTCTGTGTTTTCAAGCCAACTTGTACATGTAATTGGGCTTGTTAAATCTTATAAATCACACTCTACGGGGTGTTTCAAAAGTGTGTGCTGATTTTTTCTTCGCTTAAATTTCACTGATTATTAAAAATACCCTTTGTAAAACTATGCATTTTATTAATTATTATTCATTTAACATTGAATAACTGAACTATAAGTAACCAGAATGTCTTCCTTTATGTTATCTAACATTTTATAAGTGGTAAGGTGTAGAATGTGTGAGCTCCCTTGTAGAAATTCAGTACATTTAAAGTATACTTTATATAGGTGATAAACACTTGAAAAAGTATACTTCATTTGTACTTAAAGTATACTTTAAGTATACTTACCAGAAGTATACTTTAAGTACACAACTTTTCGACACCTAAAAAGTATACTTAAAGTATACTTAAATGAAAGTATACTTGAGGTATACTTAATGGGAAGTATACTTAAAATATACTTAAAGTATACTCAATGCAATATGTTTATCAATCACTGAGACACGTCAGACTTGGATCAATTATATTGTAAAATCATTTATTGATACAACAAAAAAAACTACCCTTAACTTATAGCAATACAAATGTACTAAGAAATTATAAAAAATATATAGCAAATCTTGTTGAAATAGGTTTCCACAACATAAGAATATACATTTTCTACTCCTATCAAAGGAACTCACTGCATTTGATTACCATAACATATTATTCTTCTTGATTTTAGTAAAATTTTCATTGACAATGAGATCATTTCAAGGAAGGTGCATGTATATTAACAGGTTTCTTTCTGAACTTTCTTTAACTCACTTGTACTTAATAATTATTGCTTAGAACCATCGCACAATATTCTTCTTAATTTTAGTAAATGTTTAATAGACAAGAATGATTAGATCTGTACTCTTTGGCTACAAAGTAAATTGTGTCATTACCTTATTTTAAAAGAAATATGTCTACCTATTACATATAAAAACTGAAACGAAATGCGATCTAACGAAAACAAGACTTGGATTTCATATTTTGAATTTACACTGCACTTTAGGCGAAGTAGACAAGCTTTCACTTTGTAAACCTTAAGGCTTAACTCGTGTATCATTTGCAAATGACTCGCAAAGAAGAATCGATATATATTGAAACGACTGGAACCGATACATTTTTCACCCCAAAACTTACTTGTATCGTCAAAATTCAGTCATGGTGTACTCCTTTTGTTTTCTTTTCAAGTTCCACTCATATTGTACTCGAATTGTGAAGATAAATTAAAGGCAATATTCCAAGCGTATAAATATCTTGAAGACACTCTCGGCAAAGCTCGACGAACGTTCCTTCGAATCTGTATTGCCCGCCAAAACCATATATGGAAGTTAGGTACGCTGTAAATGATTCATACATGACCGTATTAGGAAATCCACAAGATCCCGTATATGTTCGGACGGTACTAGAAGTCAGCGGTAATTCAACACCTTCATATATACATTTCTTTCCTCGAACGTAAAGATGTCCGACGATGAGCGATGGTTTTGCTTCGAGTTTTCGTTCTATTTCTTAAGGTCCTCGTAAAAAAGGAGGTAAAACGACGCGGGCCTTAATTAAATCCAGTATCTTTTACTGCCAAATTCAAAAATTCCACGAAAGACGTTAAAGAAATGACCAGAATGAAACTGTGCGACTTTGCCATTTCGCCCAGGGATCGGCGGATGATCTCCCTACGAAGGAAGTCGACTGAACAGCTAATGTGTGCCCTGTGTATCTAGAAACCTGTTATATACTTCACCACTCTGAAGAAATCTTTACATGATCTCGCCTGTGTCCTTAATAGAAGAAAACTGATTTGATCTGAATAGTATTTTGAAGTTAAATTATACTTAAAGCATACTTTTAGTATACTTTTGTCTTGTAGTGATTTCAAGATCCGGACAAACCTTCTTAGATCCTAAGATCAGAATGTGTCTTTCAGTTCAAAGTATACTTAAAGTATATTTTTCTTTGCGAAACTATTTTTCACGAGCACTGAAGTTTGAAGAAGTATACTTAAAGTATACTCAAGTATTAGAAGTATAAATGAAGTACATTTGCCAAATATACTTCATTTATACTTTTTTTCTGGAAGTACAAACGAGGTATACTTCAAATGTACTTTTTTTCTGAGAAGTACATATAAAGTATACTTGAAGTATACTTAAAGTATACTGAATTTCTACAAGGGCTCCCAAAGCGTGCCTGAAGGCACATTTTTCCTGGCGAAGCGTAGTCACAGTCTTAGCTCGTCCAGTGTTTTGGGGGCTGGATCTTTGTATGTTGTCGTCTGGTCAAAGATGATCCAGATGGTCTCGAGGGGGTTCACATCATGTGAGTTTGCTTGCCGGTCGTCTTTTGCTATAAAGTTTCTAAATCCTTCTGGTACCATGTCTGCATGTGCACCGCCTTTTTCTCTTCACGGCTTTCCAACCTTTGTTGCTCATATATCTTCATACTGTTGTGCTAGAAACTTTGAAATTGTGAAGCTGATTTTTTTTTACCTTTCTGTGTTGTAGAATGAATTATTACACATATACTTACAGCTTTTTCTACAACATTTCTTACACATTTCAATCAAAAAAACGGCCATCCACTCCTTGGTTTGTCCTCTAAAGTCTTTACTTTTGACCACCTATTCACTTATATCATTCAGACTTGTTCAATAGTTTAGCAATTTCTGTGACTGAGTGGCCAGAAGACTGTAAAAATGGATGCCTGAGCATTAGCACAAACAGTGCAGGCCTTCATTTTCGTGAAAGAGTACAGAAAATTAAAAAAATGAAAATATAACGTACAAAAATTAATGGGCAGGAAAAGTATGGCGGGAAAAAAACTCGCGTTCGTGCACATTTGGGGCAAAACTTAAAAAATAATTCTTCCAATTTTAGTTTGAAATTGCTTTGAAAGGTTATTTAGATAAATTTCTTACTTGAATCAGTTTACATTTGTCTAAAGAAGCATTAAATGCTTTTCGCAAAATACAATTTACAATTGGAACGAACTTTTGAAACACCCTGTATATATCTGTTTGGCATGCTTCTTTTCACTGCATGATATGTTCATGAGTACATACAGCACTTTTTTTCACTTTCATTGAGGAAAACAGCCAACAATTTGCCGCACAACCACAGTTTCCTGCGAAATGATGTCTGAGAAACATGCGCAGGAATTCCTTACTGATGATGTGGCTGGGTAGTGCTTCTGATTTTTTGAAATTGCTTCATCCAGTCAGAAGCACTACCAGTGGCGGATCTAGACCCTGAGATGGGGGGGGGGGGGGGGGGGGGGGGCACAAAAAATTTTTTTTCAGGCCCCAGTTTGGTCTAAAAATAAGTGGGGTGAGGGGGGCTCTGGGCCCCCTGGCTCCTCCCCTGGATCCACGACTGACTACCCAGATCTGAGTAGTGACATGTCATTAGTCTGGAATTTCTGCACTCATTCCTCAGACATTATTTTGCATGGAAACCAGTGGTAACATCGATCCCAAGATGTTGGCTGTTCTCTCAGGCTATTTTTGCACTGCTTTCAACAGACGAAGAAGGGCATTGCACTATAAGATTTTCCAATGCATTCGTTAATCGCTTAATTAATCGCTTAATTCTGTTCTTGGATATTTTTTCCCAAAACAAATCCCACCTCTGCTTTTGTTATAGGCCACTGTAAAAAATACCATAAGATTTTTTAAATTGCCGTTTGGGTAGAGCTTCAGGCTGATATTCTCATTTAGTTTCGTTCTTTGCAGGAACTGCCGGTTCAATGGCCGATTTCCTTAATACCATTTTTCATATAGTAATCTATACTGTGTAATTATTCCAGCCTTTTACATAACAATGGAACAATAGAATTCAGAGTATGTAATTAGGAGCCTTGCACTAGAACCTGTACCTTAAACTGTATTTTCTGATTAAGGAGTCCTTCCAAGATATACAGAGAGATACTAAACTATGTTTCCTTGCAAGTACACTGATCGGTAATATACAAATTTTCAACACACTCAATCGCGTACAGAAGATTTTGCAAAAGTAATGTTTACATGAAGAACTACCCAAACAGCAATTTGAGGATATTATAATGGTATTTTTTTGAAGTGGCTGTTTCTGATGTCAAAATGCCTGCTGGGCTATTGGCCATCATGGGCCACAATACAATTACAGATTAGAACTGAAATTTAATGAAAATAAAACTAAAATAAAACAAAACAAAGTACTGTTTAATTTAAACATAAAAAAAGAAGATAAAATAATAATAAAGACGAAACTGAAAAAAGGAAATTTTGAAAAAAAAGGAAAATAAGAAACATCACAGAAAAATTCTATAGCCTTATTGGGCACCCTACAAGCATGTGTCTGGAAAACTATGTGATATATTATATTTTTCTTGATTTTTCCATAGCTGTGCTTCTTGTGAACACCATTGAGACAATTGTGCAAGGTGGAGTTGTGATCAACATATTTAATCTGCCTGGTTCCTCTCAGACAACGCAAGCAGCAGGCACTTTTGAAAGCGCATCGATTGTGCCCATAGCATCAGAACAAGAACAAGTAGCAGGAATCGAGGGTTCACTTCCTCAGCAAATTCAAGAAAACCAGCAGGATCACACAACTGAGTTAAACTATTGGAATTTGATTCTGTCATTAAGGAGACCTTTGCAAACTTTTTGTCAGTACTTGAAAAACATGCTGAATGTCATTGTACGACGTCATGATACAGGTAGTTTGTTACTCACTGTTGAATGCAGGTCATTGCAGATCCTTGAAGGATTATGGAAAGACTACTGCAGCGGGCATCTTAATGAAATGGCTCAAGAATCTTTGATTACCGCTGAAGTCCTGGAAAAACTTGGACTTAGTGAGATCAAGTTGAAAATATTTATATCTGAAGAGGAGTATGAGAGAGGAAAGCAAATTTTCAGGGAGACCAAAGGTGATCCTGATTCATGTATTTAGTCAACTTCCAAGTGCATATTAATTTTATACTCACCTGTATCGCATGTGTCATCGCACTACCTTGAACAGTTCAGATGGTCTGCCTGTGTGTGTAAACGTGTGTTTCTTAGCCTAAGCCATGGTAAAACGAGTAACAAACATGTGCAACTTATTCTTTCAAAACATTGCTGCAAAACAAGTTGAAATATTAAAGCAATGTTCGGCATTTTACTGCCCTTGTTCAAACTTTTCTTGCAACAAATCAGGTTGCATGAATACTGGCTTTTGACTTGATAACATTCATTCACTGGAGTTACATCACTTCATGCAAAACAAGTTTGTCTGGGGCCGGTAAAATGCCCAACATGTACAGACTTTGTTGCAAAAATTAGAACTACTCTCCAGTCTCTGCAACAATTTCGCAACCAGCAATAACCTGATTTTTTGCAAGACTTGTTTGATTTGTGCATGGTAAAATGTGCATCATTGCTATTCAGCTCATTCAGCAGCAATAATTATTAATGTTGTAAAACAAGGTGCACATTTTTTATGCCTGTTTTAGCATACCCTAAGAAAGTTGTGGATTATTTGTGCATGTTGGAATGCAACAAGTAAAAGAGTGTTCAGGGTAAGCCTCGAGTGGTCTTTTTTGTCAAGAATGTTAACAGTCCATGTACATCCCCTAAAGCAGATAATTACCCTTCTAAGTTTAGGTTTCATACAATTGTGGGTTAAAGTGTCAGTATTTACTACACACTTTGTCTGTAGAGATGCCCATGATATGACATGACATTGACAAGGTCTTCTTGCATCGTAGTGGGAAAAATTGGTGGTAAATATCTTTGTCTTCATTAGAGTGTTTCCTTCTGTGTCATTGTTTGAGCAGATCCCAGGGGCTTCCCAAAGCTTACTTTCCACCTTAATAACAGAAATGTAAATAAAGAATATAATTTATAGAAGTAATAAATTAATAGATAAATCAGTCAATAAATAGATAAATTGATATAGCTAAGCACTAGATCACTCTCAGACTTCAGTTGATAAACTCAGTTTCATTCACAAGCACTGATGAATTGTGAGCTTATCACACCACACAAACTTTTTTAAGGCCACAAATCATTAATTTGTGAAGCCATGTTGTTACTTTACTGATAAGCAATTTGACCTCAGAGATGAGATGTTCAGCTTAATTGGTTTCTCCATTGTCACAGGTGTCAATCCACTGGTATCCATGGCTTCAGCAGTGCCAGCATTTCCTTCCAGAAAGGAGACCACTAATTATGCCAGATTATGTCGCCTTCTTGTAGATGTTGGTTGTCATGCACTAAGGAATAGATTTGACCAAATTCATTCACCTGCTGGGCTTTATACCCTTCTGTCAAATCCTGCAGTACATGCCACACTGGATTCACTTCGCAAAAAGAGAGTTCTGAATCCATCACAATGGGGCAAACTGTATCCTGTTATCAGGTCTTCAGTAACGTCAGTTAACTTTGACATAACCCTGCTGATGGTTCTGCTAAGAAGTATTTGCGGTTTGACTCCTCCGGCCACTGGTTGGGATAATCTTCCACCAGCTACAGATCTTACTGTAGAGGCTGACATTGCCCGTGTTAAATGTTATAGAAACAGGATGTATGGTCATGCCAGTCATGCCGCAGTTGATGATGTAACATTCAGTACCTGCTGGAAGGATATAACTGACACAATTGTGAGACTTGGGGGATTGCCGTACAGAGCTGTGATTGATAACCTCAGATATGAGCCCATGGACCGTGATGTTGAAGATCACTATAAAGAACTTCTGAAGCAGTGGAAGGTGGAGGAAGACAACTTCGAGATAACATTAGAGGAGGTAGGAGAGAAGCTAGAAGAACTTAAAACATCAGGGCCCGGTTGTTCGAAGGTCAATTAGCGTTTAACCTGGGGTTAAATTTAACCCGCTTTTCTTTTTCTTGTGTTCAAAAGCATTTTCTCGGATAATTTTCTCTGTTATTTTTAGAGCTTCCAATCATCATTTTGTAGACCAAAACAATTTAAGACTGAGCTGCTTTTTAACCTTTCAAATCTCGCTCCAACCCTGGGTTATCTTAACCCAGCTTTGAACAACTGGGCCCAGTTGATAATCTTGAAGGAAGAAAGGCGCCTGTGGCAAGTAAGTCAAAACAGTTACCAGAGCCTGGGATGGCATCATTTGACCACATTTTTTTTTGCCACATGGGAGTGGGGTTTCAGGCAAACAGATCTGAAGGTGCAAAAAGGGGATTTACACCCCTCCCCTCTTTCCTGAACCTTTCACTAGGCACCTGACCACATTTCAGGGATGTTACTAAAACAGAAACAGGGAACAGGGTACAGGGAACAGGAAGCGAACTAGGGAAATAGGAAAATGAAAAATGGTCACAAAACTACACATCCCCATCCAACACACCCTCAACCAAGCTTACCTTGAGTGTCCACCTCATCTCAGGTCAGAAGCCTGTGTTTTGAATGTCTCTTGTTTTCAAGCAAACCTGTACATGTAATTGCGCTTGATAAATCTTATAATTGTTAAATCTTATAAATCCGTGAATGGGCTTTGTTATCAAAAATGTTTACAAGTCCATGTACATCCTCTAGAGCAGATAATTACCCTTCTAAGTTCAGGTTTCATGCAATAGAGGTTTAAATTGTCAGTATTTACTACACACTTTTTCTGTAGAGATGCCCATAATATGACATGACGTTGACAAGGTCTTCTTCCAATTTAATGAATAATTAGTCAGGCGCAAGAATCGGTGGTAAATATTGTTGTCCTGATTAGAGTGTTTTATTTTGTGTCATTGTTTGAACATATGCCTGGGGCTTCCTAAAACGTCTTTTTCCACCTTAATAGAAAAGAAAATGAAGATTATACAAAAGTATTTGGGAGTAATAAATTTAATTGATAAACGGATAGAATTAATATAGCTAAGCACTGGGTCACTCTCAGACTTCAGGTGATAAACTCTGTTGCATTTTAAGCACTGACGAATTTTAGCTTATCACACCACACAAACCTTTTAAAGGCAAATAATTTGTGAAGCCATGTTTTTGAGAGTTTCATTAAAAACTTACTTCTAAAAAGCAAATTGACCTCAGAGAGGCCCTTGGATATTGGGATATTCAGGTTGATTGGTTTCTAAACCTTTATTCAACTTTTATTCAAAAATTTGTAGTCTTGCAATGGGTTTGCCATCACGCGAGACGCCTAACTAAATAAAATTAGAAGTAATGACGTTAAAAAATTTTCTGTGAAAGATAAAATGGATAAAAATTCCACAGCATGAATCATTATGCAATATTAAAATTCATCATTGACTAAAATACTCAAATAAGACTTTTTTGAATTGATCTGCACACTTAATGTTAACAATTTCGCTTGGTAACGTATTCCAGTCCTTGACAGTTCTACAAAAATAACTATTCTCATAAGTCTCAGTATTTGGCAGCAGTTCAATAAACTTTTTCTGGCTAGAGTTCCTTAAATGTCTTCTGCACTTCATAGAGGTGGCGCCTAATACAGGTACCAAATACAGCATTTGTATGAGCAAAAAATCGGGACTTTGAAAACTGGCCGCTTAATACAGGGCCGTTATAAAATTATACAGGTTCGACTGTATGTTTTTGTTGTTGTTGTTGAAACTGGGCGGCCCGGTCAACCGGGCTAATAAGAAGAGGCTCTTAGTCTTTGGAAGTAGAATAAATTACTTGCAGGTTCTAGTTTATGATACCTTTAGTTTCATCTTGTAACTAAAAATTCTTTGTATATTCTGAGTAGCATTAAGTGCCTTTAGCACATAAAATGTTTTGTTTTCAAATTCATCCAAACTTCCCCTGCACCCTGGGCCAACAGCTTGTTCATAGTTTGCACAAATCCCCTTCTGGGGCTGTGCTCACCATATCTCCCCCTAAGGCATATTCTTGCTATTTATTATTATTAAAAAACTGAATCATTGGATAATGCAATAAGAGCTCTGATTGGCTTAGCCATCATGGTATATGAGCCATCATACCATGCTCTCCAAATATGGCAACCGACCCATCTGCTCAAAATTAAAAGAAGCTGGAAATGGGCTGTTTTTACAAATAAAGTCGGGAGGAATTCTCAATATTTGTGGGCGTTTTTAGTAAAACAGCGCACCTTGTTGGCTATCTACCATCTCGTATTCAAGGCGTACTCATGGGGGGCATTATCGGTTATTCTTCAACCTATATAAGTCGATTCTTAATTTTCTTTTGTCTTCTGGGGCTAGGAGACTAATGAAATCAGGATTCAACCTACAGTTTTGGACAGAATAAAATGGAATAAAGGGGCGTCTAAAGTTCCCATCTCTTTTGTTCAAGATTGTAGGTTAAATCAAAATTTACCTGATATAAAGCTTGGCCTGTAGCATAGTAAAATCTTGCAATTCCCAATACCTATCCCTTTGACTTTAAATGAGAATTGCGTTTTTTCCTATAATACCCGTAGCTAAAACTTTGAAAGTACATGTCATTCATTGGCTTTTTTATGTTATTTATTTGTTTATTTACTTTTTATTTATTTATTTATTTATCATTATTGTTTATTTTAGATCTTAATTCATCTATCCATGGCTTCGGCAGTGCCAGCTTTTCCTTCCACAAAGGAGACCACTAATTATGCCAGATTATGTCGCCTTCTTGTAGATGTTGGTTGTCATGTACTAAGGGAGAGATTTGACAAAATTCATTCACCTGCTGGGCTTTATACCCTTTTGTCAAATCCTGCAGTACATGCCACACTGGATTCACTTCGCAAAAAGAGAGTTCTGAATCCATCACAATGGGGCAAACTGTATCCTGCTATCAGGTCTTCAGTAACGTCATTTAACTTTGACATAACCCTGCTGATGGTGCTGCTAAGAAGTATTTGCGGTTTGACTCCTCCGGCCACTGGTTGGGATAATCTTCCACCAGCTACAGATCTTACTGTAGAGGCTGACATTGCCCGTGTTAAATGTTATAGAAACAGGATGTATGGTCATGCCAGTCATGCCGCAGTTGATGATGTAACATTCAGTACCTGCTGGAAGGATATAACTGACACAATTGTGAGACTTGGGGGATTGCCGTACAGAGCTGTGGTTGATAACCTCAGATATGAACTCATGGACCGTGATATTGAAGATCACTTTAAAGAACTTCTGAAGCAGTGGAAGGTGGATGAAGACAACATTAAGATAAAGTTAGAGGAGGTAGGAGAGAAGCTAGAACTTAAAGCATCAGTGGATAAACTTGAAGGAGGAAAGATGCCAGTGGCAAGTAAGTCGAAACAGTTGCAAAAGCCTGAGATGCCATTTGACCAGGGATTCAGGCAAACAGATCTGAAGGTGCAAAAAGGGGATTTACACCCCTCCCCTCTTTGCTGAACCTCTCACTATAGGCTCCTGACCATATTTCAGGGATGTTACTAAAACAGGGAACAGGGAACAGGGAGCGAACACGGGGAATTGGAAAATGAAAAATGGGAACATAACAACTCATCCCCATCCGACACGTCCTGAACCTTACCTTAAACTTACCTTAAGTGTCCACCTCATCTCAGGTCAGAAGCCTGTGTTTTGATTGTCTGTGTTTTCAAGCCAACCTGTATGTGCAATTAGGCTTGATAAATCTTATAAATGTTAAATCTTATAAAACCTTCACTATGCTGTTATCAAGAATGTTTAAAAGTCCATGTACATCCTCTAAAACAGAAAATTACTCTTCTAAGTTCAGGTTTCATACAGTTGTGGTTTAAATTGTCAGTATTTACTAAACACTTTGTCTGTAGAGATTCCCATACTATGACATGACGTTGACAAGGTCTTCTTGCATTTTAATGAATTAGTCACGCAGAAAAATCGGTGTTAAATATCTTTGTGCTGATTATAGTGCTTTCTTCTGTGTCATTGTTTGAGCATATGCCAGGGGCTTCCTAAAGCTTCTTTTTCCACTTTAATAACTGTATGTAAATAAAGAATATATTTAGAAGTAATATAGTCAATAGACGAATAAATTAATAAATAGATAACATTGATATAGCTAAGCACCGGGTCACTCTCAGACTTCAGTTGATAAACTCAGCTGCATTCTCAAGCACTGACGAACTTTAGCTTATCACACCACACAAACCTTTTTAAGGCCACAAATCATTTGTGAAGCCATGTTTTTGAGAGAGTCATTAAAACTTACTACTAAAAAGCAAATTTACCTCAGAGAGGCCCTTGGATATTTAGATGTTCAGTTTGATTGGTTTCTCCATTGTCGTAGGTGTCAATTAGCTGATGTTCTGTTTTTTGATCGACAGAAATGAAGAGAACTTACAGCGAAGTATTTGGGCATGAATCAAGCATGCCAAGCATAAGTGGCAGTGACTCACAATGTATCAATGCCATGTTTTTGTGTGAAGAGTGGATGTCTTCCAAAGGAGGTTTGCCTACTTTCAATAGAGAATTTGCAATAAGTTTAGCCAAAGTATCAAATGACGAGATCAAAGTCCATTGCTATGTCTCTCGAAGTGGTGAATCAGATAGAGAAGATGCTAGAAAAAATAATGTAAATTTAATCACTGCATCAAGCATTCCTGGAACCTCGGATCCCCTGGACTGTCTTAAGCTTCCTCCACCAGAACTTTCACATCCTGATATTGTGATTGGTCATGGCAGGAAGTTTGGCATCCCTGCTTTCTGTATTGCGAAAACTACAGGCTGCAAATGGGTGCAATTTGTTCATGTGTTTTGTGAAGATCTTGGAAAATTTAAACAAACAGATGCAGAAAACACTGATACAATTGAAGAAAATGAAAAGAAACATAAAAGTGAAATTGCACTTTGCAAAGCAGCCAATGCTGTTGTTGCTGTGGGAACACGATTAAAGCAAAAGTACAGTAGATGTCTCCAAGATAGGGAGGTTCATGTCATTACACCTGGAATTTTTGAGAAGTTTGTCAGCCTCGCAGTGCAAAAGGTCGGACAAGTTACAAATGATCAAGACGAGTTCCACATCTTTGTCTCTGGTAGAGGAACTTTTGAG
>OZ037775.1:58717656-58732656 GCA_964035525.1 Porites cylindrica
TAGCCGTCCTCAAGTAATAGGAATTTCTAGGCAATGTTTGTTTCTCCGGCCAGATATTTCACAGAAAACAGTCGTTTGGTGCCCCTGAGATAAGTTGTATTTCTTATTTGTATTTTTTTGAATTCTATTTTCTCCATTTTATTTTCGAGTACACCAGTGAAGAGACACGAATTACAAGAAAGGAAGGGAAAGGCAAGATATAGTAGAACTAGTTATTTGTTCTGTTAGTATTAGATTTCATTTTGAATGAGGAAAAGAAAAAAAAAGAGAGAGCAAATGGGAAAACACACAAGTAATACTGATAATACTGGTAGAGTACTGTTTTACAGATGCTAATAATAATGTCTGTTTGGCTTTTAATGTATAGATATTCCTAGCTATATCATTCCAGCCAGTCATAACATCCTATAACTGTGGGACAAAATACTCTTAATTATCTATTCTAAAAGTGCTAGGGTTTAGTTGCTGTAAGAATGCATTTTCCTGGGTCATAGTTTGTTGCCCATATACAAGGGAAAGCTTTGAATTAGACGGCTTTTTATATATGGTGTTATAATAAAAATACGGTAGTTGACAGGTATTTAATTTAACAATGTCAGAAAGCTTAATCAGGCCAAGGTTCACATATAAATGGGGAGAAATCACATGGTCACGAAGTCATTACGTTGTTGGTATTTCTAACAACTTCGTTTTGAAGTTGTACCAGTTGTAATATTGGAGCTAAGTAATAAGTACCCCACAACCCACAGCCATAGTTTAGATGGCAAAAAAAGGTGCATAATGAAGACCGTATTTACTCGAATAAACGCCACCACGAGAAAAAAAAACTCTGCACAACTTGGTAATCTGCCCCATCCACTTGCAATTCTATCATAGCAAAATAAGAGAGACATTGGAACTTTAAACATCTTTCTGTTTTACGTAATATTTACACATTATCTACAGTCACTGTTGTCAAGGTGATTAAGAAATGTGATTTCGAAATATTCTCCGCATCGGGAACGCTGAAAATTTAATACGACACATATCAAAGATTGCGCTTTTACTTATCGCTTCAGTTTTGCAATAATATTTACACTCAGTCTTATTTTATCAATCTGGTCATGCTAAGAAAAGAAGCGATCAAAGCCGGACCCATCTCCTTGATATCTGATATTGCAAGATTTGAGATGGGGTACAAATGACAATTGATTTTTTTGTCGCGGTTGAAAAACTGAGATTTAAACATTGCCATTCATAAATGAATTCAGACCGTTTATGGGTCAGAACGCAGTTTAGCCAGTGTTTAACAAAAGCGCGTTCTTTAAAAGCCATTGTCAGTTTGCCAAACCTTATTTTCTAACTACCGTTTATCGTGAGCAATTTCACGGAAGCAAATAGCGTAGACTGTTCAAAGTTCCCTTTTTTTTGTAAGATAGTCAAGATCCAGCGCTAAACGGTACAGGCGGCCATCATGGTTTCATATGTAGCCTAAGTAGATTTGACGGTCATTCAAAATGGCTGTCCGTAACGCAAAGCGCTCGATCTGGACGAGTTTACGGGAAAATGGGGCTGTAGACAGTCTAAATATATCTCGACTAGGAAAGCATTTAATACACATGCTATAATAAACCATAGAAAAGGTAAAAAAGGGGTAATTTTCCCGAGAATTGCGTTTAAAATAACCCACTTGGGAAGAGATCTTAAACCGCGGCCTATTAAGTTAGATTTTTTCTTAAATGACCGATCCTATTTGTCGTAGCAGTACATGTCTAAGTCCTTATCAGTCACAGCCAGGGAAGTATCATTGGGAAATAGTCTTATAACATAGGAAAGTAGTTGATTGCATTAACAATATCATTTGTACCAAGGAACGGATCTAAGATCGACCCTCATGGTACTCCTAAATTTACCGACAGAAAATCAGATTCAACGCAATTTACAAATACCTCTCGCTCCCATTTAGTGAGTAAGACCTTACGCCACTGATTTTCAATGTCCCGTATACCACGTAAATAAACTTTTCATGACAAAATACAAAGATTTACTGTTTGTCAAATGCTCTACTTAGCTATAGAAAGCCTAGCGAAACACTAAATACATCGGTAGCAAAGTAGACAAATAAAAAATCTCTATTTTAAAATGAACATACGAGAAGACACCAACAAAGAAGAAGCCGAGAGGAATTAAAAGTAGGGGAGTCCTTCTCCTCGGGGGTGGCGAAGATCGCAATTCAACGCAAAATTTTGGTGAAATTCAATTCAAATTTAGACAGTTGAAAGTACGCTTGATATAAACTAAACAACGTCAAGAAGTTATTTCAAACACTTTATTGTCAAGTTACGTTTAGAATCACTCTTTGTCACTTACATCAAATAAGTTATTCGTGCGATACCTTGGCGAAGCAAGGTTACAAATAAATAGGCACGTTTGAGATTAAAAAGAAACTAAAATAAAATGAAAAATAATAAAACGTGATTAAAAATCAGTTTTCTTTAAACACTATCAAAGTCGGCCACACTCACTAGTCACTCTTGGGGTATAACGCAACCCTCCTACAAGAATTGTGCGTGACGTTGTTTTCAAACCGTTACAAGACATCCCCAAACACGGTCAGTGAAAGCGACCGAGGCGAATTTTTGGCTACAATTTTTGCCTCATTAACATATGCTTATCACTAACTGTCGACACTAATAACATAAAAACTCTGAATATTGAAAGGGTATAACAGTTTGAGTTATCTCTGAAAATTTGAGCCCAATAAACAGAACGGTTTCGGAGAAATTCCCTTCTAAAAACTCGAAATTTTACAGAGAATGTATGGGTCATTAACTTTTTTGCCAAACAGCAATTTCGCAGTTTTTGATGGGCGATATTTCCTTCAATATTGCTTGCAAAGAGCTGAAAAATTGCACAAATTGCTCAACTTGATCAGCTCTTTTAACTTTTGCATTTATACGGCCACCGCTTCTATGAGTTTAGTAGTATGCTAATGAGGAAAAATGTAAACAATGACGTAACCTATTGTAGTGCATTCTCTAGATGTTCAAATCATTTACCACACACGGTATGGGAATGGCGTTAAAATATATTAGATTTTCAATCTAACTATTTAAAATCTTTATCTGTTTTTCAATCAAAGTCACCTAAAAACGAATGAAATTGGTAAAATTAAATATGAGAAAAAACCTGTTTTCAATAGATTCCAAGAAGGTGTTGGTGAACATAAACAAAAAATTAGGGCGTTCTGGTAAAACATTTGTAAGAACGACAAGCAAAAAGGCTGACTTTTCACGCATACACACTGTAAGAACGCCAAGCCAAAAAAAAACAAAAAAAAATGCGCCCAAAGAACTCTGAGCGCAAGAGACTTTCCACACTCAGTTTCCGGATTCGGTTAAGTGACTTCGGCCGAAAATTTGTCGGCCGACAACAAGGCATCCCGCCACACGCGAGGGAAAAAGGTCGGGGTATATAAGAAGGAAAAGTGTGAAAAATCGCTTGCAGCCTTTTAAAGCTATAAAAATTAGTTAAAAACAAGTGATTTTCCCTTTACCCGAAACAAAAAAAATCCTTGGAATTATCTTGCTTGAGAACTAAAATTGAAAATAAAACGTTCATGTAGTTGACTTCCTAGTTTTGCGCAGAGGGCTCACTCCAGGGATTGTACGACGAGCCACCGACGAGGATATCGGAGTTGTTCGGCGAGATGGCGACACTCCCGAGTACGCTGGAGTGCTTGTCGCTACCTTGTCGGAAGGGAATCGGACTGGAGGCGAGGCAGACTTAGTCCGGCGCATGGGCGAAGTTGAGAAGCTCGCATCCACAGAGTCTTCAAGTCTCTGTGACTCTCGTTCCAGAATCGAAGGCTCATACATCGTGTCACGAGCCACTGTGTGAAGCGAGTCTTCCAGTTTACCTCTGAGATCACGGATTTCGTCTGATTTCTGCGCAGTACGTGTTATATAGGACTGCTTCTTTTGTATTTCTTTAGAGAGCTGGTCTTTCAAGGTTGAAACCTGATAAGAGAAGTAAAACGGCAAAACAGACCATGAGTATTGCTGAATTGAAAGTGACGTCATGGCAGCCATGTTGTTGGTCAAGAAAAAAAACATTTCTATTCTCTGGGAACTAAACTCCATTTTCATGTAAATTCTTTGAAATAATTTTTATTGTACTGACAACCAACAGGGCCGCCATGTCACGTAATTGCAAACCAAGAATAGACCATTTTACAGTTAGGTGTTATATCAAAACAAGGTGAACTCCAGCCTCTGCCAATTTACATTTGTAACTGTAAAATGGACTACTCTCTAGTTTCACTGTCACGCTATCCCAAAAAAATCGAATCCATTCAAGACATAACGTCTAGAATCTGGAAATTAACAAATCCTCACCAAGAATTTGCCTAGTCCCTAGGCCTCATTATTCCGCGAGGCCAAAGCGTTGCGGGTCACGTCACCGTAGGGAATTGACCGAGAGGGACTGGGAAAACGCCGTACAAGGACCAGACAAGCCAAGAATAAGGTCTGAACGATATTTCGTGTATGAGATGCCCAGAAGTCGGAATGTTGGCATAAAACTCGGGTTTTGCGGTGTTGTTTTGAGTGTTTCTGGCAATTTACGTAGAATGAAAAGTTTTGCCTGTCGCCGTCGCATCTACTTAGTTTTCGGCGAGAAATGTGAAAGCCGCGAGCATCACGGGGATTTAAAAATTTTCTGCCACAACACTAAAAAATAAAGATTCTCCTTGTCATATCCATAGTATCCATCAAACGGGAAACTTTCTTTAACACGATGAAAAGGTATCGACATAGCTGGTAACTATCGGTAATGTTCGAACCCTTCTGGCCATTTCCGAGCGATTTCATACTTACTTGCTCTTCTAATCCCTTGACCCTCTGTTTATGAGCTCGTTCCCGGGCCAACTGAGTTTTCTCCAGTTGACTTTGAGATTGTTTAGCTCTCTCGCTTTCAATATCTACTTCTTGTCGGTGTCGGGTTGTTAGCTCAACCAATCTGTGTTTTAAAACAAACAGAGCATTAGCTTTTCAAGGAACTACTACGAAGTCTGCTGATGAAAGCGATTAGACTATTTACAAGGGCCGCTATGTCAGGCTGTTTGCTATCTTTATAAAACGCTTAAAGATGTTTTCATGTCGAATGAATTCCAAAAATTACGGTCAAGCTTTGTTATTCCGGACTATATTTAGGTATCCAAATCATTTCCTGTTGTCTGTTGCAGCGGATTGCAAGGATAGAATTGGATTAAACCTTGAAAAACGTAAAAAAAATATAATTATAGTTAGTGCTCTCTGATGAAATTTCTTTGATATCTTCTTCAGAAGTCTTAAAGCATTTTGCGCATGGTAAAGGCACTTAGTAATGACTTCAGCACAAAATTGACCTAAAACAGCAATATTTTTGCGACATAGTCCATCAAAATAATAAAAAAACTGACATTCAACTGGAAGCATACATGAGGCACTTACTTTTGTGCATGCGCATGCTCAGTATCAGCAATCTGTTGTTGCAGAGCATGGACTGTTCTCTGCAGCTCCTGATTATCTTGCTCATAAGAGCTGCTTGTCCTGTCTAGCTTGTCACGCTCATCACGTAATCTTGCGCCCACTTCTTCGGCTTCAAGTTTCTCTCGCTCGATCTGTCAACGTCATGAAAGAAACATTTAAAATGCACGGAGCCAAACAATCGAACAGAGAAGTTAGGGCGCTAGATGAGTGGCAAAAGCTATAATTGTAGTAACGAGGTAGCATGCAGTGATACAGGATTTTCCCATCTTTACACGTTAGTTAAAAATGAATGCAAACGTGTGTGAATAAGTTTTGATATGAAAGCTTACGACCTGGTACCAGTATTCCTACTCGTTACCTTTGTGAAATGAGCGTAACACCGACCGCTAAAAAAAGCACAAAGATTTTTAGTGAAAGGCTAGAACAGAGAAAAAACGAAACTGCCTCGTACACTATTTCTACTGTGCCTTGTTAAGTTGTCACTCCTAGAAACTTGGTATTAGTCCTCATAACTGCGGTGGGAAGAACATTTAAGTGTTGCGACTCATTTGTTAGTTTTTGCCAGGTTCTCAATCGCGACGGGTGAAGGAAAACGGAGCGCAAGGGAGAACAAGAAAACAAAGTTTACGAACAAACACGTAATTTGTCACGTTTTCTTTCCAACCGCATAAGCTACGATGGAAACAACCGCAGAGTTCAACCTTCAAAAGTCGTACCTTATCAAGTGTGTTCCTTAAAGCCTTCTTGTCCTTCTCCAACCGAACATGCGCTCGTTCCAGCTCCCTCTTCTCTTGCTCGGCGCCGGACAGTCCTCGCTGGAAGCTTGCCAATCGATCTTGAAGTTCGCGTTTCTCTTCTTGTAATTTACCGATTCTCGCTACCAGTTCTTCTTCGGCTTCCTTCTGTTGCTGTAACATCTGCTGTAATTGGCGTATTTGGCCTTCTACTTCCATGCGTCGAACCTGGCAAAACCAAGAGGAAATCTTAACCTTAAATCTTCATCAAAGGGAGATACAAGAGGAGCTTCGCATGAATCATCGATCCCTACCACTCTGACAGCCTTTACCTTCGACAATAAAACAAGTTAGTCATGCTCATGTCAATCGTCTGGTATGTGGTCAAAGTTTCTAATTGTGTTCAATTAAATATCTGAAGGGAAAGGATTTTCCTGTGCTAACCATTTCTTTCAAATGTCACCACTAAAACTACGAACGTCTGCTAAAACGAGAGGGAAGAGGGAACGCGTAAAGAAGCCCTAAGATCGTCCGCATGGTGGGCTAGAGTTTTCAGTTCCTTTAGAGTTTGAGCAAAGCAAATGTAGACCACCCTACTTAACAAACCTCTGAATCAGCCTGTTCATTTTTCATCTGCTACATGCGGTCCTGCTGCACATTGTATCTGTTCTTTGCATCTTGTTGAGCGGCCTTGAGCGCCTCCAGTCTTTCTGCCATGATCTTGCGGTCATGCTCACTGTTGGTAAGCGCACGCTGCATTTGCTGCAGCCTCTCTTGCAATGTTTGAGATGTGGCATTGCTGTCATTCAAACTAAGTGACAGTTCAGTAACCTAGCAACCAAGACAAAAGCCGATGAGTTAAATAATCCATAAAAAAGTGAATAACCCTTTAGACACCTCGCACATGAAGTGCTGAAAAACTGTGTTCCTTTTAACTCATTTTCTATTGTGTTTTAATACTTTGACAGTGAAGTTTAATACCTTTTCTTTAAAAGCTTGGTCCTCTTCTTCTGTCTTCGCCAAAGCAAGCGTTAATCTGTCAACTGTGAGTTGTAGCGACGTTGCACGTGACTCCAGTTCTTGTTGCGATCGCATTAGTTGATCGATACGTTCTCGGAGAGCAAGCTTCTCGGCTTCGCTTTCGCCCGACTGCATTCGTAGCCTTTCGATGTCACCTGAAAAAAACAAGGAAGCCTCAGCATAATGCCACGAAATCCTTAAGCAGTGATGCCGCTTACAATTTTATTATGGAGTTTTTGTTTACAAATTCGATTCGAATTATTTAAATGACAAAAAAAAGTTTCTTAAGTTTCATGTTAACAAAAACATACCTTCCAAAGACCTCTTCCTCAACTCAACTTTGGTCAGCCTTGACTCTGCGTTCTCGATCTGCGCGCGCATAGCTTCTTTCTCCTGATCGCTCTTAGCCTCGCTCTGTTGAAGTTGAGCAACCTTGTCCCGTAGCTGACGGCGCTCGCCCTCGGCCTGAGCAAGACTGGAATCTAGTACCGATATTTTCTCGTTCAGACCCTTTCGCTCTCGTTCCAGGCGCCTGATGGTTTCTTCTTGAAGCATGAGAGCAGTCTGGGCACTGCTTAGACGACCATCAGCACCACGGCGACCTGGAACAAAAAAATTAAAAAATTAGGGCTTTTCTTGTAGTTTGAAGTGACAAGAGTGTCTCATCTGCTGAAACTCTACTGGGAAATTTACTCGGAATATACGTTTCTCAATGACAGTAACAATTTACTCCATTAGGTTTGGGACTAAGCTTCTCATCGCAAACTCATCGCATACGACAAACAACACCTCATTCGGCCTTGCGGGTGATATTTGAAAGACCCACTTTAAGCAACGCTTATTTTTGCATCGTCGTGTATCTCGTTTTGCTACCCAGCATCAATCAAAGACTTTTATCAACATACCTTCCTCCGCTTCGCCCAGTGACTTCTGCAGAGCCAGCAATCGTTGTTCAGTGTGTCCCTTCTCCTCTTCCATGGCTGCAACAGCTCGCTGTAGGTTATTCGCTTTCGACATCGCCTCGTCTCGTTCCCGCTCAGCTTCTTTCATACTCTGGGCAAAATCTCGCAGAGCAGAGCGCACTGTCTCGGGATCGATCTCCCCAGACATTTCCATCGATTTGATTGGCGACATCTTTTTGCTAGGAGAGAGGGAGCGGTCACCTGAATCTACGGTTTCCTCCATGGTCTTTTCTGGTGAGCGCGACCGAATCCTTCCGAACATACGGCGACGAGGGCTTGGGCTACGAGCACGAGTAGGAGATGGAGTTCTGAAAGTAACCAAAAAATGAGTAAGAAACATGATTAGGGAAGAATGTAAATTCATGGGAAATTACATGGGAATTTTTTTTCTTTGATAAAAAAATTTGTCGTTTTAGAAAAAGCAGATGTTCTTTAGCGTGTTCACAGACCCGAGTTCGTCCAGCGCGCGTATGAAAATAAAAAACCGCGGGGGAATTATTGACCGCAAGCGCAAAGGGGGTGGCGGTGGGGAAAGGAGGAATAGACGCTAAAAGTTAGCCTCTTCACAGACGTTTTTCTTTATTTTTATTTTACTCCCGCTTTTTTTCTTTCTTTCTTTTTTCGCTTACGCCCTCTTCGCGCACTGTCGAAAGGAAAAAGAAAAAAAAACGTCTGTGATCAGGCTAACTTTGTCCGGACATCACTTCGTCGGACAGTGTCGGACGTCGACTGTTATTTGCAGCTCTGATTGCAATTTTATAAATCTTATCGTTGTACCTGCCGCTCAATTCACCAGGTGGTTTAATACCAAGAGTCCTCCTCAAAGTTGAATGTAGACTGGCTAACTTGACCTCCAAGTCATTCTTCGATCCTTCCATACGTGCTAACTGTGCCTCTAGACCAGTGATTCGTCCTTCTGATCCGGACAGCTTCAGTTTCAAGTCGCTGTTGTCTTGACTTGCGTTCTCAAGCAGATTCTCTAAATTTTTCACCTACAAAGCGCGCATACAAAGCAGTGAGGGTTCGATCATGAAAAAAATGATCCGCGACAAGTTTTTTCAGAGGATTGATATTTTCCCAAGGCTCAAAAAAAGTCCCATCCGGCAAAAGACAATGATATCAGCAGGGCCTAATCGCGGACGTCTTGATACGGAGTCCAAAGCACTCACCACTGGGCCTCCGCTGTTGTTTACGTATAAAAAATATAATTAAGCCGCTCAACTCCTGAAAGAAAGCGTATATTGAACATTTTTTTTCCTAACCTTGTCTGCGGATTTCTGTTCCGCGCGGTGTGCCTCATCCAAGGCAGCGTTAAAATCTTTTTCCCTCACACGGTTGTCTTCCTCCGTTTCCGTGAGCTTTCGCGTGAGGTGCTGGATTTCACGTTTGGCGCCTTCTTTCTGGCCTTCAGACTCGACGAGTTTCTGTTTCATGTTGTAGTTATCCTGACGGAGTTCATCGATGAGGTGCTCGTCCTTCGCGAGTTGATCTTTAAGATCAGACACTTCTTTCTTGCTCTTAAGACACTCGCCATCCAGCATCTTAACCTAATAGAAAGGCGCAAGAATTCAAGAGGTTAAGCATGTAATTTTCGAAAGAGTGATTGTAAATGTCGAAAATCGTGTAGAGTCTTCCCAATCTGTAGCCTGCAAGGAAGCTCTTCATGTGAGAGATATCGTGAGTAATCACTTTGGAATCTGTGAACAAAACCTCTTCAGCAGTACTTTCAGATGGTACTACTTACTTCGGAATGTAGTTCTAACTTTTGAGTCTGTGGACGAAATCCTATGGTGTTACCATTCAAATGAAACCTCTTCAGCAGTACTTTCAGATGGTACTACTTACTTCGGAATGTAGTTCTAACTTTTGAGTCTGTGGACGAAATCCTATGGTGTTACCATTCAAATGAAACCTCTTCAGCAGTACTTTCAGATGGTACTATTTATTTTGTATGTACTTCTAACTTTTAAGTCTGTGGATGAAATCCTATGGTGTTTCCATTTAAATGAAACCTCTTCAGCAGTACTTTCACATGGTACTATATATTTAGTATGTAGTTCTAACTTTTGAGTCTGTGGATGAAATCCTATGGTGTTACCATTCAAATGAAACCTCTTCAGCAGTACTTTCAGATGGTACTATTTATTTTGTATGTACTTCTAACTTTTAAGTCTGTGGATGAAATCCTATGGTGTTTCCATTTAAATGAAACCTCTTCAGCAGTACTTTCACATGGTACTATTTATTTAGTATGTAGTTCTAACTTTTGAGTCTGTGGATGAAATCCTATGATGTTACCATTCAAATGAAACCTCTCCAGCAGTACCTTTCACATGGTACTATTTATTTAGTATGTAGTTCTAACTTTTGAGTCTGTGGATGAAATCCTATGATGTTATCATTCAAATAGAACCTCTTCAGCAGTACTTTTACAAAGTACTATTTACTTCGAGAGTTTAATTTTTTTGCAAAAGCACCGTGCACATTCACTCACCTGATTATGAAGTTGTTGAAGCTCTCGTCTCGCCTCTAACCTCGCCTTTTCCACCTCTCTCAAACTCGCTCTCAGTTCCCCAGCCTCCTTCTGCAGCGCGGCCTTATTCTCCTCGAGAGAGGTGATCTTCTGGCCAGCCTCGTCGAGAGTCCTTCTTAAATTCGTCTTCTCTGCTTCGCATTTCTTCACCTTTCCTCTCAACTCATTGGAAGTTTCTTGTACCGCTTGTTTCTCACGCTCTTCGTCCTTCAGTTGTCTCATGAGATCAGTATTCTCTTTACGAGCGACTTCTCGAGCTTCTTCGCCCTCTCGGATTTTCCGATGAGCGTCGATAAGCTCACGACAGACTCCATCGCGAGCTTCTTCGGCCATCTTGAGTTGAAGTTTAAGCTCGCTGACTTCCCTCAGAGTATTTTCTTTGATACGCTCCAAGCCTTTAATATGGTTCTTCAATTCCGCCACTTCTGCCTGATAGCGTTTGCTAACAAGAGGATAATAAAACGTCATTTAATTGTTGTCCCTACAAGGTTTCTGGGACTAAAGGGGAAGAGGGGAGAAAAACAGACACACAGCCCTCTAGTGTGCATTTGGTACGCAATTACTTATTGACGACACAATTATTTCTAAGTATCCCAATGGAGACGCCGAGTGGTCATCTGAGCCACGCGAAGGTCTACTATAAAGACAGCACCTTCATTTTTCAGTTATGTTAAGTTGTTTCAGTTATGTTAAGACCCTGAGTTTTGATTCGGTAACGGGGATCGAACCCGCGACCTCCCGCATTGCAGTCAATCCCTCTGTTGACTAAGCTGATCCTGTCGCGGTTAAAGGAGAAAGGCTAGTCTACTTACTTGACGTCTTCAAGTTTGCTCCTTGCATTTCTTAATTCGTTTTGGGTTTGAGCGATAGCGCCCTAAAAGAAAAATGTCAATAAGGAATTTTAGAAAGGTCTTACCTTGCAAAACAGTCAACGGATAGTTTTTGATTTGTTTAATTCAACAGGGAAGAGGTTTGACAGGGTTTGGGAAAAATGAAACTAAAGCTGAAGAAAAGAGAAACAAAGTACAATAGCATGGCGTTGAAGTAATGTTCCAGGATGTTTTAACGCCATTGCTACAAAAGGGGGTTTTAGCTCACGAAGAAGAGGACGTGCGATGGTGTTTACCAAAGCTGATTTAACCCCTTCAAGCCCCAATTTCCACAGACAAAGTCTCCAAACTGATTTCATTCATTTCGTTGATAGTTTAGTCGGGAGCCTCTGTTTAGAGATCAAAGTATTTTCTCTTTTAGTGCAAAAAATTCCAAAAACCTGTCACCTCATAACGCTGATTCGGACGAAATATTCGTTTCGTTTTAATTTTTTGCTTTGTCTTTTGGAATTTTCTGTACTAAATGTCTCCGCCAGAGCAGGGGAAAAACCTTTTTGCTAACATATTTTCCCTTAGGTGATCATTTCTTTAATTCTCATAACCTCTTCTCTTAAATATGTATCGATAATGTTGGGGGGAAAATTGACGTTGGTCACCCTTTAGAGTGTGCCACTTAGGCTAGGTGAGGGAACCCTGCGAGTACCTTGTCTTGCTCAGCGCGGCTGAAAGCGTCACGCTTAATCCTGTCGATTTCCACCTGTGCATTTTCCACCTCGCCATGTGCTTTGTTCAGTTTGTCCAGGACGCTTGCCTTTCAACCTCGTTCCCAGGGTTCTCTCCTACCCGCCCTACGGAGCGACTGAGAGAGAGACCCTGGAAAACGCTGGTCACGTGTCTCCCAGAATCTGGGAGATTACAAACCAGCGATTTGGAGGAGGGGCAGGTAAGTGTGAGATTTGTCTCTACAGAGCGTAGACAGGTCAATGCGGCCATGAAACTGTGTTCCTTCTCTGGTAATTCACTTGTTTATCTGATAGTTCTGTTTAGGCAGAAATTTCCCTTAGTTTCAGTTATAGTTGTAGTAGGGTTAGCAAATCTATCTTGCTGTTGCGATCACTGCGTAAGCCAGACAAAAACAATGTGAGACAAAGGACTCCTCCCTCAGAATTATTTTTGTTCCGGAGCCACGTGACCAGCGTTTTCCAGGGTCTCTCTCTCTCCCGCTCCGTAGTGCGGGTAGGAGAGAACCCTGGGAACGAAGTTGCGTGCCTTTCTCATTGGCTGGCACATGAAGTGCCTCTTGCTTCTCATTCTCAGCAACTGATCGTCACGTTCCTTGTGAACCAAGGCAACCTCGTTCACAAGTATGGCTTTCTCTCGCTCGAGTCTGAAACAGCAAACGTCACGCAATTAAATAACCTGTAACGCAATCAGAGCTAATCGAAGGGGGTCCTTTTTCTAATCCCACTTTTCTCTACCTTTCTTTACACAATACAATATCGTTCTCACTTGCACAAAAAGGGCCCAGTTTGGATCTGTGGCCCGTTTCTCGAAAGTCCCGGTAACCGTTTGGGCTCGAAATCAATAACAATCAATAGAATAAAAGCGAGGGTCCAAGGTAACCAACTAGTCCATTTTGTTTCAACAACTAATAGTCTCGGGCAAAGGTATTCACTTGAAGAACTTGTGATCCTTTGTTGTTATGCTAATTTGTAGAGACTACAGAAATCAATCTTCGCATTATTTATTCATTTTGCCTTGAGAATGGTGTCATGATGATACCGAAACGTCGGCTTTTGACGTTAATATTCGCTTGCTTATGTTTTAAGAAATCGTTCTTGATCAAGACTTTACTAATTTTAACAATAATAACAATAACATTTATTATTTGTATTGCCCCTTTTCTATAAAATCTTCAAAAGCGCATCACAATAGTAATTAATAACTAAATTTTACAAATACTTAGTCTCCACTCGGTCCCCCCACGTTCGTGTTCCACAAATTCAACGCGAAATTTCGCGTCGTAATCGATTGTTTAAGAAACATGCCAAGAACCCAACAAAGACCTCTTGGGGAGAGTTTAACAAACAGAGAAACAAGGTCACATCCCTGAAACGAAAAGGGCTGAAGGCGTTTTGCTTGGAGGCATCGACAAACACTAAACATCGTGGTGAGTTTTGGAATAAATTGAGATCCCTGTTGCCAAGCAAAGGAAAGAAGCAATCAAGGATTCTTCTGATTGATAACGAGCGTGTAATTACTGATTCATTGTCTGTGGCTGAAACGTTCAACAACTACTCCTGTGAGGTGGCTAGGAGTGACGGAGACTGTAAGGAAATGGTTGAGTTTGTTGATCATCCTAGTGTTAAAGTCATCGCCTGAGAAAACTCGAGATAGTTGTTTTAACCTTGTTTCAGTTGATGTCAGCTACATGAGGAAAATTTTGGATACTCTACACCCTCGCAAGGCTGTTGGTTGCGATAAAATATCTCAGAGGTTGCTACATTTATCCTCACCTGTTATTGCTGAACCGATTACCCGGTTGATCAATTACTTTATTACTAATCGACAATGGCCGATAGTTTGGAAAAGTAGCGATGTTGTTCCAGTATTTAAGAAGGAAAGTGCGACGGATAAGACCTACTATCGACTAGTTTCTGTTCTGACTGCCTTGTCGAAATTACATGAGAAGGTGTTGCTCGATCAAATTTATAAAGCCTTTTACTGGAGGCTCTCACTGAATCTGTCAGGCTCTCTCAAGGGTCATTCGTGTTGTACGGCGCTATTGAAATTAACTGAAGATTGGAGAGGCTGTCTAGACAGAAGAGAAGCCGTTGCAGCAGTGGCTATCGACCTACGTAAAGCTTTTGACTCTGTTTGCCACCCACTTCTGTAAGCTAAGTTGAGGGCATATGGTTTTACGCATGATGCGCTGGAAATTATGACAGCTTATCTTATTGGACGGAGACAGAGGGTTAAACTTAATGGTGTACATTCTACGTGGAGATACATAAAAACTGGTGTACGACAGGGGTCCCTGTTAGGTCCACTCTTGTTTATATGTATGTTAATGATCTTAATTATTTTATTACTAATACGTCTTCGAGGCTGTATGCTGACGACACCACTCAATACGCCTCTGATGTCTCACCAATGGCGTTTGAAGTTTGTAATTAGCTCCGATCTGAGTGTGCTATCGAGATGCTTCAGAATGAATTTTTTACAGATAAATGCGTCTTCATACCAGTACGAATTCCATCTTAATGATTCTAATGTCCATACGAGGGATACACTTAAAATCCTAGAAGTGGTCCTAGATAGTAAATTAACATTTAAAGTGCAAATAAAGGAACAGCTGAATAAGGCCTGCGCAAAGGCTTCGGCTCTGCGGAGAATACATAAGTTCATTTC
>OZ037775.1:58737656-58742656 GCA_964035525.1 Porites cylindrica
CAAGTTGCTCCTGCTCCAATCTCCTCGCGGTTTCTCTGCCCTCGCCCGCCTTTATTAGGGAACTTAAGATGGAGACGTTTTCGGGGCGACGGCGACCGGACTGGCAGAGAAAGCCTGGAACTAAGGCAGCCGTCGCTTCCCGTCAAAAATAGAACATTAAGATCGCAGTGAACTCAGAAGGACGGCGCCTTTAATTAGAAGAATACCGAAGAGGAAAATATGGCTTCACATAAAGAATTAAGAGAATAAATATTTGCTATGCAGACAACATGTATCGGATGAAGAGTTTCTGGTTTTGGGGGAAAATTATGAGTCCAAAAATCCCGATTTTCCGCGGGACAGTTACGATCCGTTCACGCTAAAAAACATGCGGGATGCAGCTGAGTGCAAGGCAGAATTTCGTGCTGAAAAAAAAAAAGAAGATCTCCACAGGCTTGCCGAAGCCTTGCAAATTACAGGAACATTAAAATGCTACCAAGGAACTGTATTCTTAGTTTGGTATTGAAATAATTCCCGGGAAATACTTGCATGCAACAACAACGGCAACAACTTTATTTCAGTATTCCCACGCCGAGTTAGTACATGGTATTACCTACTATTCTATATAATTTTCAATGCGTTTCATTTATACGATATTCTAACGAAAAGAGCGAACTAAAGACACACAATTGAAATATCGGCGTTCATATTTTTTGTCTGGATACTTTTATTTGGCTGGTAGGACAATTTTGTCGATGTCAAGCTCACTTACGGTTGGCTGTTTGCCAAGTTGGATCTTGAACCTGTGATATGAAAACATAGAAACATTCAAAGCTGTAAGTTTAGATAACAGAGCTCGGAAATCGAGCTTGAAATGTGCCTCAAAGAAAACAAGGACAATTTAAGAACGATAATCTGCAAAATGTTGGTTGCTAAACGCAACAAACCCGATTGAAATGAAAGTTAAATACTCACGTTTTCGCCACAACGCCAAACAGACCAGTTTCACCGGCGAAAAATGTCTGATTGGTCGACGCGCGACCACGTGACTTTGCCAAATTCAAAATGGCGGCAATACCTCCATCGTTTGTAAGAAGATTAATTACCGGGGCCCAGCCGAAGGCTGGCACCGGTCTTAAAATGCAGACGGTCCGTTTCAGGGGGGGGTGGTGAACTTGGTAGTTTGTTTGTCCTCACGATCTTGGCCATCGTGACGTCACGAAGAGAGAAGCGCGCAACTTCGAGGAGTTTTCGAAAATGGCGCCGTTGCGATTTCCAAATGCTACTTTTAAAGTTGGTTTTCCTGGATATCGACGCTCCAAAATGGTTTTTGTCACGGTAGGATAGTGCAATTCCAACATCTCTTTCCGAAAAGGTGAGTGAAATGTGTATTAATCCGAAAAATAACGCGTATGAGTGCTGTAAACAGTTTCGGTCAATTTCCTCGAGTGGAATAATGTGCCGCAAAAGTTTGCATGTTCGCACAGTAATATCGCATTTTCTCGAAATCGGTGAGGTGTTGAACATCGAAACTTGGCATAAGGGTGGGTTACTTCTATTGGAAAACATTGTCTCTGAAGTTAATTGAGATAAACTTGCAGAAAAAATGATCAGTCCATTCGAGTGTGCCAGCGTAGCCTCTAAGCTGATGCAATGGTATTCATTGCTTTGCTGTTATCTCCAATAATGCCGATAGTATCACCTATTCAAGCCGTCTTTTCGGGATAAGTAAATTTTAAAGTAGTTTCTGATAGAGGGAAAGTATAGTTGAAACAGCTCTTTCCGAGAAGGAGAGTTAATTGTATTATATTCTGATGATAATTACCTCGTAAACAGTCTAAACAGTTTAAGCCAATTTTTTCAAGTGGAATATTTGTCGCAGAAATTTGCATGCATGATCGCATATTAACATCGCATGTCTTAGAAAATCGGTTTGGTGTGGAAATTCGAAACTTGGCAGAAGGGTAGATCAGCAATAGTGGAAAACATTGTCCTTGATGTTTAATGGGAGAAATTAGCAGTAAAAATGATCAGTCCATTCGAGTGCGCTTAATATTGATATAAAGAGATGACCTCGACTCGGTTACCCCGGCACAATTTAAGTCAATTATTTTTCGGTTTTAAGAAAAAGTAAACCAAAGACTTCCCTCAACACTATGTATCTATAATAATTACACCAGGAATATATATATTTTTAACACTTGAAGGTTGTACCATATTGTTGAAGCAAAGGATATTTCTCTGTAATACCTATAAGCTTACATTAAGTTTTCATAAATAGCAAAAAAAATTAATAAGATTTACATACAACTCCAAACATGTACATCTGTTATGCATGAAGCAATTTCATATCGTTCCATATCAATAGTTAGTGCGAATGGAGTCAAACATGTACAGTGAAACTTGTATAATGTAAGCGGACACCGCAGAGAATGCTGTAGTGCCCACTTAATACAAAGTTTCTTCCTACTACATACAGGTTTCGATAGAAAGTGTCATATGAGGCAGACCTGCCAACTCTCACAATTCTGCCATGAGTCTCACGATTTTTTAACTTTTCTCACGGTCTCACGACAAGACTCCCAATCTCATGGTTTTCTGGGAAATATTCTAAATTGAAATATTACCTTGTTGAATAAAAACATAAATTTTGTGGGGAAATTCTTGTGCCTGGATGAGCTTTGACTATTTTAGCCATGAAGTTGTCTTAGCCCAAAGAAATGACTCTGCTGTATGTTTCGTCACAGTGATAACCTATTTTCTGGCCTCTTCAAGTCATCAAAGAAAAAGCGGCATCTAATTTGTTACATAAGGGACCACACTAAAGCAAGGTTATATTAAAATAAACAGTTGATTCCACTAATGGAAAATGGGTAGTTTTAATTTGATCGGGAAAAAATAGAATCTCACTACTTTTTGTAGAATCTCCCGATTTTTTTTTATGAGTCTACAGATTTTCCTTATTAGGGGTTGGCAGGTCTGTATGAGGAGCTAAGTACCATTCAAATAAATACCATTCATTAATATCTTTATTTGTGTGGAGCAATTAATTACACCTAGATTGTACCTCTAATTTTAAGATATCAAATGAGTGAAACAAGCTTTATACAAACAAAAATGAAATGAGAAAGTACTGTAACTCATTTATAAAATTTGCACAAGTCCCCTGGTGACACCAGCCAAGTGCTGATAGGGCAAGACTCCCAATCTCATGGTTTTCTGGGAAAGCAAAAGGCATCTTAAAATAACAAAAGGCACATAGGGCTCAGCTGAATGGTACCATAATGACATCAACACGTATGGAAACAGGCCTTTTCTCCGAAACCTGCCCCATTCCCCTATGGCTATTTTTATTTGCGTTTACCCTACCTCACCTCCCCTCCCCATACCTGATGAAACAAGGCTTTCAACAGTTTGTTGAGATAGGATACTTTTTGTTTTAAAGGATGAGCTCACCATATTTTATTATCGTAGAGATGGGGGTAAGATAAGTTAACAATAATAGACAGATTATTATAGGTGGGTTACTCATTTTTACAGCTATCCCTGGAAGAAGAAATGGAAGTAAGGAGCTGACTGGCAGCCACTGAGATTGAGCTGAGGAGAAAGGAAATTGAAAGAGAAGAGAAAGAGTTGAAAAGAAAAGAAGAAAGATTAAAACAAAAAGCAAAAGAAATTAAAAACACAGTAATAGAGGCGAAGCGGGTAGCTGCCCAACTGCAACGAATGGCAGGGCAGCTAGACTGCTTGGCTAACCAGATTCTAGAAGAGACCAAAAATTAAAGAAGAAGTAAAAGAAAAACACCAGTGTAAGAAAATTTTATTGATAACAAACCGTTTCTTTTAATCAAAGTCAATGTGCAAAGTTTTTAAATGTAAACAAGTCGAAGTCAGACCGGTTATGCAAGAAAGAAAACACATTTGTTCAGTATATAAAAAATAAAAGGAAACTGGTTCTTCTAATTTCTTGTATCCTGTATGGTCTCTTCTTGCTCCATGGAATCCACTCCATCTAACATCCTCCACTTCCCACACCGCACGACTCTCTTCGTGGAATCTATTATACTAGATCTTTACAGACATCCAGTAAGCAGCACCTCCTCCATCATACACTGCTTGTTTTTTCTCATCATCTACAGAGTATTCCCAACTAAGGAAGCACCTAATTATAAAATCAGTCAGATAAAAAGAGATTATTTATATATACAAAAGTCAAAACAAAATAAATAAAGGCAATATTATCACTTAAAATCCCTAATTATTTGTTAAGCATCTTTTAAATCAGATGTTATAATGGTTTTCCTCACCTACTCCCTAAGCCTCACATTAATATAGGTGAGTTAAACCACAAACACCACCCCCTCCCCCCCAAGCAATGGTAAAAAAATATGTCTCCCTTGAATTATAAATTTTTGTAACTTCAAGCAACCTATCAGGATAATCCAAAGACTCATTTCTAATCTTAAACCAATAGCTAAAAGGCAAGGCTATGTGAAATATATCAGCAGAGGTAGTACAATAGCAAATTTTAAAGAGGGGCTTTAGAGCTATTATAATGGACCACCTATAGTCATGGAATGATTGGGTCTTTACTAAGTTACGCCTACTGAGAAATTACCACAAAGCTACATCAGCTGGGAGATAAAACTGTACAAGCTGGGTGACAAAACTGTACGAGCAGGCCCCGAAGATTGTTGGAACTGGACAGTGTCACTTGATGTAACTGACAATAGCATGGAGTCCAAGTAAGTTAAAAAGCGTCAATGATTGAAAATTAAACTGATGCCCCTGCACTCCCACTCCCAGTAGATCCCCTGCCTTGACATTACCTAATAAACATACATTGATACTCGTGTCATTTTCTGAACTCGTGTAGTTATTGAACTATATTGTCATTCTTGAACTTTGGTGTCTTTATTGAACTACACAAAAAGGAAAACCGAAAAAAATGTATCTTTAAAGAAGTCTCTTTTTATATTGTAAAAGTGTGAGAAGGATGATGATATTCATCGCATGAAAAT
>OZ037775.1:58747656-58767656 GCA_964035525.1 Porites cylindrica
TAATTTCATTTGCCAGCAGTTCTTTTTATCTTAATATTCCAGATGGTATATGAAACAACTTATTATTTGAAACTGGCTACAGTGTTGATGGGATGCTACAGTGTACAATAATACTTTGAAGGGTCTGCACTCTTATCAATCATAGTCAATGCCTCCTGTGAGCCAGCTCATGGATGAATTTGGTACATGTACAAAAGGAAATCCAACAGTCAACAATCAGAAAGATGTAATACTACGTGACCTCATGATGGAACTTAACGAAAGGAAATGTATATTTTTGTTAAGTTACATGTATTTTCTTACCCTTTTTTAAGTTATGTAAATAGGTCTTCTGTTGAAGAAAATGAAACGATGTCAAAATGTTTTGCTGTGCATGCATAAATCATGCAAGCATGAATTTGACAAAGGTTTGAAATTGAAAACTGGACAAGTTTGTACTTGATGTACCAAATTTCTCATCGGCTGAAACTAACAAGCATCATGTGCCAATTTTTGGCTCTAGCTGACATCTTAAATAAGAAAAGCCATATTTTGGAAAGCATTTTTTGGCAAAACAAGAACTGGTTATGCGTATATATATTATAAAACTTAAAAGTACTCAATCACAATATTAATAAATAAACAGTACAGGTAAACCCCCATGCTAGCAACAATCTTCTGTGACCCAAAGAGGGCAAGTATGTTGGTGTAAAAAAAAAAAAAAAAACTCCAAGGATTGCTCTACAGAGATATAACCATCCCTTTTCAGGGCTGTCATTAAGTTTTGAAACAGCCATAACAAATGAAGATTCACCCAACACAGGCCCCAAAAATTTAAATTTAACATCAAGTGAGCTCAGCTGTAACAGGTGTTATGGGTTACGGCCCTTAATGACAGCTCTGCCTTTTTATTTTAGACAATTCTCAGTTTATGAAAAGCCAAAACATTTTTATTTAATCATTACATGTAGATCTCATTACACTTTTACACTTCTTTGGAACATTACCTGCTATTTTTCAAGATTATTTCACAAAAAAATAAGACTTTACATAATTATCACAAATATACCTGATCAGCATCTAATATAAAATTTTATTCTAATGTTAATTAGCGTTGTAGTCAATTTTTTATTGCAGTTAATAATTATAATTTTCTGTTCTTTTTTGTGTATGGCAATGTATGCCAAAAATAAAAGAAAAAATAATAGTTATGCTGAGATACAAAATTAACTGTGCACAACATACATGTATACATAGATTAACAGCCAAAGAATTCTCAGTGAAATACAGAGGGGCAAATTATTATGGAACAATCCACCTGAAAACATTAATGCCATGGCTGATTAAACAAGATGTCTAAGTACAAGTACAGAATAACTTCCAGCAAACATTCAGGAAATAGTTTAAATTGTAATATAAGGTGCCAAACATGATAGGGCCATTTTTGTTCTCAGTTATAAAAACAAACTTTGTGCACGCATAATGCATGTACGGTCTCTAGGGAAAACACTATTTTTTCACTTTCGATCGATCAAAATCGTGTCCCATTTGACACACATTCTGAAGAGAAAACGCGCTGATTTAGATTTAGCGGTCTTCCTATTTATAATTATAATAATTATTATTCTATTGCTCAAACGGCCCTCCACCAGCTGTACCTTTCAATTTTCTCTTGTGTTGGACTGTGGGACGAGAAACTTTAACCTGAGCATAAAATGCCAGCGAAGCTTAATAAATAAAAATTCGAATGTTTGAGGATACACCTCCAGAGGGTCCCTGAACTTCAAAGATGCAAGTCGATATTTGGTACAAAAACGGTCCACACGTTTAACACAACTGTCGCTTCCGTGCACAACGGTACAAGCTAATTTATATACATAACAAAGCCCAATAATTTTTCTTTCACTTCTTTACAATTTCCTGTTGTACCGATGTGCACGAAACTAACAGTAAGCATAGAAAGTCAAAATTACCCACCTTTTTGGCATGCCTTTCGCACCCATGCCGGCGATTGCAAAGCCAATATCTCCGACAAATAACCACCACTGGGTTTGTCCGCCGTTTCCAAAGCGCTACATTTTCTAGAGAAAACATTCCACTCAAAATTTTCACCAAAATGGTTTTTGATCTCTTACTATGGCAAGAAAACCACAACGCTATCACTGTCCAAAAAACAGCCATTATTTTTTTCATCTCAACGGGCATTTTTGCCTCAGAGCCAATGACATTGCCCGAAATAGATCACGTGTCATTTTTAGTAGAGCATGCGCAGACATTTTTCGCCGGTGAACCACAACGGCAAGCAACCTCGTCCCCAGGGGTCCCTTTTGTCATGCGCTGGAAAAATCGGGACTCGAATCGATCTCCGTCGCTGACCAAAAGGATCGCGGCCTCTGGGAACGAGATTGTGTCACGTCCGGTTGAAGTTGCCGTCGCCCCGATCTTAAGTTCCCTATTACTTAGTTCGCCCAACCAAAACCGCCATGCTACGCAGGCTATTTCTGGGTCTGAGTACCGAAGGTTTGAATGTGTACGTGAAGGTGAGTAAACTCTTACTTTACGACATTTCACTCTAATTTCAGCAGTTATTGAATGGGGCTAACCGGGTTAATGTGTTATCGGCCGGGGTAGATCATTACAGCATCCTACGGCGTGATGGCGTTCATAGCGGCCGGACATGTCTTGTCTTTTCATAGCTCCGCCATTATATAAATTGCGTTGCAAAAATCTGTAGACATAGCACTTATGGCAACCTTAGAATAAATTAAAAGGCTACTAGAAACAGAACTTAGCCCAATACGAGAAAACTTGCAGTCAACTGAAAAGAACTTCATCGTGAAAACTTCAGTGGATTATAAGCTTATGTCAGCAAAGTACGACGAGGTATTAACTCAGCTTGGACGCTTAAAGATTTTCAGCCTTACCACCGACGTAACGAACCTGGAACATGATCTCAGCATTACCCAGAAGAGTGCTTCTGAGTCGAAGGCAGAAGTTGACAACCTGGCTCAGTATCTTCGTCGAGATTGCGTTGAAATTACTGGCTTGAAACCGACAGAAGAAACCACGTGCGCTCGCACGTAATGGCGGTCGGCAAAGACATGGGAGTTGACCAAGAGGAAAAAGATATCTACAGCCAACCCATTACCATGCGGACAATAAGCTTATTGTGAAGTTCACCAGACAGGCGGTTAGAGATAAATTTTATTCCAAAAGGAAGAAAGTCGCCGGGAAGAAAGGAAGCAGCCTTCGTAACATCAGGGCGTTACCAATCGATGAAACCGATGATCGGAAAATCAATCGATCAATCGATGACAATCGATGCCAATTAATCGATTGATATCGATAATCGATGAACAATCGATGCTCGGGTTTTAATTTAATTTTTAACTTTAATTTTTTTCACAACGGTGATTGATACATCGCGGAGAACATGGGCATACGATTTTATGACAATATCAATTTTCAATTAGGCATCAAATTGATGAATTGTGATGAAACTGTGATCAAAGAAGATTAATGGTCGTCGCTTTAAAATTGAATACCATCCAATGTTTCAGAACTGTCGCCGACTGGCAAAGAATAACCAATATACGCCAGGACAATTAAGCCTGTAGTGAACTATATTCATTTTTTGCCCTGTTTACTTTGTGCACCTTTGTTGTGACAAACAAGTAATAAAGTGATTGCTGAAGCCTATCCACGTTGTTTCTGGTTTATTTTATTACAGTTCAGTATAATTACATCACCCACAACACCCACCATTCAGAGCTGACTCGTCCCCAGGCGTCTCTCCATCGCCAGACTAAGAGACGGCAGGGAAAGATGTCAGCATTCTCGCAGATCGTCTAGATATCTTTAAACACATAACACTACACTTAATTATTCTCAGAAATTTTACACGGATAAATCAGATGATAATAATTTCATCTTGCACGGCGTGTGGACAGGACCTGTTGGAAAAATAGGAAATAGTGGAAATATAAAATTCCTAAAAATTCATATCAACCAGATATCAACAGTATAAAGGATAGCGAAAGGAACAGCTAAGCGAAAAGGTGTGTTGTTGACTTGCCATTCTTCAAAACACTGTTTCAAAGCGTGTTTCTGTTGTTGATTTTTGAAACCATGCAACAGCATACAAACAATCCGGTGAACGAATTCAAACGTCAAACATTTGTGCGTACTGCGAGTGCGTATACGTACAGGCTGGAACGTGTGGGATACCGAGATTTTTTCAACGCCAATCGATGACAATCGATGAGTTGCAACCACTTTTGTGTGATTATCGATTGGTCATCGATTGGCCGATGCCAATCGATGCCAATTAACTAACAAGGCATCGATTATCATCGATTGATCGATTGATTTTCCGATCATCGGTTTCATCGATTGGTAATGCCCTGGTAACATGAAGGATCTCACTCGCCTGGATTCTACGAAGAAAGTTATCTCCAAGTCCCTTACTCCACTGAGAAAAAAGTTGTTTGGCAGTGTAAATAAAATGAAAAAGGAATTGAATTGGAAATACATGTGACGAACAACGGATGGATTTATTTAAAACAAGGGGAAAATGCACGACCGACTTTCACTTTCGATTCAATATGATAGATCTGGATGTATTTAAAACGGAAATTGCAAACATCAAATGACTGAGCCCTCTGTGATATTACGAACTGAGCTCACTACTTTTACCACTCTTGTCAAGTAAGCCATGCAATATTAGTTTTCTAGCTTTACTACTTTATTTATACTTGTACTTGAATGAATGATTTTTGCAGTCGTCCCGCATCATTGATTTTTTAGATTGAAGGTTTAAAATATGCAACTAAAACTTTTTTTATCCTAAAGAATGTTAAATTATCTAAATGAACTAGAATTTAATGGGTTATCAGACATAGAATTCATGAAAGTCACAGGCTTATGGTGTAGTACCGCGGTTAGGTTAAAACACACTTTATTCACGACCGTTACACTCCGAACTCAGAACGCTAACCGACTCGAATAAATTACAACACACGCTATCTATAGTACATGCAAATTACGTAATTCCCGTGTGTATTACATCACATTCATTCTCTCGCTTCTACGCGCTTGCATTAGCATCGTATACACTACATATGGGTTCATCATTCTACTAGAAACCGACTCGAGAGATCTATTTAATAGTGTTATTGAAAGTCTTGACAAAGCAGATGATTTGTTTAGGTAATAGTGGGTATGAGCGGTAGTGGTAGTTGGCTCCGATTAGTAGGCCTGACGGCAAGCTAGAAGGTTAGACACTTAAATAAAGTTGTTGATTGATTGAAAGTTGTTGTTGATTGGCAATAATGCCGTGAGTAATATTTCAAAATTGTCTAAAATACCACTCGCCACTTTGCAGCTCGTGGTATTTTAACCCTTTGACTCCTGAGTTTTTTTGTATTATTGCTTCTGTTTTGACAGACATATACACTAAATAATATCTCAAAAGTTCCCTTTGAGGGTAGACATCAGGGTTTCCAAAAATATATCTGTATGTATTAACTAAATGTTTTTTTTGGAGGGCTGTTTGCCTTTACTCTTGCAGTTGACACTGTACATCTTGTGGTCACCGAAGCACCCGCTTGCTTTCTTTCTTTGATATTTTTTTGACCACCACACTGTGTATCTGCATGCTCGAGCTCTAAATTGTTGCCAGTATCTTCGTCCATATTTTAATTTTCAGTGGACAAAAACCTTGTACCAGAATAATTTTAAGCATATTGCATTCTTTTTTAGATTTTTCAAGGGCTAAAGATGTAATTAGTCATTCAGGTCACCAACACCAAGAAAATTTCTAATGGGAGTCCAATAAAATAATTGTCAAATTTCACACAATTACATCTTACAGATGAAATTTTTAGAATTATACCTGTGTTCTCACAATCCTGGTGAAATTTGACATTCATTTTTTCGGACTCCCATAAGAAATTTGCTCTGGATCTGACCCTCAGGCGCTGATTGGTTGATATTTTTACAAACAAGCAAATTTTATGGATTGGTTCGTTTGATTGTAACCACTGAGGGGACACTGAGGATAATTCTCACCTCATTTCTTTTGGCAAATTTTGCCTCTCTCTATCAGGGAAGAAAATTGTTTGAAATTAAATAAACATTGTAACTTCACTGGTGTAAAACCTTTGAAAACCTTCTACATATTGCTCCAGTGAGGAGGACTCTTTCAGGGATTTTACAGTTATTAATTGAATGATGATAATATAGCTTCTATGTAGCGGACCAAGATACGGCTCAGTACAGTTTACATGTATCTCCATACAGTTGAGGTTTTATGCGATCTCAGAGCACAATGTGTGGTTCCAGAAAATATCCATACCCCCACCACGGAGGGAATTGGAAATTCCAGGGGGGTGGGGGGGTCAGAGGCCCAGAAAATTCCAGAAGGAAGGGGGGTTGGACCATAAAATCACTTTCCAGGGGGTTAATATCATTTCGTTTTTGACCTGAGTTCGAACATTGCTTCTTATTGACCTGGTAGATCATTTTTAGGACATAAATAACTTGAAATATATCACTTAAGATTGTTCCTTTGATCTTAACCAGGTTTCCTTTCTTCCAAAAGAGTTTTGGATGTAAGACCGATTACAACTCGTTTTATCGCATGCTCGTGTATTTGGCCGCCATTACTTGTTACCAGTCTCCCTCAAAACATTAACGCGTGCAACACATCACGTTGCGTCAGTCGATCGATAAGTAGAGTGGCAATTTTGCCTCACGAAGCACAAGCTATACATTGTAACCATTTTAAAATGTAGAGTTTTTATTCTCCTTTTCATTTTCCCTTACTTTTGTGGTTGAAGGTGTGGCATGTTCATGATCGAATTCTCGCTGAAATGGTGTCGATTTCACCAAACATTTATACGGCCATCGCGCATCATGTTGCATCAGTCGATAAAAAAGCAGTAAATTGAACTTGGTTTCCCTTCAAGATGCAGGAGGTATTCATTGTTATCATTTCAGAATTCAGAGTTGTTATTCTTCTCTTTGTTTTGCATTAATTTTGGGGTCATAAGTTTGACTTGTTCTGCATTCCCGCACGAAATGGCGTCAATTCCATCAACATTACGCTCATGAAGAGGAATAACAAATCGTAAGCTTTCCCTGATTCAGGTAAATGCACAAAATTAATATAACGGACTTATTAACTTTGTCTGTTTCATTTAAAGTAAGAGATGAGCAAAAATTGCGGATCAGGTTACTTTGTGGTAGTGTAGTGTGTTTTAATGTTGCGAGATCACTCAAATAAAATGGAAACAGAAGCATACAAGCTTCTGATGGAAACCGTTGCGTACTAACCATAAATGGCCTCATTTTTCTACTTTAATAGTCTCTCTTCGTCAAAATGAACTTTTCCAGAGGGGTTGGGGGGTCTTTGTCACACTTGTGGAAATTCCGAGGGGGTGGGGGGTCATCAGTTCCCTGCAAAAATGGAAAATCCAGGGAGGTGGGGGGGTCCAAAGTGAAATTTCCTCTGTGGTGGGGGAACTACACAATACTGTAATGTGTAGCTGTATTCAGCATGCATTGTTATATAAATATATCCAGATCTGACACTGATACTGATTTAAAATACATTACGATGCTGTGTCCTTTGTATGTCTGTTTATAACCCCATCGCCTCAGTTTAAATTTGACTTCTGCGTTCTTCTGAAAGGCTTAAGCGGCTCAGGCAAAGCAGATTTTTTTTCAATTTGTTGGTCGAGACACGGCACCAGATAATCCTTCACGCAGCACTTCTGTCGTTTCATGTGCAAGTTGTACTCTGGCAACTGATTTCTTAGAGCCTTGTAAATGATTTTTTTCCAGGGATTTTTCCAGTTCCTTGCCTTGCTCTAATACCCTTAAAAATTTCAAAACTTCCCGTTGGGACTTCTGGCAGATCATCTGCAATACTCCTGTTGTATTTAATATGTTGTATTACACTAATTGGATGGCAGAACTGATCATAATGTTTTTCAAACACTCCTTGTTTTTATGTCCAATAACGTTGACGTTAGACCTGCCATTGGTTTTCAAATCAATTCTGCAAATCCTGTGGGAGTTGTTGGGAACAATGTTCATTTCTTTTAGTGGTGTATTTATTCCTGGACTCTTGCTCGGATCAACGCGATCAACCAGATCAAGTGACATCTTATCACTCTTCACCACCCAACTGGAGATGGATTGTTGATACCATTCATTTTCCTGGGTCTACCCCTGCTCAAAAAATAGCAGCTGGCAAGCACGTGTTTACTAAATTGCCATTGGTCACTTTTGTTGTAAAAGATAAGAAAGATAAAATGCATTTATATAGCACCATACTCCACTAATTGACTGTGGAGCTAGAAAGTCTTAAATTATAATAAAAATGTGACCTTATTTAGGAAAAGGGGGATTAAGGTGATTAACAAAAAAACGTGTTTTCTAGCGTTTTAACCATAAATGTGTTAAAACACCATTAAAACGTATCTAAACAACGTTTAAACACACAAAAAACGCGTGCGCAAGATTTTTATGTCGAAAGAGCTTTATACAAAAGACGCGTTTAAACGCTGTTAATTTACCTCAAATGAGCGCATAATTACATGGACACTTGCTTCAATATTGGTTGTCATCTGGGGTTACTCTGATTTATTTGAAGCAATGGAGCTCGTCAAACCATCGAAAACTTAATTCAAGGACTCGGAACGGAGAAGAAATGCGGGATCGAAAGTCCAACCAAATATGGCGGAGTTCTTCGAGGAAGAAAACAAAACACTAAATACTCGGTAACTCAGTAAGTAAATCATAAGCATAAACTTCAACTGAAGTGAGCAATGTACAAATGAATATTACATGATGGAGCAATAAACAGCGCTGTTGCAGTGGTGCAGAAAATTCCCGAATCACGATCTGGGCTGGAAAGTGGCTGGAAAGTGGCTTCGAAAAGATAAAAATGTTACCGGTAATGGCCTACCACTCGTCAGTACAAAAAAAAATGAATTGCAGACTTCAATAATACAATAATCATGAGACACGGTAGAGGAGTTGACAAGGCCTTAGTAACGGTGTAAAAACCACTAGAAAGTCAAAATACAACTGATACTTTTAATCCACGCGTACACATTACAAAAGCATGTGACATAACAAATCTGCAACAGTCTCGCTTTGTAAATATTCAGCAATAACTCATCTAAATGTAAGAACACGCATTAACATGCAGACAATTAAGTTCATCTTTTTTAAAAATAAAGAGAATAAGAGCGATTGTGCTACATAACGTTTGTACGGACACAAGCCAAATGATTTTTGATTCGTTGCAACAGCGTAAGCCTGACATCGCTCACCTTGACGTTTTTTCCATGATCCACAATCTGCTACACTTTTTTCGTGAAAGAAATCAACCCAATTTTAGTTTAGTCGTCGTTAAATTTTACAATGGACTAAGGAACGTACATTATCGTGAACGTTTTAATCATGTAAGTGCATGCGTACCCCAGCTAAGATTCTTGTATCTGAGTTGCTTGCTCTGGTTCGATTCGTCGGTACTTTATAGCGTAGAATTCACTGTACAGTGCCGTTGTTTACAAATACCTTTGAGCTGTTCCATCCAAAAACATCAACAGAACTTGAAAACTTGAAACAGAACTAGACGCAGAACTAGACGCAAAAAACTTACAATGTATGAATGTTTGCGCCGTTCATTCAACGGTCGCAAATGTTTGTCTAGATATGTAATGGGATCTCATGCAAAGGTGCCGACCAATTAGATTACAGCCTAGGATGTCTCAAGGGAATTGGCGATAACATTCCCACACTTGCCAGTCATGGAATGAAATTTATTGAAATCTTGATTCAGAACACATAGAATTTGGAGGTTTATTCAATAAGTGATCTTCCCTGCACACAAGCTTACTCACATTTGTTAGAGGTACAGTCAAAGTTTTCTCGTTATAAAAGCGGGCGAAAAGCTGATATTTTCTGTTGTTACGGGGCGAGTGTCACGACATTGTGACCAGTGACCCTGAATGCGAAAATATTCATGTTAGTCGAACGATAACATAAAACATGACTGAAGGCTTGCGGCATTATTTTTTCAATTCTGCTTCGCTTCTGGCGACGTGCTTTTGTTGCCAAAAATTCCAAAGAGGAAAAACGAAGGAGTCGAATGTGAAGATTTAAAGAGCATGAAAAGATTAAAACAAGCTTAAGAAAAAGGATTGACCTTTATGCCGATATGCTGATAGAAACATTTTGAAGAAATATATGTTGACAATAAACTGAACTGGAGGACTTTATCATCTCAAACCCCAGAATCCCCTCCATCGCCCTCATCACCAGGGTCCAAGAACCAATCTAAATTCTTGATCACTTACAAAACACATCAGACACACGTGTAATTTAGCAGATTGATGCGTTAAGTCTTTGAGGACATCAAATAACAAGAAAGACCCAAATCGTAAAAGAGAGAGTAACAAAACAATGATAATTTTCAAAGCACGCACACCGGAAAGCTTCCTTAGCAACATAATGCATTTTCGAAATACACTGTAACTCGAGACTTTGGTGTCACAAGCACACTACAGCGAGCTCTTTTCACAGTGATGCCCCAAAACGACATTTCTAAACAATATTATAGAGCTATTCACCCCCAGACATGAACTGAGAAAGATCTCTTGATGAAATAAGCAAGAATTCAAGCGAATTAAGACCACATTTTCCCGCAATTCAAGAACATATGTTCTGTTGCTCGTGACCTTGTGGCGTCGTATGAAAGAATTTCTTTGTCACTCACCTCGATTTTGCTCTCATTGAAAAGAAGACGATCTAATTCACTTTCTTCACCAATCTTTGTGCCTTCTGGATCACTAATGCCTTCGTAGACCAGAGGTGTTGCTTCTTCTGAGCCTGTTTCCCTATTAAACACAAGCATATCCGTCACCAGACGCCATTACGCTCACGATCAATGCTGCATATTTAAAATTTCGGTCTGAATGATTTATTCAACCAATCTCGATGAAACACGGCCAGTGATTGGCTAATTCTACAAACTTCTTTTGTGCCAAGTTTGACGTCAATCAAATGTAACGCAAATTTTACATAAATTTTAGCGTCATTGGTCCATATGGACCAATAAATTGCAGTGCGTGACAAGAATGAGTTTTAATTAAGGGGCACAATACTAGTTGACCTAGTTCTGCCCCTCTCCATTATATTGTATTCTTCATTTTTTCTTCCCTTTGTGACAAACGTTTTAAAATGTAATTTGATCTTAAATGTATTTTAGCACGTATTGTAAACTTTCTACGCCTCAAGCACTAACGTCTGCCTGTGATTTAACTTACAATTTATAATGGAATGAGAAAAAAGAGATGACTGTGAAATGAAATCAGTACTCCCATATGCCAAATATGTAAAACAGTTAAGGGATTTAATATGTTTTAACTATTGTCATACTGATATTTTTAACACCGGGTATAAATAAAGTTTATCATCATCAGTCAACTTTACTGATAATGTGATCTTGTTATTCTGAGGTATAGTTTGGTAGTTTTATAAGGAAATTTAAAAACCGCTGGTGTGTCAACTTATTGTTCCTCAATGCGTTCATTTGTCTTGATAGTAATGTTGATACTTGTAGCATTTCACGACAATTTGCAACCTGTAGACATATGTTTTATTTCATTTCAGTGTTCTCAATTGATAACCAAGACAAATTGTGGTACTGCTATGGAGGCAAGGAGTGGACGTAAGAAAGAAAGTCACCAGGAGACTTCTGAATTGTTTTCCAAAGGTAAGTTAGTTAACAGTTTTAAATTGTCTACTTACAAATGTTACTTGAATTTGTTGGCATGTCTAATTGTCTTCAAATCACTGTAGGAAGAGAGGTAAATGTTGATGACCCTGGAGACACAATCTTTTATTAATGCAGTAGGCACTCTGAACATTTGAAAATTTACTTTGTTCTAACTTTTACCAACTATAGTTACACCCAGGAAGTTTGGTACCAAAGGGGAGGAGACTACATATCAGAGAGGCGGTGTCCTAAATCATGCAGTAGAAAACAGAGAGATAGAATATAAATCTCTTACTGGTGCCCCAGCTGCAATGCTCCGTTGGAAAATCATGGAAAAAGCGAAGACATTCATTTGCGCCTGTTTAAATGGAAATAGGAAAGGAACAATCTACTTCGGAATTGGAGACCCAGAAAATAAACAATGTTCGAAGTTAGGAGAAATTCTTGGACTCCATGTGGAAGATCTCCGTGATGATATTGGGAAAGCTTTCCAATATGTTCTTGATAATCACATCAAGAGTGATGTTGGCCCACTTCAAAAGGGAGGGGACCAGGATTGTGTCAACATGGTGTTTGTTCCAGTAGTAAGTCAAGGAAGCCACACAGGTCTTTATGTCATCGAAATTGATGTTTATCGAGACTGGAAATTCTGCAAGGATCACATCTACTATTGCACAACTTGGGATAACAAAACACGGGGCCATGTAAACGAAGATAAAGATAAACCCAAAAAGAAAGCCCTGAAAGACTTCTACATAGTACATAAAGACAAATACAATGATGTTGCCATCAGGACTTTTGGCTCTTCAAGTCACGTGAAGCAACATCAGGTGCATTTCCATGTAAGACAACCTCTTACAGTAGAGTATGCAGAATGGCAGAGAAAAGCAAAATTAGGTTAGTGTATGTTCTTGCCACAGGTGATATGACTTTAAGATAATATTTAAATTACCAAATTAAATTAAATTCAAATGAAAGTTCCAATTCCACTTTAGGATAATTCAACCTTGATTTATCTGTGTGGGCCGGCAGTCCTTCAGTTTATGATACTGTGAAAGCGGGGACTGACGTTGACGATGCCATAAGAATAACAAGTAGATTTGTTGCTAGAAAAGTAGCAACAAATGGGGATGCCAGAGGTGACAAGGACTGCAGTTCAAGCTTTCAGTTTGTTCGCAACCGAATGCTTTCTCAGTTTGCACCCAGCAATGTTTTGTCTGGGAACTCAAACTTTTTTTTTTTTCTGTTGAAACTGAAGTCTAGCTGGTGATCTCTCAAAACCTCCTCAACAGTCTAAGCCGCATGGAGTTATATTAAATCGAGTGGGTGTGCGCGGAGGTGTAACTTGACCTGAGTTTTAGTAAATAGGGCAGGATATATAAGAGAGTGAGAGAGGCCATGCATAACGCGGCAGAATCAAATAGAGTTACTGATAATGAAAATAATTTGACCACTTTTAGACTGAGTAACTCAACAACTTTGACTTGTGGAGAATCTGAACTTTAATATTTTAATTTCTTTTTTTTTACTACCATTTAAAACAACTTTTGCAGCTTTTTGAAGGTTTAGGAAAAGTAAAAACCCACTCAAGTCTTATCCGGAATTGATATTCTTCCAAGATATTTTTAGAAACTGAAACAACAGTCAGCTGCAACAGTTTTTAAATGTCAGGAAGAGTAAACTCAGGTATCTTGTTGAAAATAAGCTTGCCTTCCCAGGACAAATTTATAAAATGGGTGTCATTTAATACCAGCTATGAAAAAGTGCAACCCCTTTTAGACTTATGTGTTCATGTAGGATTGAACTACTAATTCTGATTCTTCTTAATAACCAACAAAAAAACATCAGGCTTCTGAAATTAGAAAAAAGATAGTATTTTTTTTATCCCAATTACCATGCAAGTAACATGATATCTGACACGTAGACAGATAAAGATCTTGAATCTGTGTCTTCTCTCTCAGCGTAACGTTACAATATTAGTCAAGGAAGGAAACAATTTTACTTTCTTTTTATCCAATCGTCCAAAAGCAGCTCTTGGATTTTCCCTTGCTTAACACCCTTAAAGAAGACCTTTTGAGGCGGACTGTTATCCACTTTGAGCTCTGCCATTTCAAGCAAGATTGCGAAGTTCACGTGTAAATATTTACACTGCTATGAAACATCCCGGCACCATTGACCCTCCAATAAATTCAGCCTTGTTTGTCATGGTGCTGGTAATGGGAGTCACATTCCAAATAATCGAAGTATTATTAGTACTGTGAACAGTGATTGATAGCATGACTTGAATGGTGGATTCGAAAACATGGCATGCCAGTGGTCAACGAACCGGTTGAAGTAAACTTCTGTATCCTAAGAGGTCTACTAAGATGATTGAGCCTCGCAGCAAAAAACATAATTATTTTGACTGACGTTGCAGAAAAATCCAAAAGCCTAAGACGTTTTTGACATCACAGGTCACACTGAAATCCAAAACAGCTATAATAGGTAATCGAATGGTATACTCGTGAAATTAGGGAATAATTTCACCTAGGTTTTGGATTTGGACAAAACGTGCGTGAAATTATTGCCTAATTTCTCTCATCATATTTGGTTACAGATGTTTCTTTACCAAAAAATTACAAGCTTACCTATTTTCTTTTTCTCTACTTACAGGTGCTGATAAGTGTACAGAAGGTAAGTGTATTTACTTATTTTGTTAGTATAGGTAATAGCATGATATGTAGTGATATTTGGAAATTGTATACGAAATTTCACAAGCTGTTAGTTGAGTGAAATTTGAGTCAAGTTTGAAATATCATGGGTGATATTTGTGCTAAATATCACGTACAAATCATACTATTATTTGTTTATACTACTACCTGCAAAAGGTTTGTGATTTTCACATGTAGGTATTTCAAAGTAAGCTGAAATACCACTGCTCTAAGCCAATCAAATTGCAGAAATTTCTCATGTAGAAGTATAAATAAGGTAAAAGGTGATAGTGTTTAACAGGACATTGAACATTGTACGGCAAAGATCAACCATGAAGAGCAAAGAATCTTTCTATGAGACCTCCCCTGATGGTATGTGGGACAATAAATTATTGAATATAGTCTTTTACTGGAGTTGCCTAAGGGGAAAATGCTTTCTACACTTATTTTGCTGCTGGGCCATATTTGTGGAATAGTTTTCCTGCTGAGTTACGTGATATTCAATCATTAAGTAATTTTAAAAGGAAACTTAAAACCCACCTTTTTTGGGCACACAGGTTAGACTTTTTTTTTCATTTTTATTTTTTATTTATAATCAATAAATCAATCTGTATTCAATTGTATTTTACATTGTATTATTCATATCATTTGGATAAGGTTTTTAAGTAAGTGAATCATTGTAAAGCACTACTGATCATTCTATGTATATATGTAATTAGTGTATACACGCTCAGTGATCTTGGTAATTCAAGCAATCTGATTGGCTCGCTATCTCGGACTATGACATTATATTCACCGTGCTAGGCGGTGAATATAAAGCAGAACAAAATCGCTGTCGTGAACTGGGTGTTTTGCCAAAGTTTCATAGTAAAGCCTTTTTGAAAATACACGAATATCGCAAGTGCTGATGACTTTGAAGGCAAGAAAAGACTTCATGGTGTTTAAACAGCATGATCTATTGTGAAGTGGTTTACTGTAGCTGACTTTTTGTATGCTCAAAGCTATGTTTACCACTACAGAGGAAAATGAGGCTACTTTGTCACTGTTTTGTGATTTCGGGATTTTTTCATATGACCAATTTTGCCTATAAATAGAAGTTAATTTAGGGAGAAAAGAGGAAGGCAAATATTTTCGAAAATTGTATGTGCCAGCAAGTTAACAAGGTAAAGAACATTGGAGATAAACAATGCTCACCTTGATCGTAGCCGCTGTTTACAGCATTTGCAAGAAGCGACAAAGAAAACTTTCTCATTCACGGTGAGTTGACAGAAACAAATAAAGCTCTACTTTTCTTCTCAGAATCGGGTAGTAATATAAATTTTCAGTGTTTTCTTTTAAACCGTTGATGCTAAAGCTTACAAAACTCGATACAAAAAGATTAAAACTATCATTTGCCATTTTTGAAGATACTGTAAAGATCTAACTTTTGCACATCCACTGTTTACACATGAATTCACCTGTCAATCAGACTAATCGTTTTTTAATGGTTTCCTTTCTGATTTTGTTGAGATCACTTCTTGTGAATATACTAAAACAATTATTCACCTCAGGCTCAGTTAATATTGTTGAATAATTCAACAATATTAACTTCGCCTAAAGCGAATAATTGTTAAATAGCGCAATACAAGTATTTTAATTATTATTATTATTATTATTATTATCGTTATTATTATTAATGAATTAGTGGCACGGAAAAACTCGGTGGTAAATATCTTTGTTCTGATTAGATTGTTTTCTTTTGTGTCATTGTTTGAGCATAATTATGCCAGGGGCTTCCCAAAGCTTCTTTTCCAACCTTAATACAAATGTAAATCAAGAATATTTTTATTTAGAAGTAATAAATCAATCAATCAATAAATAGATAAACTTAATATAGTTTAAACACCGGGTAACTCTCAGACTTCAGTTGATAAACTCAGTTGCATTCTCAAGCACTGACGAATTTGAGCTTATCACATCACACAAACCTTTTTAAGGCCATAAATCATTTGTGAAGCCGTGTTTTTGAGAGAGTCATTAAAACTTAAACTACTAAAAAGCAAATTGACCTCAGAGAGGCCCTTGGATAAAGAGATGTTCAGGTGGATTGGTTTTAGCTGATGTTCTGTTTTTTGATGAACAGGAAAGAAAAAAACTCACGGTGAAGCATTTGGGCATGAATCAAGCATGCCAAGCACAAGTGGAGGTGAGTGTCATGTTGTTATGTGGTTAATGGGTGTCTTCCAAGGGAGGTTTGCCTACTTTTAATAGAGAATTTGCAATAAGTTTAGCCAAGAAAATATCAAAAGGCGAGATCAAAGTGCATTGCTATATCTCTTGAAGTAGTGAATCAGATAGAGAGGGTGTTAGAAAAAATAATGTAAATTTAATCAATGCAACAAGCATACCTGGAACCTTAGATCTCCTGGATTGGCTCAAAGTTCCTCCACCAGAACTTTCACATCCTGATATTGTGATTGGCAACGGCAGGAAGTTTGGTATCCCTGCTTACTGCATTGTGAAAACTACAAACTGCAAATGGGTGCAATTTGTGCTTGTGTTTTGTGAAGATCTTGGAAAATTTAAACAAGCAGATTGAGAAAACACTGACACAATTGAAGAAAATGAGAAGAAGCATAAAATTGACATTGCACTCTGCAAAGCAGCCAATGCTGTGGTTGCTGTGGGAACAAGATTACAGCAAAAGTACAGTAGATGTCTCCCAGACAGGGAGGTTCATGTCATTACACCTGGAATTTTTGAAAAATTTACTGGCCTCTCAGAGCAAAAGGTTGGAAAAGTCACAAATGATCAAGACGAGTTCCACATCTTTGTCTTTGGCAGAGGAACTTTTGAGGACCTTTGTCTGAAAGGCTATGACATTATTGCTGATGCAGTAGGTTCTCTTGGAGAGAAATTCAAGATGACATTTGTTGGTTCACCTGAAGGGCAACATAGAAAAATAGAGGAATGGTTACTAGAGACAACAAGAATAACACGTGATCAAGTGACTATTCGTGGATACTGCAATCAAGAAGAGCTGAAGACAATGTTTCTCGAAGCAGACTTGGTCGCTCTTCCGTCTCGCACTGAAGGCTTTGGATTGGTTGCCCTTGAAGCTATTTCTGCAGGGGTTCCTGTTCTTGTTACTAGTGAATCTGGCATTGCCAAAGCTTTGGAGAAAGTGGAAGGTGGGCATTTGGCAGTTGTTAAATCAGGAAACCGGGAAGAGTGGCTGCAGAAGAAAACACAGCTCTCCATGCAGAATCCAGAAGACAGATGTGATGGTGCTGTTCGTCTCAGAGAAGAGTACTGCAAGATTTTCTCTTGGAAAACTCAGTGTGCAAAAATCAAAGAAATTGTGCAAGGTCTTAATGACAGGCCAGCCAGTGCAGTTGGATCAAATGGTATGCAATGTAACTACAGCACTGTAACCGAGGCCACCTTTTCAAAATAAAAAATCGGATTACATGAAAGTGACAATTAATACATTCTGGAAAAGTAGTTTTTTGAGCCAATTAGCAGCTCATAAGGAAAATAAAAACCTTTTTGAAGCAGAGAATTTAAATATTGATAGCAAAAGTTTCCAAGAAAGCAAAATTTATGATAAGATGATATTTTCTGTGTTTGTACACTGTAGGAGACATAATTTGTTGTCACAAGGCTGTAATTTCGTTATTTATTTAAGCAATTTTTAAGGTAACTGCGCTTTTTAATAATGGTGAATTCAAGTCAAAAATTTAACCAAACGGTTGTTTTTTGATTCCATAAATCACTCTTGCTAACAGACCTTTCTTCTGCGGGTCAAAAGTTCACGTCTCGGGGTTGTAATAACTTGTAGATATCGATTTTAGTCCATTTTGTTTTGTTTTTTTGTTTGTTTCATCTTAACTGAGGGTGGCAGCCAACTTTTCTTGGAATGTACAATGTTACTTTCCTGTAATCTGAATGGTCAATTTTATATCGGTGACCACCAGTTACAGTACGTAGTTGCACCATTATCTAATCCTTTGTGTACCTCCAGGTCAGTATCTTCTCCTCACACTGGGTTTTGACTTTTTTATTAATGCTGAAAAAGCCAAAGGAGCAGAATGCAGATAATTATTACATGTATTTATATTTGAAAGTGGTCTTAATAATATTATTGTCATACTAATAAAACTCTGAACACCTGGTGTTATTACCAAAAAAAAGCCAAAGGAGCAGAATGTAGATAATTATTACATGTATTTTTATTTGATAGTGGTCTTAATAATATAATTGTCAAACTGATAAGACTCTGAACACCTGGTGTTATTACCAAATCCCGGTGAAGATCAGTGCATATTAAATATAATAATTGTGTTAATTTGTTTAGATTCACCAACAGCAGCTGCTTGGGACACCTTGAAAGGTCTAAAGGATATGTCTTCTGTTCTTAATTTAATGAGGCCTATGATAAGGGCACCAAATTTGGGAGCTGATATCACTGCAGAAAAAGACAACAATGGGAAGGAAGGCCAACCAGTAGAAAACAAGGACTGGTCTTTGCTACACAGTGCAGCTGAGGGTGGTGATGTCTCCATCATTAAAATTATTCTATCCAATGGAATTGAAGTAAACTCAAAAGATAGCTTTGGTGCAACGCCATTGATGATTGCTGCTGCAAAATGCAAAAAGGAGGCAGTAGATTTCCTACTCTCTAAGGGTGCAGATCCATCTCTGACAACCAACACTGGAAGAAATTCACTTCATGCTGCTGCTGAGGGTGGTGACGTCTCCATTGTGCAGACAATGTTATTACGTGACATTCCTCTAGATTCGACTGATAATGATGGAATCACTTCATTAATGATCGCGGCAGCTCTTAATAACATCGAGACAGTAAAGATTCTCTTTAGCAAGGGTGCAGATCCACTTTTGAAAAGTAATGAAGGGAGGACTGCTTTGTTTTTTACTGCTCTAGGAGGCCACACTGATGTCATAAAGCTCATTCTTTCTTATGGTTTGGAGATTGACTCACGAGATGATAAAGGCCTTACAACATTAATGTTGGCAGCAGCATGTGCCAATTTGCAGGCCGTAAGTTGTCTGCTTGAGAATGGTGCAAATCCACAGCTGAGATCCAATAATGGTTGGAGCCCTCTACATTTTGCTTCTAAAGCTGATGACGCTGCGATCATTAAGACTCTCCTCTCAGCAGGAGCTGACGTTAATGTTCAATCGGCTTCTATCACACTTATGACACCTTTGATGGTTGCCATTAGAGAGAAAAAAATGGAGGCCATAAAGTGTCTCCTTAAAAATGGGGCTGATCCATTAGTAGAGTCTGGCCTTATACGATTCAGTTCGCTGCTCTTTGCATTATATGGGGACCCTGAATCTACTGTCTTGTGCATGATTGAAGCTATGCTTTCAAGTGGACTTGACGTCAATGCCCAGAGCAGTTCTGGCTGGACAGCTTTGATGTGTGCGGCTTTTTTAAACAAGCGTGAAGTTTTCGATTTTCTTCTTTCAAACGGGGGAGATCTGTCTGTAAAAGATAACGATGGAAGGACTGTGCTGCACCATGCTTCAGA
>OZ037775.1:58772656-58820156 GCA_964035525.1 Porites cylindrica
CCCAGAGCCCGTCGAAACCCGCCTTGCGCGCGCATCACGGAAGCTCGCAGTGTGTTGGCACGCAAAGCTTTGTAATAGCTTTCGGTTTTGTTCCTCTGGATATCTTCTTAAATCAGCATTCCCGTTGTATTTCAGTACAAGCCATTCAAGGTAGGCAACTGATATTTCTATTTATTATTAAGTCCCGAAACTTAAACTTGAGGTCCTAGTCTTGGGTTTAGTAGACCGTTTCACCATCTTGGCTGGGGGGGCAAACACTGCTAGTACAGTGAATGTATGAGATTTTGGCCCACTTGGAACCTCCATAACACCGCTACAAAGAGGCGGATTTCCAACATTTACCTCTCCTTTACACAGTTTTATTGATATCATTCATTCAACAGAAAATAAGGCTATTTATAAACAATAATAAATCTTCTCATGTGGCTTAAATTTTCATGGTAATTTGCATAATGTTGATTACAAGGGTTTGTATGAAATCTTAAAGGTACTAGATCTGCTATAAACCCTTCCATTTGAAAAAGTTATTTCTCAAATGATTAAGAATTTAGCAAAAAAAAATTACACAGGCCTATCAAGCAAGATTTTAGCTTTCAGAAAATTGATATCCGAGGTGTCAATTTTCACACCAAAGGTGTTATTTCCGATTTGTATCGCAGGCTCAAAACTTCAGTAATTCCGTATTTCTGGCTTTCTCTCAATAGCTAGGAATATAAAAAAAACTTGAACTGACTTATACTTAGTTTGTTCATTTACCTTTAAATTCCAAAATATTCCGGGAATTGCTGGAAATCAACAGATTTTTCCTTTACATTATGTGAATAAACCTGACAAGTTTCATCGCGGTATTGTAAATCCTCATCTTTTTACATCTTTTGTCTTCAGTGAGGTCCAACACAGCTGCAAATTCACCCTTAATTTTCATCGCGCTGCACTGTTTTCTCCGTCGCCATCTTGAATTCTTACGAGTAAACTGCTGTTGTTGATGTTTGTTGTGACACTGACCTGATTGTAGCACGGAAAGTGGCGAGAAAATATTAGGAAAATCTTCGTTTGAGCTCGTTGCGTGATGTGCTCTCAATATGGTGTCGTAAACAATGTTTTAGCCTCATCAACGTGCTAATTTGCATAACAGATCATTAAATTGGGGCCTTATCTGTCTTACAAAGATCATATATGTGATGTGACTCCAGAAGGCTTTTTACTGCCACAGGAATGATTTAGAAATATCAAAACAATTGTACTTAATTTGGGGAAGCAGAATGTAAGCAAATTTTGCTATAATTTGCCCTGGCTTACTTGAAACTCATAACGCGTTATTGCATTTGAAAATTGCAACATTTCTGTGAACAACGGAAAGAAGCGCATTGGATTTCAGCCCTGTGATTATAAATATTTCCAAAAAAGTGCTCTTAGATACCAACTTTGGCCTTCGTTTTCTCGGCTTATATTTAACAAAAATGCTTCATTTTTGGAATTTGAGTTCAGGTTAAGAGTGCATTTCAAATAAGTGATTTTATAAGCATGATTATTTTTTGACTTTATAGCACTTCTGATACCTTGAAAGTTTGTTTACGGTCATTTTAACCTGAATCTCTTCTTTTTACTTCATGAAAGTAATCTCAGTACAAATGCCTTTTAAAATACATTTTGGCATTTGCCCCCCTGCCAAGACGTGGTCATAAATCGTGAAAAGGTCTATTGAGGCAGAAAATATGCAGTAGTCATCAACCGCGAAGGGAAACTAAATGACAAATATATTTAGGAATGGGGGTTTTTTAGGTAATGGGGTTTTGCAACATTGGGAATATACCTTATGTATATGTGCTTGTCTTGCTCGTATGGTTTTGCAGTTGTTTCCATGCATCCATTTTTTTGTCTTTTTACTGTGTGTGAGTGTGTGTGGTGGTGGTGGGGGAGGGGGGGGGGGGTACTTCCTAGTACCGCTGGATGGAGTCACATTTTCATGACTGGATTCATTGACTATAATTGGGGCTACATTTTTAATAGAGTTACCAGAATGGGTTTGCACAGTTTTGGAATTTGGGCTGTAAGAATATTTTGGTAATCAGGGATTTAAAAATGGAAGAGTTTTACTACATTAAGTTTAACAAATATGCATGTTAATTCATTTCAGAATCACCAAGTAACCCCCCCCCCCCCCCCCCCCCCCCCGCCAGATGGTCTTTCAGTCAGATCAAAAATCTGTTTTAAGCATTAATTATACATCAATGCTTCAATTTTATTTATTATAGAAATAATATCTATTTTCAGACTAATAACATGTATTTAAAAGTTTGAAACATCCTTTCAAACAGATTAATGTTGGTTTGTTAACTAGAAGCATCCATTCCAAGAATTGCGACTTTTGAAAACTTTTTGCAAAGTTTGAGGTTAAGTGTACAATACAAATCCTCAACACATAATTATATTTGCAAACCTCAGTGAATTGACTTTAAGTACAGCTAAATGAACAAAACTTTTAAACTTGGAAAAAAGACTGATAGGAACTTGTTAAAGAAAGATAATTATTAATTGGGTAAATGATGCAATGTTTTGTAAGTCATCAAGCATTGTTGGTTTTGTTGGTGAAATTTGATCCATGTGAACTATTTTGATTTGGAGACAATTCTATTTAATAAACAATGTGATTTCTAGCTCTTCATCAAGCCTTAATTTAGTAATGAGAAAAGAAGATGTGATTCTTGAAAATAATGCATTTCCTTGAGTTGCTTCCACTGTATACATTGATGGAAAACATCTTAAAATCATCATGACTTTTACCCATAATTTTAATTATTTTTATTTACCACAACATGATACGCTTAAAACATGTTTGATTACTGTGAGTTTTGCATGACCTTCTGGAAAAATTATTTCACATGAACACGCCCTACCCAAAAATTTGGCTTTTAACCCCCCCCCCTTCCCTTCTGAAAGTTCCATTGTCCAACCCTTAGGGGAGGTATGGATATTTTCTGGAATTACACATTCCCCGTTGTGGAGTCCAGATTCCTTGTCAGTGCGGGAACTTGGATTGGGCAATTCCAGAAAATATCCATACCCAACCACGGACGGCTTCCATGTTTTAACCCCCCCTTGCCTTCGGAAATTCCAAAATGCGCTACCCCCCCATGCCCTCAGAATTCCATAGTCGTGAACCCCTCCTCCCCTTCAGAATTTCCGGTTTTTTTTGGAAGTACATTTTCGACTTAGCAACGCCTATAAGAACAAACGAACATGAATTTATGCCTCCTCAAGGCTGTGATCTAGCGGCGCCAGGTGACAAGCTTTACTCTTCAGTGACAAGAAAAACCTACGCTAGTTGCCAGGCCGTGCAAACTCCTTTTTAAGTCCGAATTTGGCTATAAAAATAAACACCACTTAAGGTAGTTTTACTCCTCTTTGTTTTCTTGTGCTGTTTTGACGTTTACAAAGGAAAATAGCTAAAACAGACTGTTAAAATCTTTTGGCCGTCAAATATACCGTCGAGTCGTGTTGCGTCCTTTTATATGTCATGTAGTGCGCACGAAAAGCGTTCTAATCTGACAGGCGTTCCTTGGAAGTGAGGGACTGGTGCTATTTTTTTACTGTTTATCGGACGGTTTCGGACGGGAGTAACAAGAAATTTGTTACTCCCTGTTTTATTCACGTGACAAGAAATTCATCAAGGTAAATGTGAAACCAACGTTTTACTGTTCACTTCTATAAGTTATGAGGGTAAACACGTGTCTGATCTATCGATGCTTGTCTTCTGCTTCCGCGGTCATACGTTCGTGGTTTATTTACGAACTACAAAAGTCCACAACAATAGCGTTTTCCAGGAACTTACTCTACACTTTCTACTCCAGAAATCCCACCTGTGGAATTCCCTCATACCTTCGGATTTCAAATCGTAAATACCCCCCCATGCCTTCAGAATTCCATAATCGTGAATCCCCCCTCCCCTTCGGAAATCCTTAAAGCCGTCCGTGGTATGGTATGGATATTTTCTGGAATCGCCCATTATGGGTTCCAATCATTAGCAACATTCTGAATTGCTTGAGCTGAATTCCAGATTCCACCAGGAAAAAAATTTCCTGGATTCCCAATTACCATTCATGGCGTGAAATCCTCTAAATTAGCATATTTTACTAGCATGTAGCTCAGTCAAAATGGTTAGCAGTACACGTAATAGGCAGGACAACCAGAATAACAGGCAGCAAAAGCCTAAACTTGGGTGCAGGTTTGCATTTGAAATTATTAAACATTATTGTTGATCGAGTAGGCAGCAAGTATTCCACTGGAAGCAGCAAAGTTGCCCGCTGCCAGCTCATTTTGGCTGGGCTGAGCATGCAAAGAAAGTCATGTTCGATTAGCCTGGGGCTAGTGGTTGCTATTCGGCTAGAGAATTCTGTTCTAAATTTACCCAATGGGCAAGAGACATGTTTTGTAGAATTCAAATTATAAAAGAACAGTAATCAATCCTTGCCTTGTTATCAAAAAAAATTTTTGGTGCTAGTTAAAATGACTCTTGGGCCAGTCCATGATCTATAAAACCGACAATCTTTGCACGGTTTTACCCTCTGTAAGTTCAAGTTTCAGATAATCATTTAGTACTGTAAAGTATTGCCAGTATTGTGTTCATACCTTGATTACCTGATATGTGGCTGTGTAAATAGTTAGTCCATTATCCCCTCTCAGATGCCATTTTGAAACATAAGTTTAGCAATGAGTACAAAGCAGTGGACTGCCCCAGAAATTACATTGGTGTGTAAAAAATTGACTTTGTACTCAGGCAATGGCACCGTGCCCAAATTCCAGTGTGGGTTCTTGAAAAAAGGGTGTGTTCACATTAGTGCTCAGCTGGTGAAATGCACGGGGACCAGGTATGAATGCTGCCTTAGTTATCTTCTGTTTGTTGATTAACAGAAATGAAGAGAACTCACCCTGAAGCATTTGGACATGAACCAAGCATGCCAAGCACAAGTGGCAGTGAGTCACAATGTATCAATGTCATGTTTTTATGTGAAGAGTGGATGTCCTCCAAGGGAGGTTTGCCTACTTTCAATAGAGAATTTGCAATAAGTTTAGCCAAAATATCAAATGGCGAGATCAAAGTCCATTGCTATGTCTCTCGAAGTAGTGAATCAGATAGAGAAGACGCTAGAAAAAATAATGTAAATTTAATCACTGCAACAAGCATACCTGGAACCTCAGATCCCCTGGATTGGCTTATGGTTCCTCCAACAGAACTTTCACATCCTGATATTGTGATTGGCCACAGCAGGAAGTTTGGCATCCCTGCCTGGTGCATTGTAAAAACTACAAACTGCAAATGGGTGCAATTTGTGCATGTGTTTTGTGAAGACCTTGGAAAATACAAACAAGCGGATGCAGAAAACACTGATACAATTGAAGAAAATGAGAAGAAGCATAAAAGCGAAATTGCACTCTGCAAAGCAGCCAATGCTGTGGTTGCTGTAGGAACAAGATTACAGCAAAAGTACAGTAGATGTCTCCCAGACAGGGAGGTTCATGTCATTACTCCTGGAATTTCTGAAAAATTTACTGGCCTCTCAGAGCAAAAGGTTGGAAAAGTCACACATGATCAAGACGAGTTCCACATCTTTGTCTTTGGTAGAGGAACTTTTGAGGACCTTTCTCTGAAAGGTTATGATGTTATTGCTGATGCAGTAGGTTCTCTTGGAGAGAAATTTAAAATGACATTTGTTGGTTCACCTGAAGGTCAACATAGAAAAATAGAGGATTGGTTACTACAGACAACAAGAATAACACGTGATCAAGTGACTATTCGTGGATACTGCGATCAAGAAGAGCTGAAGACAATGTTTCTCGAAGCAGACTTGGTCGCTCTTCCGTCTCGCACTGAAGGCTTTGGATTGGTTGCCCTTGAAGCTATTTCTGCAGGGGTTCCTGTTCTTGTTACTAGTAAATCTGGCATTGCTAAAGCTTTGGAGAAAGTGGAAGGTGGGCATTTGGCAGTTGTAAAGTCAGGAAACCGGGAAGAGTGGCTGCAGAAGATAACACAGCTCTCCATGCAGAATCCAGATGAGAGATGTGATGGTGCGGTTCGTCTTAGGGAAGAGTATCACAAGATTTACTCTTGGGACACTCAGTGTGCAAAATTCAAAAAAATTGTGCAGGATCTAACTGACAGGCCGGCCAGTGCAGTTTCAGTTGGATCAAATGGTATGCAATGTGAAAGGATGTTTTTACAGTTTAACTACTGACAGCACTCTAACCAAGGCCACCTTTACAAAATTTACCAACTGGATTACAGGGCTGTTGCTAAAATTTCAAGTTTCCGGGTAAATGCAATCAGCAGGCAGGGAATTGTCTAGCTTGGAACTTCTTGCATCAATTTAGATTTCTGAAAGCTGTGCCCACCTATCCCTCCCCTGAGTCAACATTAACACTTACTTCTCACTTATTGGAAAATGTTGGGTTAGGGGAGGGGTAAGTGGGCAGTTTCATAGAAACCTAAATGGGTTCTATATTCTCCTTTTTTTTCCTATAAGAGTAGCCAGAGCCCACGTTCATAGTAGACTGGGAAAATCCCCGGCCCCCGGCTCTTAGTGACTGCCCTACGATTACAGGAAAATGATAATGCATTCTGAGGAAGTAGTTTTTGGAGCTAATCAGCTGCTCGTAAGAAAACAAAAAGCTAGGTCAAGTACAAAAATAATGTGAATATTAATAGCGGAAGTTTAATTTCCAAGGAAGCAAAATTTGTCGCGACAATATTTTCTGTATTATGCTCGCGATTCATATTTGTTTGTGACAATCATATTTCCTTGCTAACATTGCTGCCCTTTTCAAAATTAAAGCAATGTTTACGTTTTTCGCCACTATCAGTCACTCTTATGAAATGTACCAGGTTCTCTTCAGCAGGTCACGTTTTAAGCTTGTAATAATTGGTAAATTTCAATTTGTTTCTTTCGTTTGTTGATAACCACATAAGGTTCTTGGAATGTATTGTTATTTTCCTTTAAACCGATTGGTCAATTTTGTCTAGGTGGCCTCGCATGCAGTAATTGCAGCGTAATCATATCCCTTGTGTCCCTCCAGTTCAATATACTTTTACAATGTATGTGCAGGTTCTCAAAATGGGTAACTGTTAGCCTTTATTAAAAACTCTTTTGATTAGGCTCAGAACGTCAAAAATGAAAATGCAGGTATTTAGTAATTTTATATTAATTAATTTGCGATGACATTTGGTCTTATTTTGAAACTAATAAAACCTTGAATACCAGGAAAATTTTAAAGATGTTATGTTATGACCAACCACAGCAAAGGTCAGGACAATACGACATACGAGCAAGCCAGTAAACCATGCACTAATTACCTTTGCTGCGTGGGGTTTAGTTTTCCCATGCCTGATAGGCTTGTCCCTTTGCAACACAATAACTTCCAGAAATACTTCTGGTGTTGACGGTTTTTAGGAGTTTCACAGCAATAGCAAAGGACTTTAATTATGACAGTATTCAATGCCAAACCAGCTTGTTGGCTATGCCAAAGCTCTGGGTGGGGCCAGCTGGGCTAAGCGAGTAACTACAGTTGAACCTCTACAATGGCAACCTTGGGGACAGAAGAAAGTGGCCATTCTAGAGGGGAGGACGGTTCGCCATAAAATTGGCCATTGTCCATTGTAGAGAGGTGGCCGTTATGGAGACTGTGGCCGTTTGTGGAGGTTCAGCTGTATAAGGATATGAGGGAATTGTCACGGCTGTGCTCTAAGGAAAATTGAAGAGAACTCACAGTGTTCTTCCTAAATTTTAGCTAAGCAGGTATAGGGACCATTCATGCCCAGTAAGGCAAAAAATGTGCTAGAGGCGCACTTTCCTCGGGGGAGGGGGTGGTGGAGTGAGGGAAATGGCTTCGACCTCGCAGTGAAATTTAGGAGCTAAGTTCTCTGAAATGTCATTCCCTCATTTTACGACCTATTTTACGCAAATCAGCCGTTGTTATCTTTAGACAACAATTTAACACGTTTGATTCCAATAATTTTACTCTGTCTTCAATGCTCTCTTTCCAAACTGCATGGCCCATAAAAAGAAAAGCTCTGTATACTTAAGTACAGTTCCATAAATTCATTCATTACCTTGATCAGATCGGATCACAACTTGCGTATTTTTTAAAACAACTTCTTTAATTTTAGTAAACCTTCAAGCAGTTGCAAATGGTAAGAAGTGTTGGTTCAAACGGTAAATTTTACCGGTTACCTCCTGATAAGGAGAACACTGACCTCAGTGCTCTGAACCTATAAAATCTGGGGTGCCCAGCATTTGATTTGTATGAAAAAACTAAGATTCTCTAGTCACATATGAAGAGCAAATGTTAAGCGCCAGGGTGGGCCACTGGGCTCTGCTACAGCACAGCCCTCATTAGTTTTTATAGTGAAAAGTCTCATTTTTTATTGTTTAACTGAGGCCTTTGTTACAATCATGGTTTATTGATATCAAATTAAGCAAATAATTGGCCATAGAGCTAGATGAATGCAAAAATAGTAGTGAACAGGTCACAATATTTCTGGTTGCATGGTAGTTTGGTTTACTAGCTCAGTATGCAGTACTGAGTCACTTGCTGTATAATTTTGAAGTGTAACGTAATTGGACTGTCATCTAGTACTGTTTTAATATTTATTGTTATTTTAATGGAATGGTTCTGTTGTTTAGATTCAGCACCATCGGCTCCAGGTGGCACATTGAAAGGCTTAAAGCAGATGCCTTCTTTTTTTCTTGATTCAATGAAACCCATGACAACTGTTCCAAATTTGGAAGCTGGCAAGACTGCAGACAAAGGCAACAGTGGGAAGGAGTGCAAACCAGCTGAAAGTAAGGACTGGAATTTGCTACACAGTGCTGCTGAGGGTGGTGATGTATCAATCATTGAAATGATGCTTTCCCTAGGCCTGGGGTTTGATGTTAACTCAAAAGATAGTTTAGGCAGAACGCCGTTGATAGTTGCTGCTGCTGCAGGCAAGAAGCAAGCTGTAGATTTCCTCCTCTCGAAAGATGCTGACCCAACTTCAGTGACCAACGAAGGAAGAAATTTACTTCATGCTGCTGTTGAAGGCGGTGATGTCTCCATTGTGGAGATGATGCTTTTACGTGACATTCCTGTTGATTCAACTGATAATGATGGAGTCACTTCATTAATGATAGCCGCCTCCCAAAACAACTTGGAGATATTAGAGTTTCTCCTAAAGAATAGAGCGGATCCATTAATGACAACCAAAAAAGGCAGAAATGTTTTAGTTATTTCGGCTCAATATGGTTGCACTGATGTTATTAAGCGATTGCTTTCGTTTGGTGTGGACATTGATTCACGAGATGATGAAGGCAACACACCATTAATGTGCGCTGCAGCACTCTCCAAGATACAGGTTGTAAATTATCTTCTTGAGAAAGGTGCCGATCCAACGCTGACAGCCAATAACGGTTGGAGCCTCTTGCATTTTGCTTGTCAAGGTGGCAATACTACCATCATTAGGAAAATCCTCTCATGCGGACTTGATGTTAATATTAAAGGTACGTATGGAAAGTCGACACCTCTGATGGCTGCAATTGTGAACAACAACCTGGAGGCCGTAAAGTATCTTCTTAAAGAGGGGGCTGATCCATCACTGGAGTTTGGCTTTACGCCGATCAATTCACTGCACCTTGCTGTTATAGACCCTGCATCTACAAGTCACGTTGTTTCCATAATCGAGGCCATACTTGCCAGTGGACTCAGCATCAACGTGCGGAGCAATGAAGGTCTGACAGCTTTAATGTTCGCAGCTTTCGTTGAGAAGCCTGAAGTTGTAGACTTCCTTCTCCTTAGGGGTGCAGATCCGCATTTGGAAGACACGTTTGGTAGGAATGCCTTGCACTATGCTGCGCAAGGAGGTGACATCACTGTGATTGAAAAGTGTCTTTCATGTGGACTTGACATTGAAGCTAAAGACCATGAGGGAAAGACACCCCTAATGGTTGCAGCGTCTAGCGTTAAAACTGAAGCTGTGAAATTCCTTCTACAGAGAAGTTTAAACGTCCAGGGAGTCTAATTTTTTTCTGCGGTCTCTTCCCTCGGATGTGGCATGCACTGCTGTTATTATTTTCACAATTTTCTCATGTACTTGCTCTCCAGACTGAATAATATTTGAAAATTCATGAAAGCAAATGTATATTATAGGATAGATAACAGGGGCGCCCAACGACGGTTTTGCTTCTAAATACATTGATAACACTTTTTAGGCTATCCAGAGTACTCTTAGATGTCTAGAAATGCATTCTAAGCGGCGCTGTAAAGTTTGTATCTGTTCGCTCGTCCTAGGGGAACTTGAGTCTTTTCGAAATTACAAGGGTTTGAGTATTACTTTCCCGAAAATTTTAGCTGCAATTTGACGTATTACGAAAGTGAGACATTTTCTGATTTCCCTCTCCATTACATTTTTAAATCCAAAAATTTTAGGTCTCCTTTCACTCTACGAAAAATAGGCTAACCTTGGACGTGAAAAGTGCAAATTAAACTTCCCAAAAAACGTCGGGAATTTATTAGACAAGCTTTGAAAATTGTATTAATAGGAGTGGGACGGTCATCTAGAAATTTTTAGCCGTCCTCAAGTAACTGAAATATTTGCTTCTCCGACCAGATATTTCACAGAAAACAGTCGTTTGGTGCCCCTGAGATAAGTTGTAGTTCGTATTTGTATTTTTTGTATTCCATTTTCTCCGTTTTATTTTCGAGTACATCAGTGAAGAGACACCAGTTACAAGAAAGATTGGGAAGGCCAAGATATAGTAGAACTGATTATTTGCTCTGTTAGTATTAGATTTCATTTTGAATGAGGGAAAAAAAAAAGAAAATAACAAAAGAGAACAAAAGGGAAAACATAATACTGGTACAGTACTGTTTTATAGATGTAAATAATAATGTCTAGCTGGCTTTTAACGTATATTATAGAGCGTGTAGAGCGGTCTGACAAAGCTAGGAACATAGGAGTTGTTTTTGATGAGACCTTGTCACTGGATAAGCATGTGAGTTCCGTTTGTAAATCTGCTTTATTTCATCTTCGGAATATCGCGAAGATTAGAATGTATCTGACTTCCGAGAGCACAAAGACCCTCGTCCATGCTTATGTTACTTGTCGACTGGACAATTGTAACTCGTTGCTCCTCGGGTCACCGGAGTATATTATTCAGAAGCTCCAGCGCGTTCAAAACTGCGCTGCACGCCTTGTAGCTGGGCAACCTAGGGCTGCGCACACTCGCCCCGTCCTTAAGGAGCTACACTGGTTACCTGTGGAGCAGCGAATTACCTTTAAAGTATTACTGTTAACTTTTAAAGCTCTTAATAACCTGGCGCCTCCGTATTTAAGTCAACTTATAGTCCCATATAACCCTACAAGAAATCTTAGGTCAGCTAGCAAACATTTATTAGAAGTACCGAGTGTGCGCCTGAAGAGCTATGGGGACAGGGCCTTTTCGGTCGCTGCCCCAAAGCACTGGAATGATATTCCCTTAGACATTAAATTAAGTGGATCAGTTGATGTTTTTAAATCTAGATTGAAAACTTATCTTTTTAGACTCGCTTTCAGTTGACTTTTTGTTTTGGTGCTATTGTTAGTTTTTTTTTTTTTTTTGATTGTAAAGCGATATAGAGCTTTTGTATATACCGCTATACAAATAAAGTTATTATTATTATTATTATTATTATTATTATTATATTCCTAGGTATATCATTCCAGCGAGTCATAACTATCTATTCTAAAAGTGCTAGGATTTAGATGCTGTATGAATGCACTTCCCTGGGTCATAATTATGTTGCTCATATTTCAGGGACAGCTTGAAATTAGACGGTTTTTACAGAGAGGGAGCTGATAATCCAGCCCCCTCTCAGTAGGAACGCGAACGCGAGTACTCCTTCTGATTCCAGGTAAATCAATCCCGGCCGCTGTTTCCTCGAAGTTCAAATCCGATCCATCCTCCACAACAACTTCGGCAGGTACAAAACGCAGGTCACAGGTCACAGGTCAGGGCACAGGGCACAGGTCACAGGGCTAAACGACAGGAAGTTATTTCAAACACTTTATTGTCAAGTTACGTTTAGAATCACTCTGTCACTTACATCAAATAAGTTATTCGTGCGATGCCTTGGCGAAGCAAGGTTACAAATAAATAGGCACGTTTGAGATTAAAAAGAAACTGTTATTTGAAAATAATAAAACGTGATTAAAAATCAGTTTTCTTTAAACACTGTCAAAGTCAGCCACACTCACTAGTCACTCTTGGGGTATGTATAACGCAACCCTCCTACAAGAATTGTGCGTGACGTTGTTTTCAAACCGTTACAAGACATCCCCAAACACGGTCAGTGAAAGCGACCGAGGCGAATTTTTGGCAACAATTTTTGCCTCATTAACATATGCTTATCACTAACTGTTGACACTAATAAAATAAAAACTCTGAATATTGAAAGGGTATAACAGTTTGAGTTATCTCTGAAAATTTGAGCCCAATAAACAGAACGGTTTCGGAGAAATTCCCTGCTAAAAACTCGAAATTTTACAGAGAATGTATGGGTCATTAACTTTTTTGGCAAACAGCAATTTCGCAGTTTTTGATGGGCGATATTTCCTTCAATATTGCTTGCAAAGGGCTGAAAAATTGCACAAACTGCTCAACTTGATCAGCTCTTTTAACTTTTGCATTTATACGGCCACGGCTTCCATGAGTTTAAGAGTACGCTAATGAGGAAAAATGTAAACAATGACGTAACGTATTGTAGTGCATTCTCTAGATGTTCAAATCATTTACCACACACTGTATGGGAATCGCGTTAAAATATATTAGATTTTCAATCTACCTATTTAAAATCTTTATCTGTTTTTCAATCAAAGTCACCTAAAAACGAATGAAATTGGTAAAATTAAATATGAGAAAAAACCTTTTTTCAATAGATTCCAAGAAGGTGTTGGTGAACATAAACAAAAAATTAGGGCGTTCTGGTAAAACATTTGTAAGAACGACAAGCAAAAAGGCTGACTTTTCACGCATACACACTGTTAGAACCCAAGCCAAAAAACTGATAAAATGCGCCCAAAGAACTCTGGGCGCAAGAGACTTTCCACACACAGTTTCCGGATTCGATGAAGTGACTTCGGCCGAAGATGTGTCGGCAGACAACAAGGTATCCCGTCACACGCGAGGGAAAAAAAACTCTGGTACCCATGGTACATAAGAAGGAAAAGTGTGAAAAATCGCTTACAGCCTTTTAAAGCTATAAAAATGAGTTAAAAACAAGTGATTTTCCCTTTACCCGAAACAAAAAAAAATAAATGCTTGGAATTATCTTGCTTAAGAACTAAATTTGAAAATAAAACGTTCATGTAGTTGACTTCCTAGTTTTGCGCAGAGGGCTCACTCCAGGGGTTGTACGACGAGCCACCGACGAGGATATCGGAGTTGTTCGGCGAGATGGCGACACTCCCGAGTACGCTGGAGTGCTTGTCGCTACCTTGTCGGAAGGAAATCGGACTGGAGGCGAGGCAGACTTAGTGCGGCGCATGGGCGAAGTTGAGAAGCTCGCATCCACAGAGTCTTCAAGTCTCTGTGACTCTCGTTCCAGAATCGAAGGCTCATACATCGTGTCACGAGCCACTGTGTGAAGCGAGTCTTCCAGTTTACCTCTGAGATCACGGATTTCGTCTGATTTCTGCGCAGTACGTGTTATATAGGACTGCTTCTTTTGTATTTCTTTAGAGAGCTGGTCTTTCAAGGTTGAAACCTGATAAGAGACGTAAAGCGGCAAAACAGACCATGAGTATTGCTGAATTGCTCGTGACGTCATGGCAGCCATGTTATTGGTCAAGAACAAAAACACTTCTATTCTCTGGGAACTAAACTCCATTTTCATGTGAATTCTTTGAAATAATTTTTATTGTATTGACAACCATCATAGCCGCCATGTCACGTAATTGCAAACCAAGAATAGACCATTTTACAGTTATGAGCTTCGTACCCTCGCCTCTGAGTGTAGGTGAGGCCGAGATTGACTTTTTGATACAAACCTCCTTCCTTTTCTGATGAAAATTACGCTTAAACCAACTAGTTAGCACAAGAACATGATTAACTCAATAAAGGAAGAAAGGTTATATCAAAACAAGGTGAACTCCAGCCTCTGCCAATTTACATTTGTAACTGTAAAATGGACTACTCTCTAGTTTCACTGTCACGCTATCCCCAAAAAATCGAATCCATTCAAGACATAACGTCTAGAATCTGGAAATTAACAAATCCTCCCCAAGAATTTGCCTAGTCCTTAGGGCCTCATTATTCCGCGAGGCCAAAGCGTTGCGGGTCACGTCACCGGAGGGAATTGACCGAGAGGGACTGGGAAAACGCTGTACAAGGGCCAGATAAGCCAAGAATAAGGTCTGGACGATATTTCGTATATGAGATACCCAGAAGTCGGAATGTTGGCATAAAACTCGGGTTTTGCGGTGTTGTTTTGAGTGCTTCTGGCAATTTATGTAGAATGAAAAGTTTTGCCTCTCGCCGTCGCATCTACTTAGTTTTCGGCGGGAAATGTGAAAGCCGCGAGCATCACGGGGAATTAAAAATTTTCTGCCACAACATTGAAAAATAAAGATTCTCCTTGTCATATCCATAGTCTGCATCAAAGGGGAAACTTTCTTTAACACGATGAAAAGGTATCGACATAGCTGGTAATTATCGGTCATGTTCGAACCCTTCTGACCATCTTCCGAGCGATTTCATACTTACTTGCTCTTCTAATCCCTTGACCCTCTGTTTATGAGCTCGTTCCCGGGCCAACTGAGTTTTCTCCAGTTGACTTTGAGATTGTTTAGCTCTCTCGCTTTCAATATCTACTTCTTGTCGGTGTCGGGTTGTCAGCTCAACCAATCTGTGTTTTAAAACAAACAAAGCATTAGATTTTCAAGGAACTACTACGAAGTCTGCTGATGAAAGCGATTAGACTATTTACAAGGGCCGCTATGTCAGGCTGTTTGCTATCTTAATAAAACGCTAAAAGATGTCTTCACGCCAACTGAATTCCAAAAATTATGGTCAATTAGGTATCGAAATCATTTCCTGTTGTCTGTTGGAGCGAATTGCAAGGAAAGCATTGGCTTAAAACTTGAAAAACGTAAAAAAATTTAATTATAGTTAGTGCTCTCTGATGAAATTTGTTTGATATCTTCTTCTTGCGCATGCGCACGGTAAACGCACTTAGTAATGACTTCAGCACAAAATTGACCTAAAACAGCGATATTTTTGTGACATAGTCCCTTAAAATAATTAAAAAAACCCTGACATTCAACTGGAAGCATACATGAGGCACTTACTTTTGTGCATGCGCATGCTCAGTATCAGCAATCTGTTGTTGCAGAGCATGGACAGTTCTCTGCAACTCCTGATTATCTTGCTCATAAGAGCTGCTTGTCCTGTCTAGCTTGTCACGCTCGTCACGCAATCTTGCACCGACTTCTTCGGCTTCAAGTTTCTCTCGCTCGATCTATCAACGTTATGAAAGAAATATCGTTTAAAATGCAGGGAGCCAAACAATCGATAAGAGAAGTTAGGGCGCTAGTTGGGTGGCAAAAGCTATAACTGTAGTAACGAGGTAGCATGTAGTGATACAGGTTTTTCCCATCTTTACACATTAGTTAAAAATGAAATGCAAACGTGTGTGAATAAGCTTTGATATGAAAGCTTATGACCTGGTACCAGTATTCCTACACGTTACCTTTGCGAAATGAGCGTAACACTGACCGCTAAAAACAGCACAAAGGTTTTTAGTGAAAGGCTAGAACAGAGAAAAAACGAGAGCGCCTCGTACACTATTTCTACTGCGCCTTGTTAGGTAGCCACTCCTAGAAATTTGGTATTAGTCCTCATAATTGCGGTGGGAAGAACATTTAAGTGTTGCGACTCATTTGTTAGTTTTTGCCGGGATCTCAGTCCGAAAGGAAAGGAAAGGAAAACGCGAGCGCAACGAAGAACAAGAAAACAAAAGTTTACGACCAAACACGTCATTTGTCACGTTAACTTTCCAACTGCATAAGCTACGAGGAACACAAACGCAGAGTTCAACCTTCAAAAGTCGTACCTTATCAAGTGTGTTCCTTAAAGCCTTCTTGTCCTTCTCCAACCGAACATGCGCTCTTTCCAGCTCCCTTTTCTCTTGCTCGGCGCCGGACAGTCCTCGCTGGAAGCTTGCCAATCGATCTTGAAGTTCGCGTTTCTCTTCTTGTAATTTACCGATTCTCGCTACCAGTTCTTCTTCGGCTTCCTTCTGTTGCTGTAACATCTGCTGTAATTGGCGTATTTGGCCTTCTACTTCCATGCGTCGAACCTGGCAAAACCAAGAGGAAATCTTAACCTTAAATCTTCATCAAGAGGAGATGCACGAGTAGCTTCGCATGAGCCATCGATCCCTACCACTCTGAGAGCCGTTATCTTCGACAATAAAACAACTTCGTCATGCTCATGTCAATCGTCTGGTATGTGGTCAAAATTTCTAATTGTGTTCAATTACATATCTGAAGGGAAAGGATTTTCCTGCGCTAACCATTCCTTCCAAATATCACCACTAAAACTACGAACGTCTGCTAAAACGAGAAGGAAGAAGGAACGCGTAAAGAAGCCCTAAAAACGTCCGCATGGTGGGCTAGAGTTTTCAGTTCCTTTAGAGTTTGAGCAAAGCAAATGGAGACCACCCTACTTAACAAACCTCTGAATCAGCCTGTTCATTTTTCATCTGCTGCATGCGGTCCTGCTGCACATTGTATCTGTTCTTTGCATCTTGTTGAGCGGCCTTGAGCGCCTCCAGTCTTTCTGCCATGATCTTGCGGTCATGCTCACTGTTGGTAAGCGCACGCTGCATTTGCTGCAGCCTCTCTTGCAATGATTGAGATGTGGCATTGCTGTCATTCAAACTAAGTGACAGTTCGGTAACCTAGCAACCAAGACAAAAGCTGATGAGTTAAATAATCCACAAAATAAAAAAAGTGAATAACCCTTTAGACACCTCGCACATGAAGTGCTGAAAAACTGCGTTCCTTTTAACTCATTTTCTATTGTGTTTAATACTTTGACAGTGAAGTTTAATACCTTTTCTTTAAAAGCTTGTTCCTCTTCTTCTGTCTTTGCTAGAGCAAGCGTTAATCTGTCAACTGTAAGTTGTAGCGACGTTGCACGTGACTCCAGTTCTTGTTGCGATCGCATTAGTTGATCGATACGTTCTCGGAGAGCAAGCTTCTCGGCTTCGCTTTCGCCCGACTGCATTCGTAGCCTTTCGATGTCACCTGAAAAAAACGAGGAAGCCTCAGCATAATGCAACGAAATCCTTAAGTAGTGACGCCGCTTACAATTTTGTTGTGGAGTTTTTGTTTAAAAATTCGATTCGAATTATTTAAATGACAAAAAACGTTTCTTAAGTTTCATGTTAACAAAAACATACCTTCCAAAGACCTCTTCCTCAACTCAACTTTGGTCAGCCTCGACTCTGCGTTCTCGATCTGCGCGCGCATAGCTTCTTTCTCCTGATCGCTCTTAGCCTCGCTTTGTTGAAGTTGAGCAACCTTGTCCCGTAGCTGACGGCGCTCGCCCTCGGCCTGAGCAAGACTGGAATCTAGTACCGATATTTTCTCGTTCAGACCCTTTCGCTCTCGTTCCAGGCGCCTGATGGTTTCTTCTTGAAGCATGAGAGCAGTCTGGGCACTGCTTAGACGACCATCAGCACCACGGCGACCTGGAACAAAAAAAGTAAAAAATTAGGGCTTTTCTTGTAGTTTGAAGTGACAAGAGTGTCTCATCTGCTGAAACTCTACTGGGAAATTTACTCGGAATATACGTTTCTCAATGACAGTAACAATTTACTCCATTAGGTTTGGGACTAAGCTTCTCATCGCAAACACATCGCATACGACAAACAACACCTCATTCGGCCTTGCGGGTGATATTTGAAAGACCCACTTTAAGCAACGCTTATTTTTGCATCGTCGTGTATCTCGTTTTGCTACCCAGCATCAATCAAAGACTTTTATCAACATACCTTCCTCCGCTTCGCCCAGTGACTTCTGCAGAGCCAGCAATCGTTGTTCAGTGTGTCCCTTCTCCTCTTCCATGGCCGCAACAGCTCGCTGTAGGTTATTCGCTTTCGACATCGCCTCGTCTCGTTCCCGCTCAGCTTCTTTCATACTCTGGGCAAAATCTCGCAGAGCAGAGCGCACAGTCTCGGGATCGATCTCTCCAGACATTTCCATCGATTTGATTGGCGACATCTTTTTGCTAGGAGACAGGGAGCGGTCACCTGAATCTACAGTTTCTTCCATGGTCTTTTCTGGTGAGCGCGACCGACTCCTTCCGAACATACGGCGACGAGGACTTGGGCTACGAGCACGAGTAGGAGATGGAGTTCTGAAAGTAACCAAAAATATGAGTAAGAAACATGATTAGGGAGGAATGTAAATTCATCGGACATTACATGGGAATCTTTTTCTTTGATCAAAAATTTTGACGTTTTAGAAAAGTGATGATGGGAAAGGAGAAAATGGACGCTAAAAGTTAGCCTCTTCACAGACGTTTTTCTTTCTTTTTATTTTACTCCTGCTTTTTTTCTTTCTTTCTTTTTTCGCTCACGCCCTCTTCGCGCACTGTCGAAAGGACAAAGAAAGAAAACCGTCTGTGATTAGGCTAACTCTGTCCGGACATCACTTCGTCTGAAAGTGTCGGACGTCGACTGTTATTTGCAGCTCTGATTGTAATTTCACAAATCTTATCGTTGTACCTGCCGCTCAATTCACCAGGTGGTTTAATACCAAGAGTCCTCCTCAAAGTTGAATGTAGACTGGCTAACTTGAACTCCAAGTCATTCTTTGATCCTTCCATACGTGCTAACTGCGCCTCTAGACCAGTGATTCGTCCTTCTGATCCGGACAGCTTCAGTTTCAAGTCGCTGTTGTCTTGACTTGCGTTCTCAAGCAGATTCTCTAAATTTTTCACCTACAAAAAGCGCATACAAAGCAGTGAGGGTTCGATCATGACAAAAATGATCCGCGACAAGTTTTTTCAGAGGATTGATATTTTCCCAGGGCTCGAAAAAAGTTCCGTCCGACACAAGGCAATGATCTCAGCAGGGCCTAAAAATCGCGGACGTCTTGATACGGAGTCCAAAGCACTCACCACTGGGCCTCCGCTAGTTTTTTACGTATAAAAAATATAATTAAGCCGCTCAACTCCTGAAAGAAAGCGTACATTGAACATTTTTTTTCCTAACCTTGTCTGCGGATTTCTGTTCCGCGCGGTGTGCCTCATCCAAGGCGGCGTTAAAATCTTTTTCCCTCACGCGGTTGTCTTCCTCCGTTTCCGTGAGCTTTCGCGTGAGGTTCTGGATTTCACGTTTGGCGCCTTCTTTCTGGCCTTCGGACTCGACGAGTTTCTGTTTCATGTTGTAATTATCCTGACGGAGTTCATCAATGAGGTGCTCGTCCTTCGCAAGTTGATCTTTAAGATCAGACACTTCTTTCTTGCTCTTTAGACACTCGCCATCCAGCATCTTAACCTAATAGAAAGGCGCAAGAATTCAAGAGGTTAAGCATGTAATTTTCGAAAGAGTGATTGTAAATGTCGAAAATCGTGTAGAGTCTTCCCAATCTGTAGCCTGCAAGGAAGCTCTTCATGTGAGAGATATCGTGAGTAATCACTTTGGAATCTGTGAATAAAACCTCTTCAGCAGTACTTTCAGATGGTACTACTTATTTAGTATGTAGTTCTAACTTTTGAGTCTGGGGACGAAATCTTATGGTGTTACCATTCAAATGAAACCTCTTCAGCAGTACTTTCACATGGTACTATTTATTTAGCATGTAGTTCTAACTTTTGAGACTGTGGATGAAATCCTATGGTGTGACCATTCAAATGAAACCTCTTCAGCAGTACTTTCACATGGTACTATTTATTTAGTATGTAGTTCTACCTTTTGAGTCTGTGGATGAAATCCTATGGTGTTGCCATTCAAATGAAACCTCTCCAGCAGTACTTTCATATGATACTATTTATTTAGTACGTAGTTCCAACTTTTGACTGTGGATCAAATCCTATGATGTTATCATTCAAATAGAACCTCTTCAGCAGTACTTTTACAAAGTACTATTTACTGCGGGAGTTATTTATCTATTTTGTTTTTAATGTTTAATTTTTTTGCAAAAGCACCGTGCACATTCACTCACCTGATTATGAAGTTGTTGAAGCTCTCGTCTCGCCTCTAACCTCGCCTTTTCCACCTCTCTCAAACTCGCTCTCAGTTCCCCAGCCTCCTTCTGCAGCGCGGCCTTAGTCTCCTCGAGAGAAGTGATCTTCTGGCCAGCCTCGTCGAGAGTCCTTCTTAAATTCGTCTTCTCTGCTTCGCATTTCTTCACCTTTCCTCTCAACTCATTGGCAGTTTCTTGCACCGCTTGTTTCTCACGCTCTTCGTCCTTCAGTTGTCTCTTGAGATCAGTATTCTCTTTACGAGCGACTTCTCGAGCTTCTTCGCCCTCTCGGATTTTCCGATGAGCGTCGATGAGCTCACGACGGACTCCATCGCGAGCTTCTTCGGCCATCTTGAGTTGAAGTTTAAGCTCGCTGACCTCCCTCAGAGTATTTTCTTTGATACGCTCCAAGTCTTTAATATGGTTCTTCAATTCCGCCACTTCTGTCTGATAGCGTTTGCTAACAAGATAAAAAAAACGTCATTTAATTGTTGTCACTATAGGGTTTCTGGGACTAAAACCAACGCTTTAAAATGTGCATATTGGCAATTAGCCTGCGAGCAAGCTCTCCGGGGCGCTCTGGTGGCTGGGCGGGAAAGGGATCTTCCCTTTTCCCGCCCCTTCTCCCGCCAGAGCGCAGGCTAAATTGGCAATTGTCTAAGTTCACTCCCCGGGGGAGGGACAGTGATGAATTACAGGAGAACAGGGGGAGGGGAGGAAAAGGGAAAACAGCCCTTTGAGTGTCAATGTATTTGGTACGCAATTAATTATTGAAGACACTTATTTCTAAGTATCCTAGTAGAGACGCCGGTTCAAGTGATCATCTGAACCACGCGAAGGTCTAGCTGAATACAGGGCAAAGACAGCATGAGCATTGATCTGGGTATCGGGAATTGAACCCGCGACCTCCCCCACTGCAGTCAATCCCTCTGAGCTGAACACGCCGCGTCTGAAGGAGGAAGGTGTTTGTATGAAAGCTAGTCTACTTACTTGACATCTTCAAGTTTGCTCCTTGTATTCCTTAGTTCGTTTTGGGTTTGAGCGATAGCGCCCTACAAGAAAATATCAAGAAGGATAATTAGAAAGGTCTTACCTGGCAAAATAGTCGATAGATAGCTTTTGGTTTGTTTAATTCAACGAGGAAGAGTTTTGACAAGGCTTGGGAAAAATGAACCAAAGGTGTAGAAAAGAGAAACGAAAGACAATAGCATGGCGCTGAAGTAGCGTTCCGGGATGTTTCAGCGCCATTGCTACAAAAGGGGGTTTAGCTCACGCCGAAGAGGATGTGCGATAGTGTTTACCAAAGCTGATTATTAACAACTTTAAGCCCCAATTTCCACACACAAATTCTCCGAACTGATTTCATTCATTTCCTTAAAAGTTTAGTTGGGAGCTTCTGTTTAGAGATCAAAGTATTTTCTCTTTTAGTGCAAAAAATTCCAAAAACCTGTCACCTCACAACGCTGATTCGGACGAAATATTCGTTTCGTATTAATTTTTCGCTTTGACTTTTAGAATTTTCTGTACTAAATGTCTCCGCCAGAGCAGAGGAAAAACCTTTTTGCTAACATATTTTCCCTTGGGTGATCTTTTCTTTAATTCTCATAACCTCTTCTCTTAAATATGTAAGGTATTGATACTGTTGAGGGAAAATTGACGTTGGTCACCCATTAGAGTGTGCCACTTAGGCTTGGTGAGGGAACCCTGCGAGTACCTTGTCTTGCTCAGCGCGGCTGAAAGCGTCACGTTTAATCCTGTCGATTTCCACATGTGCGTTTTCCACCTCGCCATGTGCCTTGTTCAGTTTGTCCAGGAGCGTGCCTTTCTCATTGGCTGCCAGATGAAGGGCCTCTTGCTTCTCATTCTCAGCCATTAACAACTGATCGTCACGTTCCTTTTGAACCAAGGCAACCTCGTTCACAAGTATGGCTTTCTCTCGCTCGAGTCTGAAACAGTAAACGTCACGCAATCAAATAACCTGTCACGCAGTCAGAGCTAATCGAGGGGGGTCTTCTTTCTAATCCTACTTTTCTCTAACTTTCTTTACACAATACAATATCGTTCTCACTTGCACAAAGAGAGCCCAGTTTGGATCTGTGGCCCGTTTCTCGAAAGTCCCGGTAACCGTTTGGGCTCGAAATCAATAACAATCAATAGAATAAAAGCGAGGGTCCAAGCCAACAAAGTAGTCCATTTTGTTTGAACAACTGATAGTCTCGTTGTATCATCTGCAAAACTGTTTAAACCTAGACTTTGAATATAAACAACATCACCTTTCCGATCCTGTTAATTATCGGGCTTTCGAGAAACGGGCCCCTGGATAGGAATTAGTGGTCGACCATCTAGTTATTTGGGTTTGTTTGAGTAAAATAATGTAGAGAAGGTTTGGAAGTAGAAAGCGATGAGAGATTAGTATTCAGGTCTACTGTGCTAACCTCTTAAACAAGCATAATTAGGGAAATTAAAGTTAAAAAAAAAAGCAGTATTGAGTAAAGGAAGAAACACAAAAACACTTTCAAAACTACCTTTGTCCTAACTCTTCCTTTTCATTCTTGAGCATTGAAATTGCTTCCTCTTTTTCCTGATTGGCTTGCAAAAGAGTGCTCTCCTTCTCTCGCTTCAACTTCTCTGTCTCTTCCTCATGTTTTTGCTCCATTCTCTTCAAAGCAACCTCGCCATCACGCTGTGTCTGACCCAGTCTCTGCTCGACCAGCTCTTTGTCTTTCGACAACTTCGCCTCTTCAATCTCCTTCTCTTTGCGCACGCGCTGTAGGTCGACAGTCAGCGCTTCCTTGGCGAGCAGAAGTTCTTGATTTTCGGCTTCAAGTGCCTCTTTGCGTGCTTCAAGCTTAGTAGCGGTTTGCTGAAGGTCGTACAAAGCTGTCTCCAGCGACTCCTTCTCGCTCTTCAAGCTCGCAATATTCTCGGCTAAGCCACGGTTTTCTCGCTCGCTGGAGTTGACCTGCACCAGCAAGCTGGATTTCTCTCGCGTCAGTTCCTCCTTCTCTTTCGCCAAACGCACTACGTTCGAACTCTGTCTTTCCACATCACGGCGGGTTGTCATCAACTCATCGTAGATGGAATCCCTTTCTCTGCTAACTTGATTAAGAGCCTCGCTGAGTTCGGCTTTTTCTCGGTTGGACGAGATGACCTCTTGTTCGAGTTTTTCTCTGCTTGCTTCGTGTAGGCTAAGGTTTTGATCGAGAGTTGATTTCTCTGTGTCTAAGTCAACCTATGTGAAAGAAGAAATGAATTGAGAATAAGTAAACAAGTAAGAAATCTACGCAAACAGAATATAAGGGTCGCGCAATTATATTAAATTCTCACAAAGTGATGATGGGATGGCACGTTACACGTATAAAGAATTAAGGGGATGCTATTGATGATGATGGGATGCTATTAATGATTTGAAGTAACTTGGGATAGAATTGACTAATGCGATCTGCCTATTAAACAATGGCTAGAGTTATAAAACTAACCCCAGTCCATTTTTTCCTTCTACAAGCTGGCCAACGTAGTTAAGTTTCCTTCCTTTCTTCGCCAGTCGACCAGTCAACAATATTAAACTTCGTAAAATTTGTTTATTCACCCACCTTTTCTTGCTCAACGCGGATGAGTTCCTGCCTAATGCTATTCTTTTCGTTTTCCAGCTCTCGCTTATCCTGGCTGAGGGCCGACTTATCCATCTCCATCTGCTTAATAATCTTGTTCAACTCAATCTTGTCCTGCCCAAGCCCTTCGTTCAGCGACTGTAACTTCACCAACGCGTCACGCAGCGCAATCTCTTCTGACTTCATCTTGTTAATCTCCAGTTCTAGTTCCGCCTTCTGCAGCTCTGACTTCGACAGCGTCTCGCTAACATGCGCCTTCTCTTGGTCTAGTACCTCCTTGTCCAACAAGGCGCGTGACAACTGTTCCTTCAGCGTGACAATCTCTTCCTTAAGAGACGACTGCTTCGTTTCAAGCTGTTCAATCACTTGATTGGCCCGCATTACTTCTTTGCCCAATCGCTCTCTCTCACGTCCTAGATCGTCTTTATCGTCTTCAAGGTTATCTCGCTGGCGCTGAAGCTCGGTGTTTGCGGCTTGCAGCCTTTCAAGCTCTGCTCCCATACCTTCAATCTGTTCGCCCATCGACTGACGCTGCTTTTCTAGATTCTGCTTCTCAGTGCCGAGCACATCTGAATGCGCCTTGAATCGCTCACGATCTTGATTCACCTCGGACACTTTCTGACGGCTAAAACAAAGAAAAATGGCACTCCAGTTGACCCCTTTACTCCAAGACCACAATACAGTCAAATCTCTATATAGCAGTCACTGGACAACTTCCCAAAATTTTTAGTCTTATGGAGTCAAATGAAGGGATTGAGTAAAGAAAGGAAGGGACCAACTCTAGAAGCTCGTCTTCTAGAGGTGTCCGTAAAGAGAGCAGCAGTCGCAAGTTAACCAGCTTTAACTTAGCTTCCTGGTAAAATGGGCTCTAAGAGCATTAAAAACGCAGATTTGGCCAGCAGAACCTTGGCCGACAATACAAATTTCACCCTTCACCTGTAACTATGTGTGGTGGGAAACCTTCCCCCACTACCCCTCCCCTAAGCCAACATTAACACTTACTTCTCACTTAGAATTGGCTTAGGGGAGGGGTAGTTTGGCAGTTTTCCAGAAACGTATAATAATCCCTACTGTCTACGTACGTGGAGTCCAGTTCATCGCGGGCACTGGAGAGTGCCTTTTCAAGTCTTCTTCGTTCATTTTCTGTGTCATCAAGTTGTTTCTTGGTTTTCTTTTCTGAATCTCGAGCAGCCTCCACCTTGCTCTTCATTTCCTACGTTTAAAATACGGAAAGCAGAAAAATGTTTCGACGCTTTTTTTTGGTAAAAACAGTATTCACTTCAGATACGCTGAAATCTTTGCCTTCTCACCCGCCAGAATTCGAACACCTGTCACGCAAACTACAATTGTAATATCGACTTACCATAACTTGCATGTTTTTCTTCTGAATGGCTGAATGAACAGTTGCCAGGGCGTTGTCAGAGTGAGCAGGAGATCTGGAACGAGTGGGTGATGAAGACCGCAGGCGAGCGGCGCGGGATGGTGAAATAGGTCTCTTACTCAAGAAATCATCCTCGGCTGAATCAAGCAATCCAGCATCTACAACCTCGATGTCACCACCTGGGGACCCAAGCAGCCTGGACGTGGTATCGGCGTCCTGTTTCACAGCGTGGGTGATTTCGCGCAGAGTGCTTTGAAGGATTTCTGCTTCTTCCCTCATGGCAGCGAGGCTAGCCTCGCTTTGGTTTTCCCACTCTTCAGACTGTCTTGCAAAACCACTTTCCTAAAGTTGAAACATGAGGAAAATGTTGTTGTTATGGCTGAGATTGCTATCGTCACTCGCGACGTGGACTTACAGAGCTCAGTTTTTCAAAGGGCCCAAGGCATTTTGCATATTCACAACCAATCGGCTGTTATTGTTTTAAAAACTTAGGATTTGTGATCAGAGATGTGATCAAAGGTAACAAAAGCACTGAGATAAACGCACGCTGTGCTTTTTACAAAGAAATGCTAACCGAATGCATGTACCGTATTTATTCGATTAACCGCCCTGGGCGCTTATTAAATTTTTGGACCTTGATAGTGGGCGCTTATTCGAGGTGGGCGCTTATTCGAGGCTGGGCGCTTATTAAATTTTTACCATTCTCAGCAAGTGAAGTATGTTTATTTTGCAACAAAACAATAAATGGTAGCAACAAAAAGCGAAGAAGTAACAAAGCAAGGTTTTTGTAAAATACTCTGAAGAAAACTCCGTCTTCGGGAGGGCCTCTTATTATCTTTTATTGGAGTTTGTGTGGGAGGGAGTGGGGTGGGGGTGGGCGCTTATTCGAGGCTGGGCGCTTATTCGAGGCTGGGCGATTATTAACTTTTTCTGCCTTTAGGATGGGCGCTTATTCGAGGTGGGCGCTAATTCGAGGTTGGGCGCTTATTCGAATAAATACGGTATGCTCAAAAATATTTTTTTACAGGTACTGGCGCTAACACAGGTTGCGTAGAAGACCTTTAGGTCTTCTAAAAACATGCGTTTCATGACTTAAAGAAAGCACGCTTTCTTTCTCTATATGCGCATGCTTTGATTATTTCGGACCTTAGTCGAGATTTAACTGACACCAAGATGAAAGGCAAAACACTCACCAAGCCATGAATCTTCTTTTGTAAACTAGCAATAGTCTCCTCCGTGGCGACTAATTGGGCCTGTAGCTTTTCCTTTTCATTTGTCAAATCCTTGACTCTGTTTACCAAAGATAGTACGTTAATAAGTTTTTCGTTACAACGGAGTTAGTATCACAACTTCGCCTCAAACAAACAGGTCTCCCAAGCATTTTAACAAACGTTACAAAAACAAAAAAATGAACTTCGAAAAACTGTTAGGCTAACAAGTGACGTCCTCAAAAAGACAGTGTAATCTGTTATAATCGTCTTTAAGTGTGACCTTCCGTGCTTCCATTATAATCGATGTGTTATTTATACCTTCTTTAACGTTTTAAGCGTTATTTTTTATGTTTCACTCAGTCGATTGTGGCAGTTCCTGATGTCTTAATTTTGATAAATTTCGTTACAAATCTGTTTTAATTAGCACAAAGTTTCTTGGAGATGTATTTGGCTCATTCGAATACCAGCTTGTGCCAAATTGGCAAGACCAATTATGACCTCTCACACGCGTTTTCCTGCTCTGGGCACCCGCTACAGGAATTAGAGGGCCGCTACAGGAATTAGAGTCCCGCTACAGGAATAAGAGGGCCGTAGGTTAGAAAACTGTAATAGGTTATTGCGCTTCCCTCTTTAAATAAAGTTATTGTATTGTATTGTATTGTATTTAATTGGCTTATTTGAATATCAGCATGTCCCCTGATTGGGGGAACCAATCCCATTCACGACTTGGTCACATTTATCTCTTCGTTTAGCGATTGGCGGGAGAAATAACTCTGGTTTGAATTACCGACACTGAACTAGACTGCTCTTTAGTTGACGTTTCACTTACTTGACCATTAAATCAGCTTTTTCGTGGTCAAATTTGTTTTGAAGCTCAATGAACTCCTGAACTTTTTCACGCAATTGCTCTTCAGTCTATAAGAGAGGAGACAATATAAGAAATAAGAATATCTAATTTAAGTTGCGCTTGCCTAGGGACTGAATTGCCCAGCAGAAATAAAAAAACAGATGTTGTACAAAATTTGGGGGCAAACAAGGAGTGTAAAAATACCACGGCAAGTCAGAAGTGACAAGCCTAGCCAATAAAAAAAATGGGGAAATCAAAAGCTTCTGTAGCTTTACCTTCTGACGTCGAGCCCTCTCATCTTCCAGTGCACTCTGGGTATTTGCATCCATACCTCGAAGGTTTTTGTCCAAGTCCATGCAGGCACCTTGCACAACACGGACAGACTTGGTAACCTCTGCTCTTACACTAGACAGGTCCCTAAAGACATAGAATACCACTTAGTCCTTTGCAAACAGTAATAAATTTCATACAAAAAATATATTACAAACAATATTTTATGTGTGAATGATAGCATGAATAAAATACATGTATCTTATAAGCTCAAAGAATTAAGGAGTGGCATAAATGCTGTCAAAACAGCTCAGATGTAGAGGAAGAACTCATCCACTACTGTGCTTTAATTGCAAAATGCACATTTTGAAAGCACAGTTTCTTTAATACCTCATTAGAACAAATCATAAATTTGGGGCAAGCTTGCAGATTCGGGGGTCAATTTACTATTCAAGCAGACTGAATAAATGGTTGTCAAGTGTGAAGGTCAAGCGGATAGAACAAGAGAGCTGATGGCATCATTGATGTTATGGTAATTATTATGATGATGACATTCAAATGAATTATTTATACTAATTCTAACGAAGGCACACCTCTGTGTTGCAGATTTCATCTCATTGAATTGACGCCTGAAGTTGTTCATTGCCTTCCACATATCCATCAGTCGCACATGCTCATTAGCAAAGTACGCCTGCTCCTCCTCATCTCGGGCATCAAGCTCTTCCCGTGCTTTGTTCCAATCAGCTGTCAGTTTTTGGATATCAAGAGTTAGCTGTTGATTGGCTGATGTTGCTTGTTCTAACTGTTCTCGAAGCATATTGTTGACATGTTGAAGGCTCGCACTTCTGTTGACGCAACAGAGAAACAAGTCATGTACATACAAAGGGTTGTCAGATAGGTTTGAAGTAGATGGCTGAGTTGTCAAAGTAAGCGGCCAGTCCAGGGATATTTTATTTAAAAAACGTCATCTGTAAAGAAATGCCAAGCAGAGTAGCCAGCAGATACTAACCAAGCAGCCGGCTACTTTTGACAACCCTGCATACAATTTACATATTGTTTTACAGTCTATGAAACACTGGCCACTTGTTATAAACTCAGACACCACCAAAGTATACTCGTCTGGCACACAACAACACCGGTAATTTTAACTCAGATTATTACTAATTTTTTACTTTCCCTATGTCTCAATTGCAGTGCATTTTCTCCTGCTAACTCCAAACCCCATTAAGTTAAACTCTTTTACATTTCTCTCAGGACTTTTGTAAGCAGAGTTCTACTATGGTACATGTAACTACATTGTACTACAGCATCCAAAACTGCTACATAAGCTGTTTATTTGTAATTTCCTCCTTGGTCATCATCACCTACATGTATCAATAATAAATAAATCATGACAGTTCACCTTTGTTGTTCTTCTTCAAGTCTGATCAGAGAGTTCTCCAGATCACTAGAATGTTCATCTTCTGTTTCCTTCAGCCTGGCTTCTTGCTCTTTCAGTGTTACTGTTGCACTTTCAAGCTACAGGACAAGGTGCAAGTTAGATGTAACACTGACTGAATGACAAACACTTTAGTTACATTTTTCCTTTCATCTTCTCATTAAATAAACAAACAAACGAAAAGAAAAGTGGTCTGTTTACAGCATAAGTTCCATCTTAGTTAAATTTACATGTCGAGCAGGATGCAAATTTACACTCATGTAACTGTACAGGCCCAAACCCAGGTCTGTCAATTGAATATGATTTTAAGTTGCCAGGCACAGTCCTACCTGTATATAACGGCCTTGTATACAGCTTTTTAGCCAGACATTGAAAACTAGCCACCCAGAAGGCATGTTTTCCCATAAAATTGTGAGAGATTAAGTGAATTTTCCTTGTATTTCTTCCAAAAATGGGTGCCCATGGGATGGCTGGACACCCTTCTGGCTAAAACCTTGCCTGTATATAGCGGTCACCATGTATGTATATGTCACTTTTCCATTTCCCCAGGGTATGACTGTATGAACATGCAATAATAAACACACGTACACCTACACGTAGGACCAGGGCTGTGCTCTAGCAGAGCCCAGTGGCCCCTGGCGCCAAATGTTTGTTCTCGGGTGACTAGAAAATCTTAATTTTTTCATACAAATCATATGCTGGGCACCCTAGATTTTGCAGGTTCGGAGCACTGGGCTCCCTTCAATTTTCCTTGGAGCATAGCATTGAGAACAGCCCTCCCTTCCCCACCACAACCCCCCCCCCCCCAACCAGGTCAAAGGCATCACTCAATTAACAGGTTAAGAGAGAACAGGAGTAGAGCAATAAAGGGAAAGCTAAGGGGGGGGGGAGGGGAGGGGACAAGGTTAGGAATAGAATGCGACTATTACAGTAGGAGACAGTAGGAGATGAACACTGCAATGTGGATGATCACAACATTGACAATGATCCCTTTCACATCACTTTTCATGTTGACTATGAAAAAAACTCCCTGGATATATTTGGTCTGGTCATTTACATGTACGTCTACTCAGTAGCTCAAATAGAGAAATGCCCAACATGTAAAGGTACATCTACTTTACCTACATAAAATGTACTACCACAGAAAAGCTACTATATTAATATCCACTAAAAGCTGTATGCTAATGTGATAAAAGTCCCCTCTTAAAAAGTGTCACGCTGACTCTAACACAGAATTCCCTACGATAGTATCACACCTTTTTCTTTGCATCCTCCTCAGAGCTTTTTGACTCACTCACAGAATTTTCTAACTCTCCACACTTGCGTTTGTACTGCAAAACCTTCTGTTGAAGCTTTTGAATTAACTGTGCTTGTCTCTGTTGGCCATCCTGATATGCCTGAAGCTTGCGCTTGTAGTTTGTATGTTCTTCCTCAAGTTTGCTCTTGAGGTAAGCAACCTGTTGGACAACGTTACCGTCCACTGATAGGTCACCAGCTCCAAAGCCACTTGTGTACCCTCCACTGGTTGGGCTTGTTCCACCTTTGATGTAATGCTCCAACTGAAAGAACAACACACAACAGTTGACTGTTTAGTTTAAATGTGACTAAATTAATTTAAGTTGAGTTAAACTTGAGATGTCTCAGGTAGAGATATAAAGGGTGTCCTAATTGCTTTGTAGGGGTTTAAGTGTTTTTACAGCCTTTCACTCGAGGTTAGGCCATTGCATTTTTGTGTCCTTGCTGTTGTGGCTTGTGCTTTAAAAGTGTTTTGTTGCTCCCAAACCTTCCCCCTCCTGGTATGTATGTGGTAAGTAATGTTAAGTTCTACTGGTTAGCAGTGTGATGGCACCTGAGTGGATGTCACTCTCAGGGTTGTCAAGGTTACGCATTGCACCAGTTTCAGCCTCACTTGCACCTCCTTCCTTGATGTCCCATTACCTTGGCTGATAAGTTTCATCATGAACACCAAATAAATGTATGTTTCTGGATTTTTTTTGTTGTGTCATAATAATAATAATTAGAATCAATAAAGCCAATCAGGTAAAATGTAAAAGGTAGCTGGGTCAAAGTTGCATTGAATTGCACGGCAGGACTGTTTTGGACAGCCAATTTAAATTCAGTTTCCTGTGCAACCTCAAAATAGCCACTTCTGACTCTAGCCTTAAAAGTGTTCAACACTAGCCTAACTTTGATATCTAACTGCATCTTAATGATTAAAATTTGTGTTAATTATAGTGCAGGTACCCAGACCTACTGTTTTGTTAATGCAATATTTTTTGTCTAAAAATAGTCATAGAAATGACCACCAAAATATCACCTGACTTAAATATGATCCGGCTTGAAAATAAAACCAGAGAGTATAGGCCTTATTTGTTTAACATACTGAGCTGTTTCTTGGCAAAAATGCAGAGAAAGTCTGTAATATGGCCCTTTTTTAATACTTGTACTCAAGAGCCTCATTTGCCTTACTTTCACGATGCAATATTGTTCAAAGCTGGATATTTCCATGTGAATGCCACTTTCAATGATTTCAAGACAAAGAAATACAATGTCTGTTGTTGATAAATCACTTCAGCTTATACACAGCCTAATCTAAGTCATCACAATATACTGGTAGTTATTAAACTGGAAATGCATCTAAGACTAATTGCAGTTCCTGAGCTACTATACTATAAAACAACAATGAGATTTTCATGTCACCTCATTAACAAGTTACCATAATCATATCTACCACCACAAAGAATACAAATTAAACTCCATGCATAATTTATTGCTGGAAAATTGCTTTTTCACCAAAGCTGATATAACTTTTAGCAAAAACAACCTACACTATTAAGGTATCTCATCTTGGATGCTATTACTTTAGTCACAAAAAGGAAGATTTAGCCTTCAAAAATCCCCAAAATGCTATCAAGAACTGTGTCCCTCACATTTTCGTGTATTATAAAATAAGTGAAAAAAACTTGTTATCAGCTAAACGGGGTTGCAAAAATTCTGCGCTCAATTTCGTGAAAAGGAAAATAATGAAAAAAGACTAAAATAATATTTGGTTTGAATAAGGGAAACCTAATATTACAAATGAATTAAAAGCTGGGAAGTGCTTGCAAATAAGTCAAGAAAACCTGCTGACAACAGAGTATATGAATTATACATTATAATCATCCGTTTGCATTGCCATGCAACAATATAGCTCTATAACTATAGCATTGCCTTCCTGATTTCATCATTTTCCTCGAATTTAGTGAAAAACAAATTTATCGATGTTGATTTTGACAAGGATAGAATGGTTATTGACTTTTCCCTGACATGTCAACAAAGGAAGCCAATGTAAACATACTAAAATATTCAAGATTTGAGCGTCCCTGGAAAGTGTTCAATTCTAAACTTACAAGTTATTGAAAATTTAAAGGGCTGTCGCGGAAGGGGGTGGGTTTTAACCTCTCGCAAAGCAGCATGACCAATTTCATAAATTGATTGAAGCTTTCGCTTATTTCTCAAGTTACAAAATTCAACGTCTCAACAAAAACCTTTGAGAGCTTTACACGGAACCTTTTTGCAAACCGGAATCTAAAGGGCTGAGAAATAATTATCAATTGCAAGAATTACCCTCTTTAGGCACATTGGATTAAATTTTATACGTAATTTCACATTATCAGTCCCGGGAATTTGTAACGGGAGGCTGAGTTTGTTGTTGAAATTTACAAATGACCTTGCAACTATTGGACCTTATAAATAAGTAAATATCACAGTTAACTGGTCTTCCTTACCTTATCACTAACGGCCATGTATTTAGAGCCAATTTCATCCCTCTCTGCTCTTGTAGCTGCGAGTAAATCTTCAAGTCGGCTGACCTCCGATTGTAACATTCGCGATTCATCACCAAATCCCGGGGAAGCCATCTTGGAATCGACAGGGGAAATTGATTTTGTGACAATGTCGCGAATCTTTGTGGGAACAGTTGGGCTTTTCGCTCCGGGATCGCCGTTCAAATGCTGGTCCTCTAATCTCTGTGGAAAGAAAGCCAAAGCTGTCAAAAATTTTGATCAAATTCACACTATGATAACGGTCATAGCAACAGTTTACGGAGCAGTTGGGATCACTACATCGAACGAGCGATCGAGTCGGACACGTTCCAGAACTAAATAAGAAAATTAGCCTTTCTTCGTTCTGTCTAAAATTGTAGCTAGATCTACGATTTACCTTAATGACAGAGCTAAGACCGGGCTCGGGCGAACCCCCTAAAATTGAACTTCTTCCGTCGTGATAGCTCATGCTCACACATCTACGATTACTCAAGGGCTGGAGTCAATTTTCAAAGACCACCGGCCGAAATTTCGCGCTTCGACGAGTAGGACTCCTCGAAACGCAACCAAATCCCAACGTGACGAGCTAGAATCGAGGTGAATTGAAAAGCCTCAAAGCTCTAGCTAAAAGCCAACCCAAAGCGTTGTAATCTTTCTAAGTCTTGCCGCTAATCTTTCGCTTTCCTCACTGGCTGAAGCTAACGTAAACTAAAGTGTCTCATGCACTGGGTCTAGTCCTTCTGAAGCGACGCCACGCTCTCGGCCAGTGGCAGTTGCTATGGCGACGCTATGCTGAGGTGGGATAGGTGATTGTTTCGCGCCACCTAGTGAAAGGAAAGCGCGCTAAAGTGTAAATATTACAGAAACTCTATTGTGGATAAGATCAACTCGGAATTCTGTTTTCCATTTGAAACAATAGTATATATCGTGGAATCAAAAGCCCTATACAAAGGTATCATTTTGCAGACAGCAATTTCGCCAAAAAATGGGTTGAAGACGAGATGAAATTCTTTGGAAAGGCCTTGGCAGTCCCAATTTGCGTTTCTTTGAGCTTGTCAACACCAGAATCGATGGACGCTGCATTCCTTAATCTCCAAAACGAGTAATTAACGTCTAAATGCGTGTAGGAAGCGTATACTAGTTTTCGCAAGCACGTTTTGTATCAAGAGGATTTAAGCAAGAAAAGTTAAAGAACTTCGACACGCCTGTACAAGATGCCACGAAGGATTAAATCTAAGCCTCTTCAAGATTTTTTCCTATCACTGCAATCATCTGAATCATTAACTAATGAATTATCGTTGTTAGTTCATCCAAGTAATTAATAAATTAATTGGGATACAGCCTAATCTATTGTTTCTTTACAAAAGGGCATTTAAAAGCCGCAAATTGCTTGAAAGCAAATTTTAATGCGCCGCTTCTGTAATGAACAATCAAGAACGAACTGAACGCGAAATATGTACAAGTTTCAAAGTGCCTAAGGTTATTTTAGTACTGAAAACCATGCCCATTCAATGGCAATTGCTAATCAATATGACCTGTGGCGATCGTCTTCAAAAGTGAACCTATCTTGAATTATTTTGCTCACTCGAAAAAAAAAATCGCTCATCGCATCATATTAGCCATGTATGATTTTCTTCGCCTAATCAATGTCCAAGGAACTTTTATATGTTGTTATTTTGCACGTTTAAAAGCGGAGCTCGAGTACAGATGTGGGTTATTATAGAGAAGCTTAATGTAGAGACCGCGGAAGCCTCCAGGACGCCCATATTGATACACCTCGGCCTAAGGTCCAAAAACAGCCTTATGAAAGAATACACAACCTGGACATTCTTCAAGAAAAGAATATCCAGGTTGGGATTTGGACAAATAAGCCCCACATAAACAAAAACGGTTGTCTTTTTTTCTATACAACCACTTTAGAATGTTGCCAAATCAGCGTTTTTTTACTCTTGTCGACGGGGCGCCTTGAAAGGTAGGCAAGAAACCACGTCAGAAATCTTCCCTCAAAAAAATGAAAAGCCGACAGATATCACTAGATTTTCAACTGAATTATTGTTAAGAATAGAAAGCTTTATAAGGCAACGCTGGTGCAGCTGTGTGAAATATAGTCCTAGTCAAGAGAGGAGTCGATTAGGAGACCAAGATAAAATTTCGGAAGAAACTGATCTACGGTAAATTCTTGCAATCTTCATCGAGCAGAAATAACAACGAACCATCCCAAAACTACCTCTGATGCAAGGTTGAAAATGTATAAGTGAAATTAGCATAATCCGGTTTAACTACTCGCTATATTCAATCAAGCCCTTGAACAATTGATTCAGAGTTTCCAGTTATCACCCTAAAAATGAAAACGATTTCAAGAGAATTATTAAAACTTACCCTAAAAAATAATCGAAGACGATTTTTCCGACCCTTTGCTTTCGCGACAAACCAAAAACTGTCTCAAAACAAGAGTGCAAATCACTACTAGCATAATTAAATCTGCAAGGAACGCGACTCGATGCACATTTCTATGGCGACGGATTAATTCCTATTCAAGTTTGATTAAACCCTGTCAAAAGTAACACCATAAGTATAGACAAACGATCCTTTATGTTTGCCAAGGTTAAAGAATATCAAAGGATGTTTAATTTAGTTTGCGTCTACGAGATAACCATAAACTTTAATATCAAGCTGTGCATGCATCCTCGGTTTTCCTTACATTTTTCAGTCCTTTATTGTTCATAGTAAGAAATATTGTCACTTCTACTCTATATATACTATTATAAAAACTGTTGCACTGGGTATGAAAAGTTTTAGGATGGTTAAGTAAGTCTTCTTTGGAAAAGAGCAGATCGACCGCTGACTCATGACCTACAGTCTCTTTGGCGTTTGAATACAATGTGTTAAGACCTATCAGTACATGTATCATGATTTTCCTTCCACGAGACGGCAATGAAACTTCCAGCTGATGGAAATTTAGAAAATAGGAAATAAGCCGAAACTAGAAAACAAGAAAATACTATAAGCTACTAATTGAACAGACTAACCAATCTCTCTTCTCGGGGTTAAAGGAGAAGCCAAAAATATCTCTTCTTCATCATTTAGTTCAAGAACGCGAGTATGTTTTATTTGCATTGTGGGTTTTTTTGCAAAATCGTTTGGGATTTGTGACTTTTTCTTTCTAATTTTATTTATTCCATATACTATTCCAATTATAGCCATGTAAGTCCTGTCTGTTTTCAGTTTTTGTAATTGCAATTGTTGCTGTTTCAAAGTACAGTTATTAAAATCGGAGAGAAAAACTAAATAGAGAACTACTGAAGGTTAAAAACTTCCCTTAAAAGTAAATTGTCATCATTACCATTATCATTAAATTTGAATTCCCTCTCACCGTTCACCACCACCACCACCACCACCATCATCATCGTCATCATCATCATCATCATTATTAATACTACTACTCAGTTCCGTCAAACAAGAGAGAAGCCAGTTTCGTAAATAAAGCGTATCGAAAAAAGCAAATTTAACATTTTCGTGATGAAAGCAATACACTCCACTTGACTCAAGCAACGGAAAAAAAAATTAAGTTGTTGGTACTACAGTTTTTTGTTTCACTGCACTGATCCTTTTTTTTATTGTGCATGTTTATTTTTCTGTGCTATTCAGCACTGTTAAACTTTTATAAACTCATTAGAGGCATCAACGGAATTCAACTTTAAAAATAAAGTTCTCTAGCTCGTCCCATTGAAGCACTGTGATATTTAGTAACGCCGGAGCCTATTACGAGAGGTAAACAAATATTATTTTATCGCTCGCTAATTCATAATCAACAACAGGCCAGAGCTGATTCTCAAAACACCTAAGGTTAAAAATCTGTCATTTTCTCTTAATTACTGTTAGAATCAGATCAGTTGGTCTTTTGTCATTTGTATTGTGACTGAAAGTTTTGGAACATTCTTCAAGGCATTTTTCACACTGTACTCAGTTTTTCGCAGCTTTCAGATGTCTGCCCTGTGAGTCGAAGGTTTTAACGCAAATGAGCCCTCAAGGAACTCAAAAAGCGAGTGTTGTCATCGCAAAGGAGTAAAATTATATTGTTCAATTCTTTTACACTAGGACCCGTTTTGCTTTTATTTTGCCGAAAAAATAATTGTGAAAGAGCAGATTATCAAGAATGCAATCTTGGTCAAAACCGTAATTTTGACAAAAGACTCTTAATCCCGGTGTGTTAGCCATTGCAAGTTCGGTAAGCTGATCACCGCAAAAAAAGAACAATTGCGTGCAAGGAATCCTACCTCCCCTCCATCCAACAGCCTAAAACTGATTACTGGCACAAAACAGCAATATGGGGCCGTTGCGTCGCATTGGTCTTCATAAACTAAAAAGGTGATATTATTGTTCTGCAAAGAAGTGCAAATTTCTTATCCAATCAACAACAAAGCTGGTTGCCGCAGGTGAAGGAACTGGTGCAGTCTTGTGATGAATGCATAATTACAATGACTGACTTGTAAGGTAGACTTTTTCTCTTTATCCGGCGAACTGTAATGATGAGTAAGTAACGCTCTCTCCCTCTGCCACTGCTGTCTGGAAAGACATATAGTGGATTTTTATACTCGATGATAGTCGGAAAGGGAATATTTTCAGGTAAAAACAAGAAACATACACCTTGCGTGTCAGTTGATTGTTCTACAGAAATAAAACACATCGAATATAATAAATTACCTTTTTTGAAGCCATTGCCCGGTTTGCAAGTTATCGATTGAAGTAATTATCTGTTGCGTTAGATACTGTGAAAATTGGGCTGAAAATTCCTGGAATATTAATAGCTACAAAAGGGTGTATCGAGAGAAACTGAGGCCGTGCTTAGTTTTGCTTTTGCAAAGCCAACTCATACCATTTATCTCAAGCATTGAATTTTGTTACTCCCTGGATTTAAAGTCTTTTGTTATGTAAAGTTCAGACGCTGTTTAAAGTTTACCGTCAACTGACTGCTAACTACATCCGGTGATTGCCTTTAAATCTGATCAGGTCGTCATTGCAAAAGTAAACACTCCCTGTACAGAGTTTTGTACGAAGTTTACAGTTTCTGTAGCCGGGTATATTGGCTCTCGACAAATGCATGATTGTTCGCGATCGTATAAAGAAAAATGATCGTTTCGATCGCAAAATAACTGAAACCCTTCTAGTGGCATGTCAACCCGCCTCGGCCGAATCATGATGACAATCTGATATATGCTACAGGCAAAGCAAATTGACAAAAATAAACATTAAAGTATAAAACTGTTAATGGAGTTTACACTCTACATAGGCAAAAAAAGGTCAGATTTCTTCCTCTTACAAAGCAGATCTGTTCATATATCAGCCGAGACAATAGAAGCGCCAGCTCTAGTCTACTATATTATTTAAAAAGGGTTGATTATCAGGCATTATAGCAAAATATATTTTTCAAATGATAGTTGACTAAATGCATACCTTACGAACTGAGGGGAAAAAATTGGACAAGACAAGCAATATAATGCAATGAGACACAAGTTTGGTGACTAACTATTGTTTAGTGGGGAGTTTTCGAGGCATGTTACCAACTGAACTTCATGATGTCAATCCATGAAAGCTCACCTGATTGTAAATGTAGCTGTCAGGTGTCTGGAATATTGTAGATTAACTTCATCAATAAAATTTTTTTCAGCCATCATTTTTTTTCATGGAACTCTTAATTATCCGATCCATATTAAACACTGACAGTAAAAGATGCATTACTTTTTCGATGCCATTTAAAGCAGTGACCGTTACTTTGGTTAAGTCTTTAGCAAGCCGGTGCTATGCGCCCGATCAGATCAGCTGTTAAACGTACGACGCAGCTAAAATTTGGAAAAAAAAAATACCTTGATGTTTCGTCCAATTGAGTGATAGCCAATATCATCTTCTGCCTCGGAACCACTGTTTTTCAAAGTATCAAATTCTCCTTCGTCGTTTTTCGCGAGCAGGGGGTCTTCCATTTCGCCTTTTCGTCTTTCAAGCTTCGCGGCTCCCTCCTAGTTACACAGCCGTGTAAGTTACTTTCAACATAATCTGCCCAGACGAGAGACGCGATGTAGGTAGTATTTGATTGGCTAGAAAGTCAACGCTATTGTTAGCTGGATCAACGTAATCATGATCGCATTGTGCGCGGTTATTACGAGACCCCTTTAAACAATGCCAAATTGGGTTGCGTATGCATACGAATGGTAGATTTTTCTGAGACCAGACGGCTTGGATAAACAAATAACGACTAAGTGAAAATAGATTGATCATTGGAGGCTATAAAGTTGTAAACTGACGGAAAACTGCTCTTTGTTCATTGGCACATTGATCAATATTTAAGGGTCATAGACTTGTGCGCGCATATTGCTTTTATACGCGCCCATATTCGAACCCGGGTTGCACCAGACGCACGGCTTGCCTGCGTTGCGCAAGATTACCCTGTTGTTGCAAGCTTAGCCAAAAAATAAGAAACAACTTCTAAGTGCATCTGTGTCACCACCCCAAGGCTCAGATCAGTGAGATCAAGGTACCATCCACCTAATCCACCACGTCTGTTGACTTGTGCTCGAAGGAAGCTCAACGGCCCCCGATCAGTCAAAACTTAACAACAAAACTTCCACTTGAACCAAACAAAAGGGCAAGTATTGTAAGTTTATATTTACGTTGGACAATTGCTTACTGGAATTGCGTAATCCCCAAGGAGTAACGTCCAATTAAAGTTGTCTCAGCCCTTCGATGTTCGTTTTATCGCATTCACTGCCTGGGTCTCTGAGTCTTACCCCTTACATTCGCCAGTTAGTCTCAAAACTTGGTCGAAATTGTGAGCTGGAAGTTAATTAGCTTAGGCAAATGTGGTACTTATGGAGCAGACTTTTTAGTTCCTTTTCGTCTGATTTTGAGAGGTGCATCAGCAAAAATGTTTAAGGGCTAGTTGCTTTTTTTAACTAGATCCCCAAGACCACCTCCCTTCAAGAAGTAATCTTCTTGGTTAATCCCTACCATTTATTACTCGCAGGAGGTCTCTCATACGTCGTTGGTTTAGGGCACGCGAATCACAACACTTCGCTCATCTTTACTGAAAAAGAAAGAAACACTTGAAAGAATACAAGAGAAAAAGAAGGAGGAACCTTTCAAAGAGGGCATATCATGACCACAACACCTCTCAAATTTTCGGAAGGAAAGCTTGATTCTAAGGGCCTGTTTACATGGAGTGGGGGACCCCGGTCTAGTGGGGTAAGTTTCTTTTGTTTTCGCGCTCTGGGGGACACAAAACTTACCCCACTAGACCGGGGTCCCCCACCCCATGTAAACAGGGTCTAACTTATTAGAAGCGCGAGCAACAGGCGCAGGTTAAAACACAGCAGTGCACAAACGTAACATTAGTCAGTGAGCTAAGAAAACTGAAAACATTTAATTGAACTCAAACATCATAAAAAAGTACCTTGTGTTTTTCATCTCAAATCCATTATAAATTAAAGCAGTGGATTAACGAGCTTACGAATGTGCTAACACAATCTCTACCAGAAGCGGGTAATCGGCTCATGTCTCTATAAAATTTCATGTCTAAAAGGGGCCACACAAAACATGGAGTCAATTTCGGCTCCTGACCTCTAACTACGATGCAACTGAGAGATTGCCAGAGAGAATAGCCTTTCAAATAAATCTTTGCTTTAAAAGAAGAGTGATTATCTTTGTCTTGGTTTTTTAATTTACCAAGAGGCGAGAGGATATCTTCTTCTTGGATGTTTGCAAGGCATGATGTTCTTTTTTTTCCCGCAAAGAACTCGGGCTGAGCGCTTGATGCGCCAAAAAATCAACCTCGTCCCCAGGGCTTTTCCCTTAAAAAATGGGTGGGGCGGGAAAAGGCCCTGGCATCGGCTGGTCACGTGTCCCCTCGTACACCCTAAAATCCTGGGTGTAATAAATTAGCGCTATGTGAAAAGCTAAAATTATGCGTAACCTCACAGCGCGCGATCTTGGGCGGCCTTTTATATCTCTTGACGATTAACGAAAAGTTTTACAAGATTTCTTTTTTGTCACAGATACTGGCTATGGTAATTTTTTGCTTTCCTCCGATTTCTATGAAGGGGACAGCGAGCGTTAACATTTGTAAAACTTCCTTTATAGAGCAATATAAATGACAAACAAGCTATCGTACATGCATAAAGTTTGTACTGCAAAAGTCCGTTTTCTCGACTCTTTTGATATTTTGTTTTATTTCTTGCGTAGTGGACCGCCGTACACAACCTAGTTCTATTCAACTTAACTCTCAGCCATATCATAGCGTCACGCGTTGGTTTAGACTTATCTTGTATGACCTGTCTTTTTAAAAATTCATTGACCTCTGCGAGACTTGACCGAAACCGGAAACCGCGCATGAAAAGTTTCTGGCACCCAGGGTATCAAACGACTGGTAACAAAGAAAGACTTGGGTCCATTTAAAATTGACAGAGCTGTAGTTGATTCCAATCGATCGGTCAATCTTCCCTTTGATATAAGGAAAATCCTTTGTACTTATCCTCGGAAGAGAAAAGGTATAAGAGATATTAAAATGTTTCAGATCGGCGACCTGTCATCGTTCCTGGCTGGAGGGCTGACTTGCATCCGGCGCGGAGATTTGTTTGTTTCAGAGGCAAAGGCCGGCATTTTTGTTTGACATTGGACAAAATCACTTTCTGCTTGATCGTACAGTAATTCCACAGTCACGATGAATTTCAGTCGAAGTACTACTCGATAACAGCTTGTCTCAACTCTGAAGCATTTGACATATTTTGTACGTGACAACGTAGAGCCGGTTCTTGTAGCATTTGAATAATACGCAATTAAATGGATCTTAAGCTTTTGAATCGCACAGACGCGAAAATATTGACATACAGTTCGCGATATTATTATTTTCCATTGTTGCTCCGTTCGACTTCTGTCAGCGCAAAACCAGCGGGTTGCATATAAATTAGCTTCTCAGGAATATTTAGGCTGTGCACGTGACCAGCCGATGCCAGGGCCTTTTCCCGCCCCACCCATTTAAGGGAAAAGCCCTGGGGACGAGGTTGCCAAAAAATTGCGCGAAAAATTTACTCGCAGAGAGACTGGGGCGAGGTAATGAAATAGGACATCAAAGATGGCGGACGTTGCAGATCAGAAGGAGCAAAGAGTTTTGCGTGTTAACCAGGTACATTTATTAGTCATTTATTTTTATCTATAGTCTTTCAGCCACTCATTGTTATATGAGAGAGTAATTGAGTAAACTGAACGCTATTTGTAGTTGGATGCAGCTCAACTAGATGAAGAAATAATCCACCTTTTGCGGACTCAACTGAACAGAGCATTCCAGTATTTTGAGGTATAATTTGTTTTTCAAAGACTTTATACAAGTTACTACCATTTAACGTAACTATTTGTTTTAATTTTCATATAGCTTCTAACTAAAAGGCATTTTTTGGGCGAGTTTTATGCGCGGCGATTTAGAAAATTTTAAAATATAATTCGCAAAATGTTGAAATGCATGGTTTGCACCGAGTCATACGTACACCCATATCATCGTAACTCAGCTTGGAAAACCAAGTGAATTGATTTGCCTTCAGTTGACACAGAGTCTAAGAGATGATCAGTGTTTTTTTCGTTTGCATGGGGTTGGGTTTTGACATTTTCCAAAAAATTTCTTTCAAATTCCCTGCGCGCGGGCAAATCATTCCAGTCAGATGCACAGAAATTTCCATACCCCGGGCTGCACATGGTTGCTTTTGAGTTAAGTTTTACCTGTTCTGTTTTCTAGTAAAAACAATAACTGACATCTTTTATTGAAGTTTAACTACAGTATCGAAACATTTTAGTCCCACACAGCATTGTAAAACATTTCCAAACTTAAGTATTAACCTTATACAGAGTTCAATCTAAATTATAGAATATCCACTAATGGCCCTGTCCCATTCTCAATTAGTACACGTCTGGTGAAGAAAGATTCAAATATCCCCTCCCCTGGGAGAAAGTCCCAACTCAGGGCCAACGTAGACAATGAAATCCTCACCCCATGCCCTGCCTCCCCCCTTTTTGGTCTGTGATAAGGTCAAGATTTGGAGAACCAGATGACACATCCCCTCCTGTAGATTAGCTTCCTTTTGCACTCTGTATGTTAGTGCTCTGCAATCTTTAACTATTTCTTTATTAACCACTACTTTTATAAGAGGGTGTAAGTTATTCTGCAATGGAGTGTAATGCACAATGCAGCAATGCAGCATGGTGGCTGGATTGTCAATGTTGGTGGTAAAAAAAAAATGAGAATAAGAGATTGCCTTTTTGCACTAGGCTGGCGTGTTAACAAAATATGAAGCTGAACTGAATGCTGTTCTACGATTTCTTGTTTGGAGGGTGAGTACATTGAACCCTTTACCTGCCAAGATCTGATAAGCAATTCTCCTTTTCGGCTGTTATAGATTTTATTGTGCATTAGCTTAGAGAATTTGGGTTTAAATCAAAGCACATCCTCTGGCTGCTACATTTGCTTTTTCTTATCACCTTCCTGCCATAGAATGTCTTGGATACATGTATTATACCGGAGAAATTAGATGGCAATCAATCTGGAGGTTAAAGGTCTTAGCTCAAAAACTACATAAATACATGTAGATGTTCAGGTCCAAGTTTTGGCTTGAATTTTTTTCAGTTGCTTCAAAGTTATTATCATTATATTGTCTTATGTCAAAACAAAAGAAACAAATAGACGAGCCACAATTAAAATTTGGTCACATCATAGATTTTATGACTCTGTAGCATGCTTGAATAACCTCTCGGATCAGATGTGGTTGTATGCAAGTTGATAAAAAAACCATGGTTATTGAAGCAGAAAGCTTAGGTCTGATAGCTGATCATCCTAATAAGTTGCATGGACTAAGAGTGCAAGGCATCCGTTTGCCATGATATCTCCTTAGTTGTCAGCCATTTTTGTCCTTGTCAATGTCAGGACTGTGCTCTAGCAGAGCCGGGAGATTGCTTAGTGTTTGTCTTGGGTGACTAGAAAATCTGAGTTTTTTTTGCATAGAAATGGGCACCCTTTATTTCATAGGTGCTGAGTATTTCTAGGGTTCCCCACAGGTTTTCTTAGAACACAGCCTTGAAGATGCTTTCTGCCTGCCTTTGCTAGAAACTTATGTCCCCTCATGTTCCTTGCATTCTGCAACATCCCCAAATCCTTCACTTCCACCTATGGGGACTGAGTTTTTCATTTGCGGCCCCCAAACTTTGGAACAACCTGCTGGTAAATATTAGAACAATGCATATGAGTCCCTTAGATTCCTTTAAAATAAAGCGCAAGACCCATCTCTTTCAGGACACATTCTTATAGCATTTCTTAGCATTTTTGTGGCATTTTTAGCATTGTAGCTTTTGTATTTTTTAATAATTATATCAATTGATGGTAATATCAGGCCATGATAGATTTTTATTTCTGTAAACACATTGAGGCAATACAAAATGCTTTCCAAAAACTGCAAGTATTATTTTGTATTTTTGTTATTATTAAGAGGAGGGTTGCTATCCAGCATTGATGTTGCCACGGGTATTCTCAAAGTTGATGCTAAAACATAACAAACAATAATATCTTTTTGCATTTATCAGTTTTCAAGGTTAGGTGAGTGTGTACCTAGTAGAGCTGTGGTCTAAAAAAACCCCTTTGATTCAGTTTTCAGTTTACAACTGTGAAGCCACTGTCGGCCAGATAATGCTTAATATGAAGTATAGCTCAACAGGTAAGAGATAAGAATCGTTACATTTATGAAACTCAAGATAGATTGTTGGAACCTTTATTTAAGTGTCAAAGTATTTATTGGGGACATTAAGAAAGCTATACTATTAAAATGCTTTTAAAAACAAAGTGAATATTTACAGAGGTAGAATACTTAGTTTGATTTTACTTAACCCTTGAATAAGGTAGTAGAATTACTACACAGTTATTATGCACTAATTCCATTGTCTATCACTCATTTTTGTTTACTTGTAGCAATTTGGCATTGGTTGTTAGTATCTGTTTCATGGGTAAAGTAAAATCACTCTTAGGAAACCTACACTTCTTGTTAAGCTTCAAAAGTGAATATTTATGATACTAAGATATTTAATAAAAATGTCTTTAAATGAAGAATGATCCTCGCAGTTGTGAATGCAGTTTATGCAATTGCATAAGAAGGCTGAAAAAAATTCAGGACTTCAACAGGATTTGAACCCATAAGCTTGTGATACCGCTGTAATTCTCATTCTTCATTTGATTTAATTTCCAAAGTTCTTTATGATTTATTTCACATACATTTGTCACAAAAATGTCTTTGTTACCTGTACCTCTAGAAGGCACAGCTTTTGCTTTTAAGAGGCACAAACATGAAGTCTATTAAATGCCCAGTAAAAGAAGGAAATGGGAGAATAAAAGTGAAAGGAGTGAAGTGGGAGAATGCAAAAGAGGAAAAAAGTGTTTCCTGGGTCTGCCTGCACTTAGAAAGCAGACAATCAAAAACAAAAGCCATCATAGATCTCAACTTGTAAAAAGGTTTTGCATAGTTTTGCTTCTCTCTGGCAAGATTGTGGGCAGAGAAAAGAGTGTTTTGGCAAAATCTCTGACGAGTTCACTTCAGGCATGCTAATGGTGGTGTGAAAAGTACTTATGGGTTTGGTGTCTGAATATTTTTCAATGTCTTTAATCTGTTGCATTAATTTTATTTACTTCATTAATTTTGGTAATCACACCTTCTACAATCCTCAGAAGCTAAGGTTATGTGAGTAATGTCAGGTTATTGTCATACATCCTGATTGTACTTAACCAAAGAAATTAACCTTCTTTCCACAGGACGCAGTTTATCTTTGTTACAGAAACTGTTAGTTGGTTTCTGTGTTGTGGGAGTACCTTACATGAGAGAGAGGAGTACTGAGATCAGAAGAATCACTGACAAATTATCAGACTTCAATTTTGTGAGTAAATAACCTCATAAATAGTTGACATAGTTGAGATAATTATGTAGCTTTGAAAGTCTAGGAAAGTCGAATGGGGAGCTACATTAAAACCTGTTTGAAATTTCCCTGTGCAAAACGTTCAGACTTCATTTACTTATTAAAGGGACCAATCTAGTTCAAAGAGATGTTTGAAACTTGTTTGCTTTTTTTCAACTGGATTTGGCAGTTGTGCGATAAAGAAACACTTGTGCACCCAATGAAAATCCTTGCATAATCTTCATCTCTTTTATAAAAATATGAATGTGACTGGTTGAATACCCAGTGAGACTGATTGGCAAGTCATGAAAGCATGAAGGAATTTGACAAACAGTAATGCTTTTTATTGAAAACCATTGGAAATTATTAGAAGAGCATAATACATGACTTTAGCTATAATTGTAAAATCTGGTTGATTGATCAATAGTTTGCTCGTAGTATAAATTATTGTCAAAAAGGCAACTGCAAGGACTGATCAAACAACGTGAATAGAGTTTAGTTACGATATCTCGAGTGGCCAATACCAATCTTCATCAGGTTTATTGGGAAGATCACGAAATTACAGAAATATTTTTGCAGTACTACAATGGGTGGAAGTGACGTAGTTGTTTTTCTACTGGAAAAAAATAAGATAACAGAGAAACAAATGAAGATATGTTATATACTAAAATATAGAGGCGGATCATAAATCATCATTACTAATTTAGACTGATCGCGATCTGTTTTGATCCAGTGTTGAGCAAGATTGATCTGACACGGTTTTTTGCAGTGGTCTAGTACCATTTTCATTCTTTTATAGTCTGTCTATAGTTCACAAGACCTAATTTTGGTTACTATGAATCCATGAATCCATGAATCCTTGTCTATTTTAAACACATTTGGCTTAATAGAGACGGAAGGCTTATTTAATAGGGGGAGGGGCGGGGGGTGGTGTTTTTTAATTTAGTAAAGGCCATGGTGTTAGTTCTCCATAGAAATCCAAAATGCAAGGTGGAAAAGCTTAAGTACAAAACGTTGGAGGGCATGCACCCGGAGATCAAAAACAAATCCGAACTTCCAGCTGGTAATAGACCATCCTGGATCAGTCCAGACGAAGTTTTACAGTCAAGATTGATTAATACAGTCTATCATAATAAAGGGGGAGGAGGACTGAAAAGAGAGGGGGGGGGGGGGCTTATCAACGTTCTTCCCTTGAAAAATGGGGGGGGGAGCTTGTTAGAGAGAGGGGGCTTATTTGAAACGGGGGGGTTAATAGAGGATTTACGGTATGTTTGTTGTTCGTTCTTGCCCTTGCTCACTCCAGGTACTCTCCGCAAAATACAACTTCGTGGTTTTTCCATTCAATTTCAAATTTTAAAAGAGTAGAAAAAGAACCTATTTTATGTTTTGCTAAATCGTTGTTATGGGGTTCCAACGTATACTGTAATTGTTATATTGATATTAAAAGCTACTTCCTTTTGACATTATACTATTTAACTTAGTTCTACGTGCTTTTACTGTGGTTGTAATATACAGTCATGATTATCTTTCTGCTCTTTACTTTTGTTATAGATCTGGAAATGCATTTATGCTGGAGAAAAGCTGCTTCATGTTTTATCTGTCCTAAACTTTCTTGTATTTCTTCAAAGGGGAAAGTATCCTTTTCCTGATTATTTTGATCACACAATTGCCCTTAGTTTTTCATTTACTCTTGGTGAGAAGATTTGCTCA
>OZ037775.1:58825156-58857656 GCA_964035525.1 Porites cylindrica
GAGGCCGGGTCTGAACATGGGTGTGAATAAGGACATTTAATAGGGTCGGAAATTGGACAACGGGGCAGCACACCCCAACCAAGAATTTCCAGGAGTACCCCTCCGGTTTCGCACTATATAAGGATATCCAATACAGTCTTGGATTCTGGATTCCACCGCGCCGTGGGTTCCGGAATTCAGGTACTGGATTCTGGATTCTTTCTCTGTGGAATTTGGATTCCGGACTTCAAACTTTAGCGGGATTCCGGATCCCAAGGCCTGGTATCCCGGATACCACAAGCAAAACTTTCTTGGATTCCGGAATCCGGATTACCTTAGATGGGGCGATTTCTTGCTTTCTCACCCAATCCTCGTAACTGTTCCGAGAGCTTTCTTGCGGCCCGAAACGCTGCCAGTTTATAAAGAAAAAACCCGTAGGCCGTGGTACGAGGAGGATATAAACCGTCTGAATAAACTCCTCCAAAGGCACGCCCTTGGAATTAGAAGAAAACGTTGTTTATGGGGTAGCATGCAAACAATCTCTTCGCGGTGCGTGAAATAATTGTGCGGCTGGCGCCGGTCAAGTTGTCTGGCCCAACTCGTTTTTGGCCGCACAAATAGGTGGTTTTCATGCAATCTCGGGAGACACAAATAACAATGGTGAAATGAACAAATGTTGGTGGACAAACAAAGCGAGCTAATGAGCAATCTTTTGTTTACCGTCCACCAGCGTGGCGGCGATGACGTAACGTAAAAAACCACCTATGGCTATTTCGTCATATCTCTACCAAAGCAACCCTCTCACAACGCGCGCCACTCCCTCTCGCCCCTCCGTGTGTGATGTAGGTATTGATGTAGATGTAAGTATATTTAGTAAGCTCTCATTGTACATGAGCATTGTCTAAAATCAGAGAAGGTGAATTAAAATTTCATTTAGAAGCCTAAACTACCGGACAAAGTATCCGGTCATCCAAGGCTTTGACCAGACAAAGCCTACTTTTGACCGGACAATGTCCGTTGACCGGCTGTTATTTCAAGCCCTGCTTCGATGGCAGATAGGAGCGCGCACAAGGGTATGTTGCATAATCATTGCCTAGTCCCATTCTCCTCCGCTCCCGCAGGGTTTGCCGATGAAAATGGCAAAGAGGCCTCTGAGCTGCGGAGCATAAAGGCCTAGTCCATGTCCTTGTACTGTGTCTTCTGAGGCCTTCATGGTCAATGCATTTTCGGTGACGTATCCGAGGCTCGGACCACGTGACCCGAAACGCATAGGCCACGCGCAATAATGAGTTGAAGGGACCACATTAGGCAAGCAGTATCACAAAAGATAAAACACTGTGTGCGCTTTCTGATCACGAGGGTGGGGGTGGGGGTGGGGGTGGGGGGAGTGCTGAGGACAAAGGCATCGCGTTGCCTCACAAAGTTTAAGTAGAAAAATGCTAGAGGTAAAATCTCCTTTTTTTCTAAAAATGATAAAAACAAGTCGTAGCATCATCCAATGCCACGGAGGTTTCCACACTTTTTTGTTAATTAAACCGCATTATTTCAGGCCAACAGTTTAGCGGACTCCTCTTTCCCCTGTCCGTTATGCGGAGTTGCGGTTGGTGACGATATCACCCCTGTTGAATGCACAGTTGCTTTGGAAGTCACGTGAACATTTCCGCAACAATCAGACCGACACGAAGACTTAATATCGATTCGATACCGCCGACACGATTCGATACTTGGTATACAGTGTATATCGTCCCCCGCCTTGGTACAGGCGAGCTGATAGCTGGAATAACCGCGGAGAAATTACGCGAAAGGGACGTGAACAGCGAGCCACGCACGCCGTTATCGTCTTGGCTCGCCCATGTGTCAACAAGGGAAAAAAGAACGAGCTAGCACCGTCGCTTCAAGAATCAGATACTGGATCAATGAAAAAACCGACCTCTAAAGAACAGTATAAGGAAGGCACTTCTTTGGCTTCCCAGTTGCCTTCCTCTACGTCAGTATGAATTTGCATGTCACGAATAACCGTATTGTTAATGTTTCCCACGGAAAGACGGGCGTGAGTAGTTGTTTTAAGAAAATTAAATCAAAGAGAACATCAAATTTGCCTTCAACCACGTTTGAATGGGTGCCCGCAATGCACGGAGCGGAGCATTTGCCCTTTAAGTTATTGAAACATCGTCCGTGAGGGGAATGGGGTACTTGGAGAAAAGAGACCGACAGAATTTGCCTCCGATAGATACTTTATCAACGAGAAAAATCGATCACTTGGCCTTGGGAAAATTTTGGCTCCTTATTGCATTTAACTACGTTTGTTTGAATTTGCCCCAGTGATCAATGCTGCTTTCGGCGGAACATTCATTCCCCCACCTTTACCCGCAATGGGATGGGAGGCACTGGCAGCAACTGCAGATGAATTCAAAAAGTTGTGAGTTTTGATGCGGGGTCTGGAAACGAAAATGAGTTGCTTTAAACACAACGCTTTGATTATTTTATTTAAATCTTCAACCAAACACTTTACAACTTTAGCAAATGTAGACGATCTATGATTAACCTCTCAATAAAACTAATTCAAACAATATTTAACTTTAAAAAATGTCATCAAATTGTATAATATCTTCTTATATTGGTATGTATATATTTTTCCTCAATAATTTAACTGTTCCTTTAAATTTCTTCGATTTAACGTATCTTGTATGAACTGTACAGATAAACGCTCTTAAGTCTTCATAACAGTCGAAGGAAATCCTTTTAATTTGAACCACGTATACGTGTTAGTCCAGTATGATCATCAATAGGAAATGTAGGAGTGCACTGGCGTTGCTTGGAAACAAAAACATCACGTGATATAACAGGTGACTGCTCCAGAGCAGCTGAATATGCTTTTAGCTGCGGAGGTTATCGTCTGTGGGAAACGAACCAAAGCATAACCAAACGCAGAACGACGCGAGACATACTTGAATTTTTCCCAAGACGCATCTTAAACAATTTTTAAAAGTCAAGCAATTTGTTCTTGTCTCGTTTCCGTCTCTGAGAGCGACTTTGAAGAGTAGGCAAGGTTTGCCTCTCCCAGCTGGTTTCTTAAGTCAATAGGCCCCACCAAAGTCCACTCCTGGTTCAGTGCAATCCATCTCGCAAAGTAGCGTACAGTCTTTTTTAGCCAGCGATAGAAAAATGCTAGCCCCAGCAGCGCACCCGCTGACCCAAGCACGTAGAATATGATGCAGGGGTCTGATACGCATCGCTGGCTCCCGTCTTTGGTTAAGGAAGCTATGTTCACTGTCATCGCAACAACGTAGGTTAAAAGCCATACAATAGGAATAGGTTTGTCCTCTGGGAGACGCCACTGAAAAAGAAACAAAAGCGAAAGACGGTTACAGAACGCGTAGACTTTCTCAAAATCCGTTTTGGTTGGGTTTATCACGATGTCGTCGCCCCCCGCCCCCCCCCCCCCCCCCCCCCTAAAAGGTGACGTGTGGACAAGTCTGTACCAGAGGCCTAAATAAACACTTTACTAAAATAAAGAATGATTCACTCCGAAACGTGTATTGCAAAGTCAGTGCTGCGGAGGTTGAAACTCCATGCGTGCAGGCCTCTTTATTGTGGCCTGTTCCCGTGCCTGAAGCGTCATACATTTCCTCAAGGGACCTAAAACACGGATAGTTTGTTCTCTCTCTTTGGTGTCCACACAGTGGGAATTGGAGTGTGCTTAATGGTTAATTGATAATTACCAAGGGTTTAGGACTAGCATCGCCTGTCGTAACTTTGTCATTCTGAACTGCTTTTAAGACACGAACTGATTCTAAGACATTCAGAACATGACTACCAGAAAAAATTTTTCCTGTCTTAGATAAACGTATTTGACATAGCCCGGCGAAACTGCCACGCTCAACTTCGTTCCTAAAGATAGTATTACTGCATGATTTGAGAGAATTACATAAGCTGTAATGTATTCTCGTGGGAGCAAAAAAAGCGGCTTTAGCTGAAAGTAAAACACGAAAAACCCACAAAAACGTGTACTTGAGAACCAGAGGTTAATCGGTCAGTCACGCATAATGCGGTTACCGTTCAGAAAATCCGACATAATGAAGGCCCTTCAGAGGCTTGAAAGAAGGAACCAGCGGCACCCTTTGAGTGACCTCCAGCGCCTTTCCTGAAGTGAACATTTCACTGAAAATTGGAAAATATGAGCTTTTTCCTTGTCGAGTTCATTTCCGTCTTTAAAGTACGAAGACCTCGTGGCGCAATTGTGCCTAATATTAGTGCCTGAAGGCCCGTGCAAATTATTTTAGCAAAATAGTTAAGTAAACGCTCTTTGATAGTCAAGCTGCTCATAAGAAGTCAGCTTAGCTAAAATCAATTTACGTAATAAACAACCTGACACCAACTTAATGCAAAATCCTAAACTTTCCACAGCCCTTTGTTTCCAGTAGACTTTAAACAAAACATACAATTTATTATGACCTTAAACAAAAGCACACCTGTTGCGTTGAGCCTTTGTTTACCATGTTTAAAGAACTTGCCTAATGTTGGTGTTAGCTCCGAAGACAATTTTTTTCAAAACAAAAATTAATCCTTTAGAGAAGGCTCAACTAACAAATTTAAGTACAAAGTACACGCCCAGTTCTCCCAGATCGCCATCTTAATCCACTTCATGAAAAATCCCGAGTGGATTAGGGTTTATTAGCTGTGAATACATTGGGATTTAGAGTTAATCCGCTGTTTATCAGGCTACAATTGCAGATCGCAAGCGCTCTAAAATTACAGTTTAAAATAAATATCGATAAATAGTTGTACACTTCTACGTGATTCTTTTTCGCGAGAAAAAAACTTTCAAGTTTAGGAAAGAAAAAGCACAAGAAAAACAACAATAACTAACTAAATAAAATAACGAAAAAAGATAATAATACCCGAACACATATTTCTTATGTTTTTAAGCTATCAATTTAGTGAACTTCATCTCTACGTTGCCTGAAGTTAACCTGTGGGTAATACGTTACGTCGCTTGCATCACAGAAAGAGTGAGGTCCAATATTTTACAGCACACGTGAAGTACTTACCTTCGATAAAGGCTTCCTTTTTCGTTTCACCGCTAAGGGATAAAGACAAAGTTCACATTTGCTCATCACAGCTCTCTGCAGCCAGCTCATAAGGCAGGTATGATGAACAAACTTTACAGAGCCCGTGCACAAGCAAGGACTTATTAAACTCTCTGCCTCGTCGCCACTATGACATATGCGGCACACATCGGTTTCTAAGTCTGAATTATCACCTTCTGAAACGTATATAATTGTCGTTCGGGTTGATATTGTGTCAGAGTTTTTGCTTATATCATCATTGTCTTCTGTAATATCCTCCACCTCTATGCAAACGCTCTCGGTTGTTTCGTTTGCCTTGTTTACAAGAGTGTCAGTGGTCGCTGTGAGGTCTTCGAGGTCTGCTGACCCACAAAGCGTATCGGCACTTTCATGTACAACACTTTCTCCACTTTCTACCCTCGATTGAATTTCCACCGCGCACTCGTCGCCACCGGGTCGCTCGTGGTTACCAGCCACCACATCATTTGTGTTTAACGCTTCTCGATCTAACGAAGTGCCTTCATCGGCCTCCGCCTCCCCATCGTCGATACCAGCACAGTCTGCAACCGCTGTGACAAGCTCTCCAGTTTTACAACTGTCCTGTATTGTTTTTGTTTGTTCTGCACCGTTATTATCACCATCTCTAACGACAGCATTTTCACGCGGTAAATCCGAGTTACCGACATCGACGTCCGCCTCCGTAACTGTTACTTCGTCCATTTTGTTACACTGAGAGCGCGCTTCCTCGCACATTTGTCTCTTTACTCCCGGGAAAGGTTTATGTCCTGTAGGAAACGAACAAAATGAGAAAATTCTTGATACAGAAAAACGTTCTATTGTTAGGAACAAAATTCTTACCGAACTAAGACGAGCACGGACCGAAATGGTTCTGCAACGAGGACTGGTAGCGGGGTGAAATTGAAACAAAATTACTTACAAAGTACCAATTTTACCTTCAATAAAATCTGCCTGCTGACATATATAAGCAAGTTAAAACATGAACTAACAGAGCCCATTTTCTGCTCTGTCATTAAAACGACACAATTATCATAATTTATAGCATAACAGTTACAAATGACGATTGGTTGCCAGCCTCCCCAACATGTTCGCTCAAAGTAGTATATTGGAAACATAAAAGTGTGTAATATTATACGGCAGAAGATCAATACTTATGATATTCATTTGAAAAACAGGAACTTCTGGGTGATTGTATACATTCAAATGTACAACCAACGACCCAAAACAAAGCGAGTTTATCAGAAAATTTAGACACGACAAAAATATCTTTTCCACTCCACTTCCGTTGCATAACATTCATGAAAACAAAACTTAAAACATACCTCACTCTTTTTGGTCTAAGGTTAAGACCAAGAAAAATTGTCTACTGCGTCACACGATAATAGAAAGAAATGAACCAGCCAATGTTAAATTTGCTGATGTCAGTAAACTGTCAAAATTGTTTCTCGCGTGTTATAAAAATGGCAGTTTCTTTGCCACGATAGATCATTGTGGAATAACAAGGATTGGTTCTTGGTACAGTATTAGATGGTGTGAATTACCGAAGCTCGTTAACGACCATTAAAAGCGGAAAAATGTTTCGTCGTCATATAGAGCGGTCGCTCGCGAGAAAGAACATTCGGTCAAGGTTGACTGGCCTCAACTGGCCGAGTTGACGTCAACCGAGGTGACGCTCCGAATTTTAAATTCCAAGTTTGCCGGTGAGCACCCGTATAGCACAGACTGTTTTGTGTTACATTAGGAAACGAATCACTAGGTCAAATGAATACGCCTGCTATGGGAAAATAGTAGTCAGAGTTATTACTTCGATAGGAAATGCCTTCTTGAATTTTGTTTCTTTACTTGATCAGTATTTTACGTTGCGTCAACGAAATGTTAATCAGAGATTGAATTTTTTAAAGTAGTTGGTTACAATGGGAAGAGACCACGACTTCGCAATAGCTTTGGCTTTCTAGGATTATGCTATTCCGTCAAAAAATAATAATGATAAAATAAACCTATAAATGAAAAACCAAATAATAAAGGAAAAAAAAATGAAAATAGTAATAGATTAAAATAGATAAGAAAAAAACAACAACGAACTTTTGAAAAGTTTTTAACATTCGTACTTTTCGACACATTATTCAGTTACCATACTTGGTTAAGAACAGAGTTTATAATTAGCTCCGCTCCGTGAGAAATTATATAAATGTCTTTCACTTTTCAAAACCTAGATATCAATAAAATAATATCCGTCATATAGATAGCTCCATCTCTACATGTTTTCGTCATACTTACGATTTCACCCTCCAGCCGAAACTGGTAACTTATCAAGTTTAACAACGGCGAAATTCCAGTGATGTTTTAAAGAATGCCCACGAAAAAAAAGTACATTATGTGCGACGATTTTTGTTCAGAAACGGAGTTAAGTGGTGAATATAGCTCAACATGCGTGCGCAAAGGCTATTATCATAACACCCGTTTGAGTTGTTTTATAACAGGTGTGATACAATTTGGCCACCAGCTTGTCTGTCTATTACAGTTAGATGGCGGGAAAATTCCCGCTTAACCGTTGGCACGATTTACAATCAGAAGGCTTACGATGGAAAGTAAGGGCAAACAAAGTGTATAAGTAACACTTGACTTTTGAAGATATGGATGTTACTAAGATTTAAAGCTTTTCTTCCTAACTGCTACTAATACTACAGAATATAGAAGGCTTAGAAACAACAAAAGTGCAAATTTAATATTCAATTCTGGTGTAAATGAGTTAAAATAATTGTCTCAGAATAGCCCAACGAAAAGCGAACATGGCTCGGGAATAATTCTGTGGCGGTCTAAAACGTACAAGCTAGGATCGTTTTTTAATGAAAAAGAAGCAAAGCCTCTTTCCACTTGAAAGTATGCTGAAATGAACTCAAGAACTCAGTCAAGGGGAATTACGGAGACTTGAAATTTATTTCTTACTTTTGAGTCCATGAACGAGATCGTTGGGGATAACTATTCAAATAAAACCTCTTCAGTAGTCTTTCCACGTGGTCTCTTTGTCTGCTATTGTTATTGCCGCCCGAAATTATTTGGATTTCGTTTCATTATTTGTTTAAGTCAATGTGAGAATTTAGTCGTGGTGAAGACAAGGCAGCACTGCAAACGGCCACAATCAGGTTTTTTGAAATGAAACTTCTCCGTGGACAAAAGAAAAAAAGAAAGAGGAAGAATAATTAATGACTACTCGCGAAACAGCGTTATCTGCAGATCTCAGCTTTGTGTAGTAAAGACATTAAACGCCCCTTTACTAACCCAACAACTTCAGACATTATGTTAAATTATCACAAACCAAATAATAACTCGGGACTTACCGTACAATCTCTAATTTCCAGCTCTGTTCATCTACAACCTCCTTTTCTCTAAGTTCCCTGCAATAGAACATAAGCTGGCTTAAAATGTGTGGTAAAACGCTACTTGACCGAATATAGGTTGACCGGCGGGAAAGGGGTTCTTGAGAACTTTTCGCGCGTTCCCACGCACAATATTAAGAGCCTCTTTTGAGCGGAAAGTTGGTCACCCACGTTTCTGTGCCTTTACTCTCAGGCTAATCTTAATTGGCAATTTAGAACGGGTAGATAATTTGTGTATAAACTCATTATATCTGTATGCCAATGGCGGGAAAATGAGCCGTGGGAAAACCACAGTCTACCACAGGCAGGAGGAGTTATTGATGGCTGGTACGCCAATTCATTTCACTCGTCACATACACAGGATTCAAACTCCCCCCCCTCCCCCCAACAAGAAAATTAATAAAAATAACCACTTCGCTTATGAATGGATCCACAAGCCACGGACCTAAAACTGAATAATAAAAAAGCAGATTGTTTACTTTGAATGCATCACTGCTGAATGAAGAGGGTGACAAATGTAATTGTTAGGTTCAGTAGTTCAATTCTGCCACCAGTACTGTAAAGAACACGTTTCTCAAGGGCTATGACAAAAATACAATAAGAATTTCCCAAGGGAGACTCAACAGGTGTTTCTTCATCCTATAAGTCCCAAAAGTGACCAACATCAATTCTCTCCTAACAATATCAATAAATAATTAGAAAAAGAGTATGTGGGAATGAATAAAATGATCACCTAAGAGAAAATGCTTAATGATCTTTGAACAAATTTTCTCAAAAATTCTGAGAGGAAATGTATGGAGATCAGTTTGGAGAATTTGCATGTGGATATTAGGGCTTGGAGGGCCATGTGCCATCCACTTGAAAGTGAAAAAATGGGCACGGCTAAAAGAAACAGTCTACTCTTCTCCAAACTTAAAACGTAACTTTTCGAAAACCAAAAGTGATTTATCATTAGCTAAGTTCATCCACACGACTCTGAAGACTTCTTCATCTTTACAAGTCCTTCAAGCTCAGTTGGATCGGGGAGACAATATCGCGATATCTGCGCGTTTGTGAGACTACTGACGACATGACAAAGATCACACCCTTAATTACCATGTCACATAAAAACAGTTGAAAGTAAAACAGGATTGAAAAACTCGGCACCAAAATACAAGATCTAACGCTTTAGTAAAAAATGTAACAACAAGCAGTCAAGACTAAAGATAGCTGGACAAGTGCCCTGTAGTATATTGGCTTGAATTTACAGTCTCTTTCTGGCATCGTTCTGATAAAAATCTTCAGAACTAGTTTAACGGTTTATCCATTGTTTTTTCCTTCAGTATTAGTTTGTTTTTACTTTAATCGGAATCCTCAGAATGTTATTCCACTCGTACTTATCTTGTAGTACGTTTAAAATATTAGTTTTCAATGTGTTTTTTATATTGCTTCCGAATTCTTGGAATAGAAGCTAATTTTATTAATTCTACTTCCAACTCCCTAAAGAGACTCAGTCATAGTAATTCGTTTGCTAAGTAGAATGAAAGAAATGAAAGAAACAGAGTCGACCAGAAGAAGACTTCCTGCTATTGCTATAGCCACGGCATGGCACTAACTCAAAAGCAAAAAGAGTCGCACACGTTGACAGAAAGGAGAGGCCGGTCTTCGTCGCCATATTCAGCATTTTCGTCAAAATCGCCACTCTCAATGGGAACCCTTTGCTTTGCCATAACATATTCGCCAGACTTTGGCAAATTTTCCCTATTTCCGCCATTGCGTGCATTTCTGCACATAAGTGGGCCGGTCACGACGTCTCGCAAAGTTTTGAACTTGTTATTCGACCCAAAAAGGGCGAGTCAGGCTCAGATAAAGCCCAAGTGGGAGAGTGCTTTTTTATTCCGAGTTAGGGCGCGAAAATCAGATAGTGAAGTTAAGCATAGCCTTTGCTGTCATTATCTAGAGAATGATCAGTATGGTACAATACTGGCAAAGAATTTTTAGGTTAGGAATTGCCAATATGAAACTCTCGAATGGGGTACACAACCGGCCAAAAATATAATTCATACCTCATCGAACACTCAACAAAGTTAACCAGGCACTTCTCTTAAACAGACCTCACCCGCAGTTCGTTAGTCATTTCCCATGACTCTGTAAGCGCAAACCCCTCATCATGGACACGTAGAGTTGGTCCCTCCAACCTAGTTTCGGTTCCTCTCCAAAGCGACACCTTGATTTGGTCAATGCCATTTTTCAGACGTTTTTCTAGACTCTATGTAAGCCTGGTTCGGCATACAACATAGTTACGTGAACCAGGCTTAACGGGTACTTCTTTCTAAGGCGGACACTACAGTTGGTCCCTGTCGTTTGTTTGTCATTCCCCTAGATTTTCTGTAAGGAGTGCAAGGGCACTTAAAGCCGGTCCCAACAGTTGTCTTCACACTTTTGAAATCGTAAAAATACGTTTAAGCAATGTTCACACTTGCACTAAGGCACGTTAACTCGAGAACGGTACTCGCTGGGTAATAATGTAAACACGCATTCGTTTTTTCAAGTTAATTCGCACAAGATGCGAATGTAAGGGTACAATTGACCCATATTGGCCCCAGGTCCTAGCTGTGTGCACACGTTTATTGTTACCCTGCTACCTTTACGTTTCAAAATGGTGACCGAAAAAAATTGAGCATATCGGATACCCACGGTGTGCATGTGCATACACACAACACGATTTTGTGTCGGCACACCAGTGCCGCTCTTTCACAGTGTGTGAACGTAGCTCTGGTCACTTTTGAAATTTCAGAGAAAGTTATCGCCCGATGTAAGGGAATACGGATTCCGGAAACGAGAAACACTTGCTTGATGAGGACTGCGGAATCCGGGACATTATTTTCTTGAGGAATCCAGAATCCTGGACTCTGGACTCCGGAATACAGCTCAAGGACAGAGAATCCGGATTCCAGTACCTGCAATCCGGAATCCACGGTATGGAATCCAGAATCCAAGATTGTCTTGGATTCCCTTATATGGGGCGAAAATTACCATGCACTTCATGCTAAAACAAGAAGCAAACAAGTTGGACGCTTGCCAAACGACTCAGAAATGACATTTAGGGACTCTATTTTTTAGCCCTGCTCTATTTACCTTTTTTGAAACTTACAGTAATTAAATGCGTTTGGCCTTTGAAGGGACAATCGCAAAGTTTACACAAGAAACAATAAAAACAAGCAAGGTAATTGTAACCACATGCAATGAATGTAAACTTATTTCAATTAACAACTAGTGATCAATCAGTAGCTAATGGCTTCTTCTTAGTTGCTCAATGAACTTGAGAAAAACTTCCAGTTTTCTTTGTCCACTAATATTTAGTTGTTCTCCTCTACTGTTAAACTAAAGAACTGTGCGTTGAAAGTGATTTTTCTGAACCTTTTTGATCATCAAGATACGTTTTACATTGACCTTCGGTAACAACTGCATTGTGTTTGTAAGGTAAACAGAACGTGATTTCGGTTAAGTGAATGACTTTCCACAAGAAGTTAGGATATTCATAACACTCGAAGCGAGTTTTTCTGGATCGCTGTCTCTTTCAATTTCTTCTTTTTGCGCGGGAAACTGAAAAAATAGTCCTGTCACATTACGTTAAAACTAACTTAAACGTATTGAAATATCAATGAATCTCGAAGTATCTATCGACCTTGAGGATACTGAATGCTAAGGCCACTCACAATGAACGGAAGCGCTATTCAAACCTCCTGTTGCAGGGCAGTTTCTAATATACCTTCCATCTTGATTTCTCCCCGCAACATATCCCACTCCGCAGACTCTCTTGGCTCTCACTTAACAGCCAAGCCAACCCAACCGCGACCTTTTTGAAAACTTTACTCTTTATTGAAATATTTCAAGAGTCTTCGAAATACTTTTCAACAGAAAACGCCTCACTCCATTTGCAGGTTGACCTTTCGTGCGCAAACGAGACAATTTCATCCAGACGTCAACAGAAGACGCTACCCAATGTCTCTTCGATCGATGCTAACAAAGTTTAAGCCAGGTGTTTTTACTTATGAAAAGTCTAGCTGTTATTCTAATCAACTGGGAATTTTAAGACGACTTAGGCCTTCCGGGACGACAACTATCAGTATCAAAATGCGAATTCTCCTGTCTTGAGTCATTCATTTCTTTTAGCGTCAGTTCGGAGAAGTTGACACTGTAAAAGAACTCTTTGTGGGTGATGGTTGCCTGAATTCTGATTAATTTTAATTAAAAGCGTTTACCGGAAATTTTTAATTAAAAGCGTTGATGTCATAAGAGAAACTTATGGAGATCATTACTAAGGATTATAATTAAAGTTAAATACGTTAAATAGTTATTACATGCATTGACTCGCAAAATAACGAAAGCGAATACCCAACAAACTTCTCCGGACTTTAGATTTAAGTCTAAATTTCTTTCACGAAACACTTGTAGTTTGAACAATACAAAGTCCCTTATAATCTCTCTTTCACACTTACTTTGAGTGAGCTGTTTGAAAGGTCAGTGCTACTCACGAGTTTTAACGCCACACTTTCAAAACACTGCCACTCGCGTTAATCTGCAGAGATTGTCGTGTCTCTAAGTAAAACAATTAAGATTTTACCTATTATGAAGCTGTACGGTAGAGATTTTGCCGATCGTATTTTCTTGGCCAGAAGAGCTGCCCAATTTTAGGCCTTCCTCGCATCCAAAACAAGTTTCCAACATGTTCCTTACACCTTAGAAATAGTAAAGGTGTTTGTTCATCTTTCCTCGTAACATTTACGCTACGCCAACATAAATATTATCTTAAAGAATTCAGGAACAACAATCGATGAGCCGATCTCTTTTGAACTCTCAAGCCTTCCGTATATTGGCTAGATTTGCATTTGCTTTCAAAATACACACGCCCAGTATAAACTCAATAGGTCATGTCAGACTGTTCATTTTCTAATACAAAGGGCAAGATAGCAACGACTATTTTTAGATCCGACAGACATGTCACCTGAAAACAAGATAACTTTCAAGTACAAGAACTAATTGTGTTTGCTTGAACCACTTGAAGGAATATAAGAAAGGCGAGAAAACTCTCTTTAAGCCTCATCAAACGAAGTCTTAAAAATGTCCTTCTCACATTTAAGGCTATTCGCATCAACGTACGTTTAACAAAAGTCGACAACTAAGGGAACGTGGGAGATATAATCCGTCCACGTGGAGGCAAATATTTTTGGACTAAAGAAATAAAAAAGGGAACTAATGCGCAACAAACAACAACAAAATATACATTGCTTAGCAACTTGCATAGAGCAAGGTACGGTTGCTATATGGAGCACGTAGATTCTCTTAATCGCCGACCCAAATTCAGTCTTACTAAAGACATTTCAATTTTTCAATAAATTTGAAAAATGTGAATGACATAAGACTTTCGATTAATCCATTAACGAGCTTATGGAGCGAGACAATATTGAAACGTCATCGGTTTGGGGTTTAAGCGGCGTGCAAGAAAAATCTACGCACTTGTACATCCTCTTCAATATTTTGCAGATCCTAAGAGTTTTCCCGGAAAATTTTCTCATAGGAATTAAAACCTAAAGGCCAGCAAAAGGAAACAAAAACAATAAACGAAAAAAGAACAGAAACTAACGGAAGTGAAAAGTCAAGTTTGTAGAGCACTTTTAACCCAAAGACTAGACCGAAAGTTTGTTTTCTGCACAGGTTAGTCAGAGAAACCTGCATTTTGAAACAGAAGTCAAGAAATCATGCGACAGTTTTGACAGTTACAGTACACTCTCTCCAAGGTAACTAAGCCTTTTATTAAAAGCAGCATGTGTACAGACACCGCCCCCCTCTCCGATTTTTTTAGGGGAGGGAACATCTGTACACAGGCTGATTAAAAGCATCTCATACGGGATAGTATTCGGCAATTGTGGTATAACAAGACTGTCCATTTATGTCAGGATATTCAGACTATAGTACATATAGTACATCATACAGTCAATCTTCTATTCTTCCTAGCCGCCAGTTGTATATCCGAGTCCTGGGGACAAAACTGTCAGTGGAGCACCATATTGTCCCCTGAATTGGCCGCTAAATTCCACTGTAAGTACGAACTTGAAATCACAATAGCACACGGAGTAGTTAGAATAGGCAGCATTTTTTTTTATCTCTGACAGTCACACTGCATGGACTACATTATGGCCATTGCACTGTCCCAAGTTCTCTGGAACAGTATCGATATCATTTCGTGACAATATCGCATCGTCAATTAGAATATGGACGGTATCGATTACCGGTAATATTTTATATTTTCTTTTGGTTTCGGAGGTCTCCATATACTTAACGATTCCAAAGGAGCTGTTTACGCTAACTTGGAAAAATGAAGGTAATTATGTACGTGTTGTGACCCAGTTTTTCTAGAATGAGAAACTGAATTAAGGCCTACACGCTCTAGAGGTCACGAGGCCCCCATGTAAGGAAATCCAAAACAGTCTTGGATTTTGGATTCCACGCCGTGGATTCCGGCTTTAAGGTGCTGGATTCCAGATCTTTGACGGTGAAACCTGGATTCCGGATTCCTACAGCTGTACAGTGGACTCTCTTTTGACGGACACCTCTGTAAAACGGACACCTAGAGTTGGTCCTTGCCTTTCTTTACATCTTTCTAAGACGGACACTTAGTGTAGCCTGTATTCCGGATTCCAAAGCCCAGGATTCTGGATTCCACAAGCAAAAATTTTTCGGATTCCGGAATCCCTTCAATGGGATGACACGAGCACTGCACTGTGATCAAGGCATAAGAAAACAAGTATGACAAAGTGTAATATCTCTACGCCCTTACCAGGTCAATTGGCGAGCAAAAAGTCAGCCAATTTATTTTAATAAAGACCTATACATTTCATCAAGCACTCTAGCGAAATTAAGTGATCGCTATATGTAGTCGCCCAGTTGAAAGGCTGTAGTTGAAAGACAACATTATTGAAAATTTGGCACGCAATCTTGTTGATACTGTTAACAAAAATAATTTCCCTGTGATTTGCAACTCAAACTAAACGCTGGCTTCTCGGTATCTTGTCTACCACGTTAAATATTGCCAAATGGTCTTTCTAATAGTAGACATCTTAAAACTAACCATAACGAGGAAATTCAAAAAATCTTTGTTCATTGTTGACCTCCAAAAACACTAAGGTCATGTTGTGTGTGATAGTTTTCTTTCTAAGAATGTTAATAACCCTAAATAGAACGCCACGTTTGTTTGCACGCTAAAATCCACTTGCCTTGCTTTAAACGTTAAAAATGTGAACTTGACCATGCTGTCAAAACAGACTACAAAAATCAAATTTTTATACACAGAATTCAAATGTCTTATAAACAGTTTAAAATAGCGTGAATTCTGTTGGCGATCATGATTGATGGTCATTATCAATATCATCACTTTTTTTATTTCATTTCATATGCTTTTTTTCCTGTTTCTTGTCCTTTTTTCTGGTTTGGGGTTGGGGGGGGGGGGGGGGATGATTAAAAATCTGCCCTCAGTATTTTCAATAAAATGGAAATCATTTTGTTTGAAGAGTGAAGATGATGTAGATAATTTTTCTTTTGGCTTTCGAAGACCCTTCACTCCCGGGTTTTGGGCAGCATTTTTGAGGATCCCATCGCCTACGCCTTAAGGGATTCCAGGAGATTCTCAGAACCCTTTTCTTACCAACGACTACAATCAAGTCCTCTCTCCACGGACAACTCCCCAAAAAGGATACCCTGCAAGAACTGGTCTGCTGGTCCCTGCAGTTCTTAAGTTCCTTGATTCTCTGTCAAGCGGACACCTGTTTTAGACAGACGTTAAGTACAAGTGCCGGACAACAGTGCAGTGTCTCTGGCTGTTTATCTAAATTGCGTGACTGAAACGAACGCAGATCAAGAGTAGAAAATGCGAACTATCCGGAAATCGAGATTTGAACTTAATCCGACTTGAGATAAACTGAGTGGCTAAACAGATTATTATCAGGAAAAAGGTACATTAAACAATTTTACAAGGGCTTACGTCTAAGAAACTTGAACTTAAATATCTCTCCTAATTAAGCTTTTGACCAGAAAAGAGTAGCTACATTTTATAAAGCTGCGAATGAAATCTTGCGAAGTTTTGCACCATGAGCCGCAATGATACTGCATACATGCAATTAAATTTCTTCCTTAAGCAAAAATTTCTCCTTTACGTTTATCTATGACCTTCTCTGCGGGCAGAAAACAACAAGCGTCAGTTTCATTATTCACGATCTGATCAAATTGGCATTATGGATATGGCACTGATTTCATATGACAAAGAAAGCATGAAGAAACAGCTGATAAACTGTTTGATTTCAGGGTAAATTTAGTGTACATGTAGAGTACGTGTTTTAGTTATCTGAAAATGGCGCCCCTGGGTCTGCCAGTAACATCAGTTGTGATTCCACAAGAGATATCCTAAAGAAAACAATTAAAACTACGTTTTGTTGTTCTACAGTGCTGTACCTTACACACGGCTAACTATGCATCGTTTTCGTGTCAATACGTAGCCTTTTTGCTCCTCTAAATAAAGAACATTATCTTCAGTCCATCGTTAAAGAAAGTCTTGGCAACTTTTTTGTACATACAACGCATTTGAAAAAGGCACACTCGCTATCTTGTCTATCATATCATCATATCTTTCAGACGTAAGTTGAAGCTAAAAACAGCGAACGCCGAGTAGCTAAGCGTGCCTTAAAATCTCGTTCTGAAAAAAAAAAACAGCTTTTAGCACCTTGAATTAAGCGGCCTATTTGCGCTACTATCAAAATTGTCAACATCCTGCATTGTCAGTTACGGTCACGTAAATAGTGGAGCCCCATCTCAGAAGGACTCTTGCTCCAAGGAGTGTACATTGCCCATGCAACCCTAGTGAACAATGCATACAATGAAGGTAATGTACTGAAATTAAAGATGTCAGAGAAACTTGATGAAAACTCTCCTACTCGACAATGGAACTAATACAACTGTATGCATGGGCGGAAACAAGAGCTCTGCAGGGTCAATGCAAAATGGAGGTGAAACTCCATGGATGTCACTCCCAAAAGAAAAAAAAAGCTGCTCACGCATCTTGAAATGACGGTTCTAGTTGAGTTAACTATCAAATTTACAAACTCCCTACACGGTCAGTAGTGGTCACGTAAACAAAGGAGCTCTCCTCAGAAAGATTCTTGCTCCAAAGAGCGTACACTGCATGATTAAGTAGAACACTACGTAGAGTGGAGAAGACGTAAAAATGTTGTTAAAGAAACTGTAATGAAAACTCTCCTAATCAACAAATACTACTGTAGGCAGGAGGGGAGGGGAACAAACCCTGTAGCATCAATGCAAAAGGGAGATGAAACTCCATGAATGTCACTTCCCCCCCGCCCCCCCCCCCCCTCCCAAAAAAAAAGGACAGTTAAAGCATCCTGAAATGTAGTTGCCAGTTGAGTTTTTGGTCACGTAAACAAAGGAGCACTCTCCAGAAAGACTCTTGCTTTGATTAAGTCTGGTAACCACTACATAGAATGGCAATGATGTAAAAATTGAACACGTCAAAGAAACTGTATGAAAACTCTCCTAATTGGCAGTGGAAATAATATTACTCTATGCAAGGGCGGAGACAAGAACTCTATCACAGGGTCAATTCAGAAGGGAGGTGAACTCCATGAATGTCACTCCCACATGTTCAAGATGGCAAAGAACCAGAGAAAATCGTACCGAAATTAATGAGCTATAGGTAAAATGTGGGAAACTGCCATTGATGCAGAAGAAGAATGAATATGGTTGGGGATGCATAAGAGATATGAAGGTTGCCGTGAATAACCCCGTACTGTCATACGGTGGAAGCCAATACAGGCAACATTGAACGGGTCCTTTGTGCAAGGACACAGGACCGCAAAATGTTGGACTGTCAGTTGAAGTGAAGTCTACTTAGTGAACAAACTGTTCGAAGAAATTCGACATAATGGTGAATTGAAAAAGAATAATCTATTGTGTAATAAAATACTAAGTAAGTATTGTGGTATCATAAAATATACCCAGGTGAAAGACGAATTGAAACCCGCAATCAATCACGATCGCTTTGATGTATCATTTATTAACTGAATTAAAATTTCCCACTTGGATTTAAGTTAGAGTTTTTCATATAATCGACATTGACGAAAATCAACAACCTCTTTCTGTCTAACTTTGCCTTCTGAAAGAACTAGTAATTTTTTAACAGAAGCTTATAAGGTGTTTACAGTAATAGGGCAGGACATGAAACAACAGGTACTTTTAGTACGAATTCACTACTTTAAAACTGGTTTTAATATCATGTGTTAATTTGGACGATTACTTTCTTTCACTCCACACCACACTCCATACTAATGGACAAGTTACAGTTAAAAGATTGAAAAAAAAAAAACATGGTGAATGGCAGAATATACAGTTTACCACTTGCACGAATATTCGAGTCTGGAGTGCACTGAGTCCAACTTTTAACAGGTTCTAGCATGTAATAACTTCACATAATTGCTATACAATTAAGTACACTTAAGTACCTCCATTTCAACAAAGTTCACTGTGTTTGCAGCTAATGAAAAAGACGGAAATATTACAGGATTTATTTGGGGGGTAACAAACACAAAATTTGGAACCTCAACTTGTCAAGTTCAGGATTAAAGACGTCAACATTGCCATTAAAGACGAATTAGCGAGATTCATAAATAGAGTCTAGAGAATAATTTTAATCAAATACCCCATCGATTCCGTGACATAAAATAGATTTTCGAAATTCAAAGCATAACTTCATTCGTTTTTTTCTCTCGGACATTCTGTAAAAGTGCGAATGAAAGCGATTACCGTCTTATAAAAAAGACAGAAACACTCTTTGATACTTTCTGCAGCCATGTTTTGATAAAGAATACCTTTGAATCTCCTTCGACTAAATATCGGTGTTTCGATTGTTATCCACATACTTTAGTTTAAAAAGAAAATCAGCATTTTCCAAACAAACTAAACAACCAACCAAAATGCAGTGTAATCGGATTTGTGGTGTTCAAACTGTACTAGTAAATTTTATGTTGTGATTTGTAACCAACACTGATAAGCCCCAATAATATCTCTTGTTTTACATTGCGTTAACGTAACTTTTGCGTTAAAAGTCGCAAACACTTGTACCAATCATTACTTGCATTTTTATCAGCAGTTAATGTATAAACAGTGAAATGAAAAAGGTTAGCCACAAAAGCAGTGAAATGGGCTTTCGTTGTCAATGCGGTGTGTGGTCTCAAAGTTTAACAAAACTTTCGGGCCTCTCTCACTCAAATAACGTCATTTTGTCCTCCCAAAATCAATAAAGAACTCATCAAATAGTTATTACTTATCATTTACCTACATCGGAAGACGTTTTCTGCTGAATTTACAGGCAACAAGAGATTGTCTCTTCCCATCCGACACGACAGCTCAAAAATGTTATGTCTTCCTGACGGACAGACGGCTCCAGCATTTGCCGACAAACGTTCCTCTTGCTTCCGAAGAACAACACAGTTAGATCTTTTAAAAACAACGTTATTTTCTCACCTCAATAATTGCCCTTAAAAGTTTCCGCTGATCCGTTTAATTCCCATGGACGAAGTAATACGTCCACGTACGTCCAAGCGTAAACGGTCGTGTTGAAATGCGATGTCTTCTCTCAGCCCCGCGTGGTTCGTTGTGATAAGGGACCCGCAACGTCAACTCGCCCCGACTTGCCCTTGAAACAATTAGCGGATTTGACGGGCCGTCAACAAACGTGCTTCAGATCTGTTCTATTGTCCTTCAATTTGGCTCATTGTTTCGTCGCGTAAGCCGCGTAGAAAATTTATTCAGCTTGAAGTCGCGGACATAGTAATTTGTTTCGTGTGAGTCTCCAAGACATGCTCCTAGTGTAAAAGTGTTTGTGGAAGGGCTATTTAAAGCGAGCTTTCGCTTTAACTTTTAGGAATTCTGTCTATGTAGGCAAATTCCTCGGCACGCGGTGAGCGACAGCTGTTTGGGTTGCCCCGGTCAAACAAAGGCACATCTGCTGTTGTTGAAATACTCTACTAATACCATTGTTTAGTCTCGGATACGAACTCTGCTTGCGTGAATAATTGCTACTAAACAACAAATTACTTCTTCAGGTGATATCTACTGGGCGTTGACTTGCTGTATCTCAGATTTTTGGGTTAGAAGTTTTGCGACTGTCACGCAATCAATCGTGGCAGACCAGAAGTTGTGCTATTCAAAGATAAAATTAACGACGCATCCCGACTGTCCAAACATACGCGAAATAATATAACAGCACGTGGATTCGGCCAATCACAGAAGCCTATCTTAATGGGAGCCACTTTGCAGTCGCATGCGAGATGACATCCATTGTTTGCAGAGCAGTTTTGGGAAAAGAGACGTTAGCCACGGTTGAAGTCTTTTGAATCACGAAAACCTAACTGAAGAATAGAATTTGGGTTTATCGTGGGCAAAAAGGGTTGCTTTTCGAACGACCTCCTTAGAGTGAAGGGCCATCTGTTCAGCATATGTGAATGAACTTGAAGGTCTCTATTTAAAAAAAAAATTAAACCCGCCCCGTCTTGAAGCAGGTTAATTAACAAAACAGGTGGCCCCCAGACTCGAATATTTCAGTGGTCTAAACTCAGACAGCTCATGCTGGTCAATCGTTTCTTTATCTTTCCTTGAAACGTGCGTGTCGTGATTTATCGCCCGAAGGCTTCTCGGGCCTCCCTTGAATTTCGGGGGGTGGGAGGAAGAGGTATTCCTGGGAATTCATTGTGGGGGCGTGATGCCCGGTTCTCCAAATCTTGACCCTATTTCAGACAAAAAATGTTTTTCAGACCTGATGTAGGCAGAAGTTATGTTATCATTACTTAGATTAGAACGCCAAGAAAAAGATTTCGTAAAAGCCATTTCGAATTTGCCTGCGTGCAGACGTCTCCTATTTCCTTTGTTGCACGCGTGCAACAAAGGAAATAGGAGACGTCTGCACGCAGGCAATTTCGAATCTGCCTATTACTCTTTCTTTCTTATTCATTTCGAATTCAAACGACAAATACGGCCTTGCATTCCCGAATTCCCTCGATTCCGACCAAAATAAGTAAAGTCTATACCCGTTTTCTGACCAAAACGGCGCAAACATCATAGCCTTTGGGGCGACATATACCTATAAGGCAATTGTAAGGGAGTACCCTCCCGCAGCTTCAATTCTTGCGTCAATCGTGACAGAATTCAGGAGCTCCATCCCCGGGGGGGTACTTTAGGAATTTCTGGGTGGGGGTGTGCCGCTGGGACCCTGGAAACCTAAACCTATACCAGAGCTAGGTCAGCTGAATTTTGATACCCTATACTAGAGTAAACTCCCCAAATCCCCCTATCCTAGAGTAGCTATTTCCCCAGTTTCCTGAAAAATGATACCCTATTCTAGACCCAAACGCTCTGATTTATATACCCTATCCTAGAGTAAACTGCTTGAAAACCATACCCTTCACAGCGCACATACCTATGTAGCCCATATATGGCAGTACCCCCCCGGAGCTCCATCTGATTGCGCCACTGGCCATCGTGCAGGAACACGTTCCTCCGTTGAAACCAATTTTTGCGCAATCTTGCGCTACACAACATTTTGTTTGATTTGTGAAAAAATTCTGTCAACAGGAAGTCATTTGCACCGTGAATGATTTTCTTTTTCTTTTTTACCTACGAAAATTTTCTCCACTTTGACCAAAAAACGTCGAGTAGCTTTTCAGGCGAGAAAATACAGGTAAAAGGGAGTATCGCTTTCGCTTAGAGGAAGTCTGACCCTATTAATCCCCACAGATGGAACAGAAAATCTCGGTCGTCACGGTAAAGCAGGAAATGCCTTTTACCGAAATATTTCTACCGGGATGAACTGTTCACTGAGTTCCCACGGGAATTACTTGCGCGGTTTTTCCATGAGGTAAGCGCAGTCAAAGCCTCAGAAATTCGTGAAAGCTGTAATGTTTTCTATCAAATTTAAAACCAGAAGTAAGGTCTAGTAATTGTTGCTTTGCCACAAAGGGCCCATGAGGGCCGCATAGAAAACTCGAAAAAGCGCGATTAGATCAAGTCATATGAACTATCGGTAAAAGTGCGAGTTACTTTATATAGCTGATTCAACAGACCATAGACGTCACAGACCCGCAAATTAATAAAATAAGTTGTAATTTAATTGACCAGTGCCCTGAAAAGGGGAATACCACTGAAATGAAATAGAAACTGGGATGATTGTCGTAATGCAGATTTTGGAACCCCTAAGGGTATGTTAACTGTTACCTATTCGACTGGTATCGCTTAGGAAAAAGGAAAGATTAAGGGGGAAGAATTCAATTAGAAGGTGTTTATTATCGCAGTTAAAAACACTGATGAGCACTTATTTAGCTCAGTGTCGGCCTTTTGATCTATCAAAGCAAGTCTGAGACAAGCCCAAATTTGTCTCTTTTAAAGGTTTTAATCCCAATTTAATTTGGCTTTGTCTAACAGAAAAAAGCACAAATAAAGCATCATTTGTGAAGGGTGACACGGCCTATAACCTCCTCCACATTAGTTCATTCTCGCAATTATTTCAGTATCCACGTAAGATTTACTTCGATGCATAACAGTGTTTCATCTGTATACATCTGTGATATATCGTTTTGATGTTTACGGACAGGTTAGTCCCGTTACAAGATAATCAGCTTTGTAAGGGACGGACCATTAGAAAACTTATGGGGGGGGGGGGGGGGGAGCGAAGTACAAAAATGAAATGAGAAAAATTCTTGCACGCCAATTAACCCTAAAAAATATTCATGCTATGGCCTAAAAAAAATTCATACAAGGAATTTGATAACGAAAAAAAAAATTCCTGCGGCTCGAAAATCCCCCCCCCCCCATAACTTTTCTAATGGTCCGTCCTTAAACTCCCTTTTCAACAGCAGTTAATTAGTAAATATCAATAATAACGTACGAATACGAAATAACAACTCCCTTCCCCTAAGTTCCCCATTTGCTGAACTGATGAACAGTTGTCGGAAAAAGGGTCCGGTATCGAGAATCGTACCGCGCAATTCCTTAACTGGCCTTAAGTTGAAACAGTACAATCGCTGAAAACCTAATACATTTGGAATTAGACTCACAGCCATGCAGTTGTTATGTTTCACCGCTAGTTGCAAATAAATAGGTCTTACTGTTCTAAAGCGGCCGGCAACATAGCTGCACGGAAGGAAAAATCGATGCGAGCGATGCGTAACTACGACACAGATGCAAATAAACGTTCATTCAAGAAAGACTTAAATTTTATATTGGTCTTAAAGGCGTGGAGTCTTGTCATTTGGCCCTTAAAGTCTGTTTTAGTGATTGGTGCAATCTTAAATTGTTTGACTGAGTCAGTTCGGGGACTGTAATGTAACTTTTACAGGTTACAGTTGCTCTACAAATAATAATTGACAAACGGACTTTAATTCAATTTAGGTAATACTGCTGATTTTAATCTCTTAGCAAAGGATGCTTTCAGTCCCTGATTTAGTTTCAGTTATGTGTCTAAGGAATGAAGCTCCTTGTGAAAATGGGGTTGCTAATTGGGAACCCTAAATAGCTTAAAATATGTAAAATTAAAAATCAGATTACCAAAAATTAAATCAGATTACTAACTAATTATGAATATTAAAAGATACAAATTTCAAAAGAGGCTCAATCTGAGAACTTACAGCCTGGGTTTTTCTATTATAAACTCAATACTAAAAATCCTTCAGAATTAAGAATCATTCAAATAACGTTTTACCACAAATCACTAGAAAATTGCACCCCAACAGCTTAACACAAACATAGGCACGTTAAACATGCATGAGCTATTTTGAATGCTTCAGTGTAACTTTAATGCTTCAGTGTAACCTTACCAAGAGTGATGAAGCTACGTTTTTCGTCCTAAATGTAGACTGGGTTTTTGTGCGAAATTGAGCATTGCCTTAAATAAATGAAAACGCGAAACGCTCAGCTGCGTCGATCCTCATGCTACTTTCCTCTGTCTTTCCCTGTTACATTTGGTGCAATTTAAACAAATTGTTAAAGTAAAATATATGTCCACTCACCAAACGTTGATTAGAGGGAAAACTCTAAGGCTTCCTCGGAGTTTCTTAAGCCAAAATGTAACTCATCGAATTCGAGTAGTCACGAAATACCAGGATTTTTATCATTGTGGTATATGGTTGCATCATCACAATTCACGAGGTTTTCACGTGCGATTCTACTCAGTGAAACAGTGTTTAACTCTGACAACTTATTTCTTCATGTTTTAAAAGCTATTGCTTCTTAAAAGACAAGAGCCTTTTTTAAGGCATTGGTTACAAAACAAAACAGGTCTTCATACGTTCAAGTCACTATTACTATTGTGAAAAGCCAATCTGCATGAGATGTACAGTCACACAACTGGCACGTGAAAGTGTTGGACTTTGCCCCCTTTCTTGGTTAGTACGTGAGGGAATTCGAGTTATCACACAGTAATCGAGTAAACAGAATTATAAAAATAACTCATGCGCACAATTTGCACGTGAAGATGTTGGTCTTTGACCCTTTTACAATTCGTACTTTAAAAAAAACGCAAATTGTTTACTACAAAATTTTCTCAAACGATTTTAAGAAATCACCTCGGCTTCATTACAACAGCTGCAATTAAATTATGTTTCATGCAACGTCAAGGTTGATAGCCTAACAATTATTAACTTCCAAGAAAATTAACAAACTTCCGCAATATATTTCTGTTCATATCATGTTACTCCACTCAATAAAGCAGTACCTAATTATTGTGTCAACTAGCTTCTTCTAATTTTATTCCCTAACGCTACTGTTTCTACTTAAGTTTATACGCATCTTTACTAAATAAAATACGTTTCAATAACTATAATGCTTAGTATGCAGGAAGGATGTATCATGTTGTTCACTTATTATTCCTTTTTGATGTTGTTTTGCCGGAACGAAAAAGGTCTGTTGAACTTTGTGAGCGAGAGAATAATATTTCTACAGCTTGTTTACAGGATTAACAATACTCGGTACAGCTTTAAAAAAATAAGCTGCTTTTCAAACTTCTAAAACCACATTTTATAGGCCGCATACTTTCAAATATCAATTATTGCTTCACTGGAAGAGCTTTGAAAATATATGATCGTTTATACTCTACCTTGAAGCAGGTGGAACACAACTCATAAATACGTGCGTGGTACCGTTCGCGATAGCCGAATTCGGTCAGAAATGTCTTGAAGTAGCATCCACACTAAAATATGAACCCTTAAACAGCTGCATCACTGTACACAGCGTTTGAATCATGAAGATATTTAATATAATGTTTCCAAACACCGGTAGCCGTAATAAAAGACGAACAAATTGTAAAGAATCAAGATGGCGGTCTTAAAGTGCCCTTGTTCGACCTTTAGCAATGTGATTTTTAAGTAGATGCCAAGATCTCATTGGTTCCTTAGCATCAACTCATAGTACCTTCAACCTTATTGGCTCTTGCAACAAACATCCGAACATACAAAGTTACAAAGATACAAAGATACAAAGATACAAAGATACAAAGTTACAAAGATACAAAGCCACAAAGATACATACGCTCACACCACTGACATATGAGCTATTTTTTCAAAATAGCTCAATAAACAGGTTCATGGGACTCCTAAGCATAACTAACCAGCTTCTTCAATTAAAGGAGCGGTCATAGAAACATGTAGTAATTAGTTACTAACTCACTTAGCACGTCTTTATTTTCCTGAGTATAACTAACCGCCTTCTTTAGTTAAAGGTGCGGTCATAGAAACATGTTCTGTAGTAATAGTCCAGTTTCGAATTAAAAATCACCGCTGAATACAAATATTAACGACACATTCATACACGGTTAGCCTCGACGGAACTTAAAATATTCAGAAATTCTTGTAAGTGTTTGAAATTCGAATATACGCAATAGACCCCGGGAGGGGTACTGCCATATATGGGCTATATAGGTATGTGCCGCTGTGAAGGGTATGGTTTTCAAGCAGTTTACTCTAGGATAGGGTATATAAATCAGGGCGTTTGGGTCTAGAATAGGGTATCATTTTTCAGGAAACTGATCAGTTGGTTGAAGATTTTATCTAGACTGGGGAAACAGCTACTCTAGGATAGGGGGATTTTGGGAGTTTACTCTAGTATAGGGTAGCAAAATTCAGCTGAACTAGCTCTGGTATAGGTTAAGGGTTCCAGGGTCCCAGCGGCACATCCCCACCCAGAATTTCCAAAAGTGCCCCCCCCCAGCCGGGCAATAGACAGAGTAATAAAAAGGTCTTTTTCTCGTTGGAATTTTTGAATATATTACTTCAGATTGAGGCTAAGGCTGTAAAAAATGCGTCTTTACTTCTTTAATTCAGCGGTCATTGCGAACTCGAAAATGGGCTATTAGTTACTAACACACTTAGCACGTCACAACCTTTTTGTTTTCTTCTTATACGTATTAATTACTTTATTACATCCACTTTGAAATCACTGGCTATCCGTGCAATCTGATTGGCTCTCAGCAGTGTGATTTATTCCTAAATCGCACCATTTTTTGCTCTAAATCGCATCTGTTCCAAATTGCGTCATTCATGTTCTAAATCGCATCATTTCTATTTCAAATCGCACCATTTTTGTTCTATATCGCATCATTTCTGTTTGGAATACAAAATGAGATGTAAAAGCCTTGTTGTTTCGACTTTTTAACAGACCGGCTACTTGATCAATAAAATATTAGTACTGACTAAATTCTGCGCTTTCAAAATGGAAGTAATAAAGTGGTAATTGAACTTCGTGTCGTGCAATTTTGGTCTGAAATCATACTTGTGATTTCAAATCGAACTCGCGCTGCGCGCTCTTTCGATTTTGAAATCACGCGTATGATTTCAGACCAAATTGCACTCCACTCGGTTCAATTACCATTATGAATTTCGAAAAATAGAACTAAATAGCACACTACGCATTCCTCTTTCCATGGGTGGCAGCGCCATAGAATTGAAAATAGTATTGACTCTCGCCTTTTTATTTTCACCATCTTTTCATGCCTTAATTGAGAATTATCAAAATTCAGCAAGGAAGGTATAGATAACACAGCAAACATGTGAAAAAGGTGCCGGACGGTTAGAAAAATTGGAAGAAGTTTGAAACGGATTGGAATTGTGGTTTTTGAAAACTTGTTAGCCTAAAAGTTTTCAGAATTGATTTCCATATGGTTATTAGTAGCGCTACTGCGAATGCATGTGGTAATTGCGCTTTGTAAGTGACAACAGGAGCCGCTCCTGGTGACAGTTATTTTTGCTATTATTTTTCTAATGGGGGATAATTCACCTTCTTTTGGTACCAGCCACCATGGCATGTAAATACCTGTCCCACGTAACTTTTGTGGAAGTATTTCTCGATTTCCCCTTGTTTCACACTTTTTTTCATAAACAATTGTTACCGATTATTGCGGACCATTAGAAAAGTTATGGGGGCGAGGGGGGTGGGGAATTTTCTAGGCGCAGGAATCTTCTTTCGTCATCAAATTCCTTGAATGAATTTTTTTTAGGCCATAGCATGAATATTTTTTAGGGTTATTTGGCGTGCATGAATTTTTTCTTCATTTAATTTTCCCTTGCGCGAATATTTTTTTTGTACCTGCCCCCCCCCCCCCTCCCCATAAGTTTTCTAATGCTCCGTCCCTAAGTGTACCTTTCGCAGCCTTCCACTTCAACCACAGAAGCCTGTGATGAAAGATATTATTCATCGTGGTATGCGTATAAAGGCTTGCTTCGGTTATCGCTTCTCTCACGATAGAGGAGTATATTTAAAAAAAAGAAAGAAAAAGAAAGAAAAGAAAAGAAAAGAAAGGAAGGAAGGACGAAAAAAATCTAGAATTTTTCCAATAGGAGTCGAACCTATGACTTTCAGAGGGCCGCCCTACGAGCCTCAGCGCTCCGGAAGTTAAAAAATTCGTACCGTCTGGTTGCTATGAAGTGACGTAATCATCCAGTTGAGTATCCATCACCGTAACACTTTTGCGGTCAACTACCGCAGCGATCATAACGTACTTTAATTAAAACCGTGTTCAAAACCCTGTAGGAAGTCTGTTTATCTTTGAGTCGATTAATGCACTGCTGACTTTCACGAGGTCAACTTTTGCATAAATTATCAAACATTATGTTAAGCGGGAAATCTTCCTATGGTTCGCGGGAGAAGCAACTTCTATAGCGGCGCAAGACAAATGTTTCGAGAGTCGAGGATGTGCTCACAAACTATTCACTATGCGACGAAAGGAGAAATCACTGGCATGATAGCTGCATGTAATAGTAATTTTATCAATCAGGTCGCGCCGTGTTCGCTGGAGAACGCTGTGACAACCTCGTTTGGCGCGCTTCTCAATACTTCCAAAACATGTTGTAATAGGTAAGTAGACTTAAGCACTTAGTATCGCCAAGCCATTCGAATCAGTGTATACCCAATTCTTTGTCTGAAGATTCTCGCAAACACATATACCAAGTAAATCTGGATGGAAGAGGAAATTGTCTCCCTAAACGCAGCCGGATTATATTTTGAAGGATGGCGGCACAATTCAACGCGTCTTCCAGGTCAGCCCTAATTTATAGTTCGTAAAAGTATAAATTGCTATCTCCCTATTAAGCTTTCTTTGATAAAACTTCAGTAGAAACAAAACAACGCAGACATGACATTCTCCGGCATAAGACACAATCGGCTGAAGGAAATATCTGTTTACAAGTGGGGTACATTTTTCCATTCTTGCGCACCGCAAAATCAGCTAAAATCAGTCGCTGGAGACCTGGCATATTATTAAGCCTGAGCACTTCTAAGAATAACACGTTTAGAACTTCGACGCGTAGACAAAAAAGGCAGTTGTTCTATATCCTTTCTGGTTCATCCAGGTAGAAGTTCTGGCATATTATTATGCCTGAGCGCTTCTAGGATATATAACACGTTTAGCATTTCGACCCGTAGCCGTAAAAAAAAATTAGGCAGTTGTTCTATATCCTCTCTGGTTCATCCAGGTAGAAGTCCTGGCATGATATCATTATGCCTGAGCGCTTCTAGGATATATAACACGTTTAGCATTCAACCCGTAGCCGTAAAAAAAAAAAATTAGCCAGTTGTTCTATATCCTTTCTGGTTCATCCAGGTAGAAGTCCTGGCATGATATCATTATGCCTGAGCGCTTCTAGGATATATAACACGTTTAGCATTTCGACCCGTAGCCGTAAAAAAAAAAAAATTAGGCAGTTGTTCTATATCCTTTCTGGTTCATCCAGGTAGAAGTCCTGGCATGATATCATTATGCCTGAGCGCTTCTAGGATATATAACACGTTTAGTATTTTGATCCGTAGCCGTAAAAAACAATTTAGGCAGTTGTTCTATATCCTTTCTGGTTCATCCAGGTAGAAGTCCTGGCATGATATAATTATGCTTGAGCGCTTCTAGGATATATAACACGTTTAGCATTTCGACCCGTAGCCGTAAAAAACAATTTAGGCAGTTGTTCTATATCCTTTCTGGTTCATCCAGGTAGAAGTCCTGGCATGATATAATTATGCTTGAGCGCTTCTAGGATATATAACACGTTTAGCATTTCGACCCGTAGCCGTAAAAAAAAAAAAAAATTAGGCAGTTGTTCTATATCCTTTCTGGTTCATCCAGGTAGAAGTCCTGGCATGATATCATTATGCCTGAGCGCTTCTAGGATATATAACACGTTTAGCATTTCAACCCGTAGCCGTAAAAAAAAATTAGGCAGTTGTTCTATATCCTTTCTGGTTCACCCAGGTAGAAGTCCTGGCATGATGTTATTATGCCTGAGCGCTTCTGGGATATATAACACGTTTAGCATTTCGATCCGTAGCCGAAAAAAAAAAATTTAGGCAGTTGTTCTATATCCTTTCTGGTTCACCCAGGTAGAAGTCCTGGCATGATGTTATTATGCCTGAGCGCTTCTGGGATATATAACACGTTTACCATTTCGACCCGTAGCCGAAAAAAAAAAAATAAGCAGTTGTTCTATATCCTTTCTGGTTCACCCAGGTAGAAGTCCTGGCATGATGTTATTATGCCTGAGCGCTTCTGGGATATATAACACGTTTACCATTTGGACCCGTAGCCGAAAAAAAAAAATTGGCAGTTTTTCTATATCCTTTCTGGTTCACCCAGGTAGAAGTCCTGGCATGATGTTATTATGCCTGAGCGCTTCTAGGATATATCACACGTTTAGTATTTTGATCTGTAGCCGAAAAAGAAACATGATTAGGCAGTTGTTCTATATCCTTTCTGGTTCACCCAGGTAGAAGTCCTGGCATGATGTTATTATGCCTGAGCGCTTCTGGGATATATAACACGTTTAGCGTTTCGACCCGTAGCCGAAAAAAAAATTAGGCTGTTGTTCTATATCCTTTCTGGTTCACCCAGGTAGAAGTCCTGGCATGATGTTATTATGCCTGAGCGCTTCTAGGACATATAACACGTTGGCAATGAAATCGACCGCAGACTGTAAAATGTTCTTTTTAGAAGGCACTGAATTAGTTTTTCGGGACATTTTGTTTGATACTGCATTTTTAATTAATTTTATTTGTCGCCCCAGGATGATGACATGATTGCGTGAAAATTGACGCCTCTATCATATTAGATGCGAAATACGATCAGAGATTAAGGGAATAGGGAATGTTGCAAGCTACTGGGTATCCAGCTGAGATAGCTGACTTTTACTCAGCTATCTCAGCTGGATACTGAGGGGTTTTTTTGGTTGCTAAGACCGTGCAGCTCGTTATAACCGGCTGCAGTGTCCTTCTTGCTATAAAGAGTTGACCGGGCTGAACTGCATGTTAAATGACAAAACTGGACATCAAATTTTTGGAATTCAGTTGATGCGAAACAAGTGAAAAGTTTTAGCTTTTTAAAAGGATAACAAATAGCATGACAAAGTCCGGCCCTTAGCAATAGAGAAAGAAACTAGAGACTTTCCAGAGGCTTTATTTCGGAAAACACCCATTAGCTGTAAGCATTCTTATCGTCGTGCCTTTCATCTAGGAGCACGGCCCTTCTCTTATGGTCTTTGTTTCTGCTTTCAGTCGATGCAGTTCGTCGAAAAAAAATTCATCAATAGTAATTTTAAAGAGGAATTCAGAACGTTCATACTTTCTAGTACACGTAGTAGGATTAATTTAATACGTAGGACCTGCGCACGTAATAAGGCTTCCAGTCCTCTTTAATCTCGGCGTTTAGCATTTAAATACAAACATACTGCAAAAAATAATAGGGATCATTCTTAATCTGAATGCCTTCAAATCCTTTTCAGAACGTCCAACCTGTAAAATCTTTTTAAACCCAATCCTTCCATTGTCTGACGATCAGTCTAGAAGTAATCGTGAAGACATAAGATATGGTACAGCGAATCGGGAAAATTTTTGCAGATAGTTCTATGACTAAATAGGAACTCTAATCAACCTGTCATCGAAAAGTGTGGCTGAAAAGAAAAAGGTGCTAAAATACTAACAGTTCTTGCTACCAAGCTGTCCTTAGAATTTTTACAGTTATTAAGCTCGCTTTGACCTAGGCTTCCAAAAAAGCGATTTTCATTAAAAACTGGTGAACTGAAAATGTCGTGATACGCGCGCTGAAGCTATGAGAACCTTTGATAAGTATTTAGAATATTACTTACGCTTGCATGTCCCAGCTTCTTTCTAGTTATAATTTTTGTCTCATTTTTGTTTCGAGTCTGCTCAGCATCTGACTTCACTGATCCTTTTTCTGAGCGGAAACTCAACGAAACTATGCATTTGAATTGTTGGCGCAGCCTAAGCTACGATGTTATAATCACTTTGTGCCAAGCAGTTATGGACAAAAGCATTGAAGAGCATTCCACTCGGATTATCGACGGATTAGCGCGATTTATGAAGACAGCGAGATTTTCTGGCATGTCTAGGGCCGTCCTCTTTTCTGTTTGGTAGATCCGGGGGGAGGGGTGGTACTTCCTAGTAGTAGGATAATGGGCATGTGCCGCTAGA
>OZ037775.1:58862656-58950156 GCA_964035525.1 Porites cylindrica
CGAGTCCGTTGCTTTATTCACTAAACAAATATTGGCGTGGCTCTTTAACTGGTACTTTTGAAGCCAAGCTGATTCGACCGGTGTTGCATTGGTGACCCAAAAGTCTTCTTCTTCTTTTTGTTTTCCTTCGTCAGAAATCCACTTCACGGATCTTCAACTTTCTCTCTGAAAACGCCGACGGGATTGTTTTGATTTTCTTACTTCACCAGTAATACCGGTGGTACAGTGACACGACATTTATCTCACGGTTTCAGGTTGGGTTTCAGGTATGTATGTAATACGGTTGTTATTAAACAGTCTTTATAATTTTTCACACGGTCACGGACACTGAATCAGTCTTGTTATACTTGGAGACCGTTGAATTGTAATTATCACGGGCCTGTTTTGAGAATTTTAATTCTTTAACGGGAGACAGCTGAGGTTAATGCCGGTTTAGAGGTGATTCGGTGACACTTACTTAACTCGGTCTCTTGCCTTGTTTTAATCGGGAAGTGCCAAGGACCTTTCATATGCCAAACTTGTGAAAATTTATATTGTGGGTAAAAACGGGCGCAAAATAACCCTTGCGTAGATTTTGGAATTGCTGAAAGTACGGTGAGAAGAATTATCCGAAACATTCACATGGTAAAAAATATGAATGGGGAGTTGAACTGAGTCATTTCAGTACGAAAAGTTAGCACGCGCGCTGAAATGTCATTTGAACGTTTTGTCATTATTTTTTTTTTTCGCGCCAAACTCTCTCCATTTTTTTTGTACAAGATCGACTTATTTCGTAAGAAGGACGCACTCGTGCCACAATAACAAGACTATCAATGACGTTCTTGTAAACTAAAATTTACATTGGAAGTTTTCATGCTTGTACTTACAAATTTTTAATTATTACAAGTCGTAATTCATCCGCTTGCCAACCCAGGGGTTACCACACTTTTCAATGGCACGTTTTCCTATTGGTTGCTGACACAAAAGCAATTTAGGTATACTGCCCCTGAGGGCACGTTTACAGATTCATTTCAATTCAAAGTGAATTCAGCGCGTCGACCGTAAACCATGAACTTATTTGAATTTTAACGGAATCCCGCGCGAGAAGCTGACTCTTTTTGCCGTCGGATGATTGAAAAACTTTTTACTCTAAGTTTGCAGACTTTTGCAGTGGTTTTCGCTATCTGGTTGACTGAAATTGGAACGCGTTGCTTAGTTTCGAGGAACTTGATCGAGGTAAATATTTAAAATAAATTTATCAGCTGTTAACAGTTGTGCTGAAATATTTCTTTGGTAATGTGTGTATTTCTAGCGTAAAATTGACCCTGCCTGACAAGGAGCATGTCAGACGACTCAATTTCGCCTGGAGCGTTTCAAAACGGACACCATAATGGCGAAGCCTTTTCCCCTGATCAAGAAATCGCAAAGTCACAAAGAGGACACGATAGAATAAAGGTAGGAAAATATTCAACCGGTCAATAAGGAAATTAAGTAGTTGAAAGTGCCCCTAGTGTAAGTTACAAACGGTAATGCCGCTATGAAATCGAATCAATACGAACACCACTCTATAATACGGACATTTCTTGGTCCCACTTGTACCAAATTTCATCCATTCTGAAAAGCCGACACCTGACTCTGTGCCTTTTGGTGCCTCATTGTTTAGGAAGTTTGAGTGCAGTATGTTTAGACGATATGTGTGGTTGAACTCCACCTTCAACTAATCGCACAAGCATCATATCATTTTTGTTTGGTTAGGGTTATGATATATGAACTGTATGACAATAAGATGAATAACAGAGTTGATTCTGTTATTGTTCGAATCCTTCGTACTCCAGAGAAAATTACCCAAAGCCTTTTCCTTTACTTTTCTAGTTATCCTGAAGCTAATTTGTTCACTTATTAAAATGTTTGCTTTAATTCTCAGTCCGTGTTTACTCAATAAACTATAGTAACTTTTAGTCAAAAGTTCATATCAAATAAATGTCGGTGAAATGTTACTCTGTATGGCATATTTACGTCGTACCTCTCAAGTAGCAGCTTTAGCTTATAGTAACTTTTTTTTTAGTAAGGCCGGGATTATTTACCCTGCTAGCAGAGTCGCTTCGATCTTGGGATTATTAAGCTGTTCTTAAAATTCCAATTGAAATCCACGCGACATTCGTTTGATTTATCAAAAAGCGATTTTTAGTTTGCCGCTGGGATCTCTTTATACTGTCTTTATTTCATTCTGTTGGCTCAACAAATTCAAACTTCATCAGCCTTTTAAGGCTTTTAAGCCCTTGACGTGTACAACAAAGAATAACAAAAAACAGCCGGGAAATAATTAGCATATCGTGAACGGTCATGCATGCATAACGGTCTTTGCCCTCCAAATACGAGTTGTTGAACCTTGAAATAGGTTTTTATAAAGAATTAGAAACAAGTTTTAGAGAAATACGTGACGCCATTTCAGATATACAAGGAACTTAGTTACATTATAAGGTGAGTGGTAAGGAATACGCGAGTCTTGTTCACTTTTCAGACGGATATTATGGCACTAACTATGACTAATTTACGATGCAAAAGTTTAGCCAAATCGGTAAATTAACGTCTGAGATCAAGTTTTCGAGTGCAGAAGCTCAACTACACCAATGCGAACGCTTAAGGCAAATTAAATCGCGTTAGACAAACAAGAAGTACAACTGACCGAGGGAAATCTAAAGAACTACATCGTAATTGCTTTAGATAGAACCCTTAATTTATACTTTAGTATTCAGTATAATCGTCGTGTGCTTGAAATCGCCGTAAGATCAGTAGTGCTACACTGCACGAGAGCCCCATAAGAACTGTTTTAAAAGCACTCAAAGCGCCAAATGGGTCTACATATCTTCTTGTGTCAGTTAAATGAAGCACTTCTTGGATCTCGTCCATTAGAACTCAAACTTGAGCAATCAAGGCTTGTAATGGCGGCTTTTAGACATCGGTAATGTCTTGGTTGTGTGACAGAGTTGTCATCTTATTTTGTAAAAACTCCTCTGCTCTTGCGCAGTAGCGGGTACTGCAACAGGCCTGTATGGTAGGAGTGTGCGTAATCGAGGGTAATTCGAACGCTTTACCCCGAAGGACCTCTACCCAAATATTGGTCGAGTACCTCCCCCACCCGGCCCCGAGCTGCCGAGCGTGTGCCATAAAATCGCGCAAAAGAGTTATGCCAGTTGAATGTGTCCCTCGCGTGTGAGCGTTTTACATGCTCTGTTTATCGTTACAGTTAAACGTTTGACTGCTTACAGTCCGCTTTTTCTTTTAAAATCCGTCTAGTTCTTATCTCAGCCAGCGCGATTGCAAACCACGACGTTAATTGGGACGAGACGAGAAAATTCGCGGACTGCGGACTCTTTTGTAGGGCTTACGCCCTCGTTTATCGGGTCTCACGGCTTCGCCGCTCGCCGCTTGTGTGCTTGGAACTTTCGCGTGCAGTAACTTTGCAAAGAAAATAAGAGACTGCTCGCAGTTACGTCACAGTCTACTTCCTTTAGAGGTCGCGCGAGGGGATCAGCAGCAAATAAGGTATGACGCTCACGTGGGACCATGCTAGTAGGTGAAATATAAATGCGGTTTATATTTACAGAATTCCGTTTTATTGCCTACAGGACTATTCAAGACGGCTTAGTGGAGAAGGCATGAGGTAAAAACATTTTTGTTTTTTCCTATTACAAATATGCAGATCTTGGCTTCAGCAAACTCGTCTGAAAATTACGCCTATTCTAAAGGATAACTCACCAGATTCCCGGGGCAGACCAGGGGCACCCAACGAGAACATAGTTCGAAACCACTTAAACATAACATTATTAAACGTATTTTAGTATTTAAACGGTAGATATAGCCATATTTTTATCCCCTAAAAATTTTTCATCTGTTCGGATTTCCTAGCTGAAAGTCTAATGATCCGAAAATTATAGGGATCAAAGCTTACCTTTTCGAAAATTCCAGCCAGCAAAAAGGCTCCCGAAAATTCTAGGTGACCTTTTTAGGGTAAAACTCCGTTAAAATTAGGCAATTATACCATTATTTAGATGTTCGAAAATCCTAGGAGAGGCAGGCAAGCAAGAAATTTTTACAGCAAATGTTCCGAGAATTGTAGATCTCAAATCGTCTTCCGAACAGATATTTTCCGAAAATTGTCGTTGGGTGCCCCTGGCAAACTTCCATATGAAAGCGACCAGGATACTTTTCGTCGTCTCGCTTAGGGGTAGAAATTACAGATTTTCCGAGCTCCTCCTTGGACATCTTTTGAATACGTATATGCTTTGGCAAAGTAACTTAGCATCGCCTGCAGATCCATATGTGGGCAAACAACTGACTATCTCTCCCCTCCTTAGAGGCTTCTATGTGACGTAGGGGCGCGCTGACTTTTTTGCTTTCAAAGTTTTATTGGAATCGTATAAAACAGCTTTCGGCTTGGATGTATCAGTATCTTTGCCATAGTATCATTTTGTGAGACAGCATATGACTTAAAACCTGTTCAAAACATCTTGGGAAACTTTAGGAAATTAGGCCCAAGGACGCAATTGACTAAATTTACTCGTATTCTGCTTTTCGATCATAAAAGCTTGGGAATATTGTTATAAGAACCTTTTTCTTCTTTTCCCCTCTCCCCAAGAGAAAGTGCTTTATTTTGACGAGCTTTTGCGTAAGTGTCTCAAGAGTTTTGATAAGGCTTGTGGCATATCATCTAGGAAGAAGTGGTAAGACTCATAGGGTTAGATGGCGATAGGCAAATACACACTACAAATCACCTAACCGGACGTTTTTAAATTGGGTTTTCAGCTCCCCAACTCATTACCTGAATGGAAACTCTACTAAGGAGCAGTTATTAGAAGCAATCAAAAACCGCGACAATGCGGAACGAGAAATCAAAGCTCTCAAAATGCAGCTCTCCATGGCAGAGGAGACTCGCGACAATGTTCGAAGAGACCTTATGGATGCACACAAAAAAGTGCGAGAAAGAGATGAAGCAACAGAAATACAAAGAAAAGAAAACCTAGCACTTAGACGTCAGATAAAAGACGAGCAAATTGAGAAAGGCGCTCTGCAAAAAACGTGCGACGAACTCAAGGAAAAGGTCAAAATCGCTGAGGTAGAGAGAACTGAGACAAAGCGCAAACTCGAGGAACTTGAAAACAGATTCCGAGTTTGTGATGACAGCCGAGCGAACATCACCGGTGAGGCGAACGATCTTCGCATAAGACTGAACGAGTTCGAGGCAGAGCGAGCGGAGATTCGGCGTGAACATCAAGAGGCACTCCGTCAGGTGAAAATATTGAGCAGCGAGTGTTTGCTTGGAAAGCGCGAAGTATCGGATCTTCAAGAGAGGTTAGCGCATGAACAGGCATTACGCGAGGAAGTTCGTCACGAAGCGTACGCTCTGAAGCAGGGGATATTACATTCTGAAAGTGAAAAGGAGGAAGTAAAACAGAAGAATTTCAAATTTCAAAGAAGGTAAGCCTTTTCTAAATGACCTGAACAGAAGCTACTCAAATGGATGGGAAAGTCATTCACGCAAAATTCCTTTTTCATGCGCGAAGCAAGAGAAAACCTTGTGCGCCTCCCTTAAATAGACCTCAGTAACCATGGTAACTGGTACATAAGTTGTCTCTTGTGCTATTAAAAGGATGCTAATGCGTCAAACCTTGCAGCATACCTGGTTAAGTTTTGGCATGTTGATAATGAAGGATTTAGTACGTTCACTTTTGCATACATGAGTTACTTATCCCTCTAAAACTAGCATTAACATTATGTCGCCAGTGTGAAAGCGCAGTAGTCTAATACTGATGAGTTGCGTGCAAATGTCAGTAATTTAAACATTACGCGCTGCTGAATGGAGACAATATACAACCCTGTAGCTTAAGCGCTTGCGGGAAAGATAGGCGCATGTTTTCTTGTTCTTTCTTTCCAGCATCTATCGCGCATTTTAAAGCATACAATGGCCAAAATCAGGCCTATGCGGAGGAGAGATAATAAGAATGGTGTCTCTTTTTCGTTGGTCATATAAATTTTCTTTTTACTCTTATATGTCTCTAAACCTAATCAAAAAAGGTTCTGCGTTCGTGTGTTAGGCGTTAAGACAAGTCTCGTCAATGTTACCTTTGCTAATTAACGAGGGTTTTTGTGCTTAACGCGGGTCAAGCAAGGAAAGGCAGTACCTTTTATCCTCGGTTGCATTGTCCGTTTACTTACCGTATTTATTCGATTAACCGCCCTGGGCGCTTATTAAAGTTTTGGACCTTGAGAGTAGGCGCTTATTCGAGGCTGGGTGCTTATTAAATTTTCACCATTTTCAACAAGTGTAGTATGCAACAAGAACAGTAAATGGTAATAACAAAACGCGAAGATGTAACAAAGCAACCTTTCTGCAAAAAACTCTAAAAAAAACTCCGTCTTCGGGGAAGTCTCTTATTAGTACTTATTCCTTTTTGGGGGGTAGTAAGGGGAAGGGGTGGGCGTTGATTTAAGTTTGAGTGGGAGTGGGAGGGAGGTGGGTTGGGTGGGGTGGGCGCGTATTCGAGGCTGGGTGCTTATTTACCTTTTTCTGCCTTTAGTATGGGCGCTAATTCGAGGTTGGGCGCTTATTCGAATAAATACGGTATTTTGCAAATGTAAATGATCCTCACTATGTTCACGTTGATTTCTGTTCCCAAAGGTTAAAAGAAGCTGAAGATACCTTTGCAAGCAGGGAAAAGGACTATCAAGCGCAACTGGACGAGTACAAAGAATTTGAACAAAAAGCGAAAGACAAGATAAGAGATATGGAAAACAGGCTAGAGCAAACGACGTTCGATCGAGAAAACTACAAGGCTCAGCTGTCTGGAAATGACGGCAGGATAAGTGCTTTGGAATCTCAACTCGCACGAGTGGAAGCCATGAAGAATGATACTGAATTCAAGCTTTCGAGCCTCTACTCAATACTACGGAGATCACTCGGCCTGCGATCGGGTTCCCAATCTTCGTTTTCAGAAGAAGACAGTCCGAAGAAGAACCGAAGGTCTTTCCGAGGACGTTCTAGATCAAATTCAGGTATGTTTTGTAGTCTTTTCATCTATGAAAATGATCACTTGACCTTTTGTCGCAAAGAGCGTATTGATTAAAATAACAAAAGAAATAACAACAACAAATCGGGCATTGAATGGGCGCCATTTTGTCGTTCATGAGTTTCTGAACGCCATTCTTTTTTTGCCTTTTACGCAGACGACTCTTCCGACGACATAGACCCTGACGCTGTGAAAACCTCGTTATCTGAGCTTTTGCAGAACCTGAAAGAATCCGAAAGAAAGAAAGAGGAGAGCCAAGCGAAAGTGGAGAATCTACAGAGTACACTGCGACATGCTGAAGAAGAGAGAGTGGAGCTGGACGGTAAACTCCGTACCGTACATCAGGAAATGAATCAACTAAGAGATCAGAAAAGATTGTTGGAAGAGAGATTAAACAGCTCGGAGACGGCTTTGACTTTACAGGTATGGAATTAAACTTTATTGTAGGTCAGGCTGCTTTTTCAGTGAGCTAAATGTTTTTGTTGTAATAACAGTAGTGACTTGTTAATAAAGGTACTTTATTTGCGCCCAAAACTGCAAAGCTGACGGAGAGGACTGTTTCATTTTCATGTGGCTGATTAACGCGTGTATGATAGATTTTAAGTTTGTTGAGTGAAATCTATGAAGTTTATCTGAGTATAGATCTTAATTTTCCTCAAGAAAAAAGGGTTAGACCCCTTGCATTTCTGACTGCTCATTAGTAACATGGCCTGTAAAAGTTTTATACTACATTTTCTCTGCCACTTTTTAAAGTAAAATGTAGGACCAACATTTAAGTAAGCACATATTTTTGCCTGTTTGTATAGGAGGAGGCAATTCAAAGGGTAGAAAGAGAAAGAAATGGTTTGGCTGAAAAGTCACAAATGTTAGAGGGGACCTTGAGTCTATCAGAAAGTGAAAGAAAGCAGCAAAAAGATAAGATCAGGGAGCTTCAGGAGACAGAGAGACGGCTGAAAGAAGATAAGCACGCTTTGCGGAACCAACTAGAGGCAACATCCGGGGACATGACGAAGAATGAATTGAGGCTAAAGGCAATTGATGGTGAATTACAAAGGCAGAAGCTTGTTCAAAGTGAGGCGGAAGCGGAAAATAACACGCTGAAAGAAAGGTTGAGTGGACTTTTGAGGACGAATCAAGAACTGGAGAACAATAATTCCAGTTTGAAACTTGCTATACAGAAACTAAACAGCGCCGTTGCGAAAGGCGAAGAAGAGGAAGCACGATTGAAGGAAAAGATCCAGGCACTCTCAGTTTCTCTCAGCGAGAGCAACAGCAGCTCACAGAATCTGCAAGATCATATTCATCAGCTTCAGCGAACACTAGAAAGCACTGAGGGAGATAAGCGTCTGCAACAAGAACGGGTCGCAGCTCTTCGAGAGACAATGAAAGATTGCAAGAATGAAAACCGCGCTTTAGCAGAGAAAGTAGAATTTTTGGAAAGGACTCGTGAAGATGCCGAGCTAAAGATAAATGACTTTGAAAATCAGGTAAAGCATGTGAAGGTTCTTTTAAATCAGCGGCAACAGCGTGAGGATGAACTTCTGGGAAAACTGGAAGAGCTGGAAGAAGAAGCAAACTCTCTGAGAAGCCAAAACTCTTCCTTGTCTAAGGTGAACTCCTCTTTCGAGGCAGAGAAAAGAGATTGGGAGAAGAACAATTTACGGATTGGCAAGGACGTTCAGGCGCTTAAAAAGACCCTGGATAAACTTCAAAGGGAGCGATTAGAATTCGAGGAGTCATTCTTTGAGTCAAATCAAGAAAAGGAGGCTTTGAACAGAACTCTTGGAGAAGCGGCAAAGGAAAATATCGAATTGAAAGAAAAGGTGGATTCACTAGAAAGAGCGCTCCAGGAAACAGCAGTTAAGCATACTGAGAGGTACTAAGTTGTTTGAAATTATTAGCTCCATCTCACTGTTTACTAAACGCCTTTAGTTTTTCACCCATTCACTCTCTTACTAATACTTGCGCGCTCAATCCCTTTGCCTCAGTTGTTCAGTTACATTTCGGTACTAAGTTGCACAGCTAGTTAGTTGCTTAGGGTTCGTTCGATTGACCGTATTCTGGAATATAAATAAGCAAAAGTTTTGCTACCGATTTTTGGACCTCTTAATTACTGCATTCATTGGAAAAATGATTTCAAGCATGTTTATAGGTATTGCAATGCAATGACTGCCGAAACAAATTATTTCTAGAGTTAATTCCTTTTATTCTTATAAGAAATCCGGAATAGCTAGGTCAGTCGAACAGGCCCGTAGTTAGGTAGGTACAATGAAACCTCCATGTTCATCCCAGCCCCTATCGTAATCGTCCGCGACCAATTTTTTGGATAGATATTTTTTTGGAATTTAATAGCTTTTATTAATTTTTTCACTCTTACATAGCGAATGCAATTAAAAAACACTGCAAAATTAAAAAAATAATTACAAAACCTTACAAAACAATATCCAAACCAATTTCGTTGTACGCTATTTAGATTACAACCACAAAAAAATACAAATTAACACAGAAACATTTACAATGCTATCAACAAGAGAAAAGGAGAGAAAAAAACCAACAATGGTCGAGACATTAGTGTTACATTCATAAATTATAAACTGACATAAAGTGAGAAGCATATGCGGAATAACCCTTCTACGAGCTTACAAATGGCAAAAATTTCTTCCATTTTTTAAATTGGATAGATGAGAGCCTTGGAATTTTCCATTGTTTTTATCCTTATATGACCACTTAAGGCAGGGTATGATCTCTATGCTAGTTGTATTTACTATACTACAACAATGCGATGCATTTAGAGTGACAACACATATGGCAACTTTGCACGCAGTAAATCCTCTTCTAAATCAGGGGCACCCAACGAGAACAACCACTTAACCACTTAAACATAGCATTGTTAAACGTATTTTAGTATTTAAAAGGTAGATATAGGCATATTTTTATCCCCTAAAAATTTTTCATCTGTTCGGATTTCCTAGCTGAAAGTCTAGTGATCCGAAAATTATAGGGATCAACGCTTACCTTTTCGAAAATTTCAGCCAGAAAAAAGGCTCCCGAAAATTCTAGGTGACATTTTTAGGGTAAAATCCGTCAAAACTGGGCAATTATACCATTTTTAAGATGTTCGAAAATCCTGGGAGAGGCAGGCAAGTTCTAGATCTCAAATCGTCTTCCGAACAGATATTTTCCGAATATTGACGTTGGGTGCCCCTGCTAAATCGTATAGATATGCTCGGTCCTCTTCTAGGAAGAGACCCTTGAGGAGCGACCATCTTCCGTAGAAGTGACCACTAAATCTTCGTGAATTTTGAATTGTCGCTTATGGGAGGTTTGACTGTATTTAACTGGTCTGTCGGTCGGTCGATCAGTTAGTCATTCGATTCAGTCATTTATTCGTTTCGTAGGTCGAATAGACGAATAGACTGTCACCGCAGTTAGTCGGTCGATTTGTCAGTTGATCTGTCAATTGGCTGGTCGATCGGCCGATCGGTCGTTCATCCATCTACCGTTCAGAAACAATGGGACAATTGATGAACGCCGTTCATCAATTGTCCCATTCGTTTCTGAATCACCTTTCTTTTTCATCACCAGCCGATTAGTGGTGCTCAGTATCTGGCATTGAGCAAGATGTTAATACAGTGGAACCTCGATATAACGAACCCCTATACAACAAATTAAAGTCCTCGGTCACGAATGATATTCTTCGCCCCGGAAATAGTACAATATGAAAAAGAACCTCTCCATAACGATTTAGGTTTCTGGGACACTGCCCACCGACCCCTCCCCTAACCCAACATTTTTTCCTAAGTGAGAAGTAAGTGACAATGTTGACTTAGGGGAGGGGTAGGTGGGCAGTTTCCCAGAAACATAAATTGATCCACTTTATGGCGAACAAATTTTGTCAGTCCCTTAGGCCTTCGTTGCATCGAGGTTCCACTGTATCCTTTTCCTGCCAAATCATGTTTCTGCGAAATTCTATACAATGCTTTCTCTTGAAGTTTGATTTAATCCAATATTCACAAATGCTCACATGCAATTATTTTCCCTATTTTCCATAGTTTGCTTGAGATTACTGAAAAACAGCAACAGGAAATTGAAAAAGAGGCAAAGAGATCTCACGTGGCATTGGAAAAAGCACAAAAATTGACAGAAAAACGAGAGAAAGCCTACAAAGCAAAACTGGAATCCTTAGAAAAACAGGTAATGTTTTGAATAACTGCCGTGCCTCCACCCCTTTCTGGGAGTACGTTCCATTTTGAATGAGTGGTTTTTCATCCTAGCATACGAGCAATATGCACTCACCCGACCGTGCAAGGGACAAAGGGTGATAGAAACGAAGTGGGGTGGTTTCCATGCACCCAGCCATAACACTATTATATCCTCTTTTTACACACCTAAAGGGTTAAAGGTTAAAGTATTGCTTCATTCATTAGCAACCCTTCAGAGGTCAGAATTTGGTGAAAATGCTTTTCAGCGATACAAAATGATGGAATGTTGGTGCTGTTGGACTGGTCTATATATAGGATTCTAGATTTTGCCAAAACTATGACAACCAAAAATTATACTATACCGGCGATCGATTTAAACATACCATGATTATTACTGGCTCACAAAGGAGCTCTCTCTGTGTATGTTCAGTTTCCTTATGTGGTGATCATTTTTTTGTATGTTTATTTTCTAGCTTTCAGTCCTCAAGAGAGAGCTGCAATTTGAACGAGAGGAGAAGGTAGCACATGCCAACAAGGCTGCAGTGAAGAACGATGAAATAAGAGAAGTTCGGCAATCACTTGGGAAATCACTTCAAGCGGTCGAAGAGGATGCCAACAATCTCCGAAGTATGCTCGGAAAATCACTTCGGAAAATCGACCGATACACCGAAGCTATCCGACGAAATGAAGTTCCGCCTCCATCAACTGACACAGACGGATCGACAGTTAGTGCGTTTTCTCGTCAAGCATTCGATAAATCAGCGGAAGAGGCAAAATATCTTCGCTCATTGAAGCGACGTACGCGGTCCACTTCGCATATGAACTTGAAAGATCGTGACAAAACTTTTGGAATGTCACCTTCGGCCCACGAACCGTCGGCTGATTTTATCGTTAATAACTCGAGAGGAGATCGGGAAGATTCCACATCAGAAATTACAGCTCAAATCCAATCCCCTCTCAGAAGATACAGAAGGTCGCGGAAATCTGAAAATTAAGCACAGTCTGTGTTATTTGTTTTGCGTTCAAATGAAAATTGTAATCATTGTATAATGCATAACGTAAAAACTGTTGATTAGAATTAATCCCTCTTATTCCACAGAACTAAAAGCGGTGCAATATTTATTCCAGCCTCGTTCCCAAGGTTCTTTCTTTTGCATCGAGAGAGAACCCTGGTAGCAGCTGCTCGTTTGACTTCAGTGTGAAAATGAAAAGCAAAAGCAACAATTTACCCCTCCCTTGGGGCAAGTCTTTGTTGTCTCCCAGATTTTGGGGGCCACGTGACCAGTCGCTGCCAGGGTTCCTTCTCGACGGAGGAGGAGAGAGAACAGTGGGAACGAGGTTGTATTTATTTATGTCAATATGAGGTCACCAAAGGTAGAGCATAAGTCATGACTTTGTATTTAATAAATGAATTAGATTAAAACAAGTGTGTTTAGAATTGTCAGAAAAGAGTAATAAAATGAATACCAACAAATACTGATAAAACGATATATAATTCAAAATAATACTGACAAATAGCGAAATAAAGTTAACTTATCCCTACTAATTTTAGCGAGTATCAAATTCCGCGGTTTTCTTTCTTTCTTTCTCTCTCTCTCTCTTTTGTTTTTGTTTATATTTCAACGAATATAATCACCACAATCACCAAATAACAGTTTAAAACAAAGCAAATTCCGGTTAGCGTAGCTGTATTGTCGTGGACTTGGTGGCTGTATTTATTTTCCCTTACATAATTTTTTTCTTCACGATGAACTGTTTCACCTTCTTTCGTCCCATCACAGCGTATACCGGCGCATAGCTTTTGGAGCCGACACGGAAATCTGTCCGATATACTATGAATAGCAACGGCGCAGAACTGGAACAAGTTGTTCACATACATCGAACATCGTGTCGGAGCGGTTGGCCGAGAGGGCTTGGTTCTCTAAACCCCAATCTTTGTACTTCCATCTCAGTGAATTCCAGTCCTGTTTCCTACTTATTCACTTCCGCGAGCGAATAAGTGAAATCGTTTGAAAAAAAAAATGACATTAACATCCAACTTTCTTAGTTTTGCAGCTATGTGCGTAAAAATAACCGGGATATTAGCACCATTCTCTGGTTTATAGCCGTTCAAAGTGGCTGCTCTCTGAAAGGATGGGCTTTTCACTGTTGGGCCTGCTTCGACCGCACCCACTAATATTGAAAAGCGAACAGAAGGTAAATCGAGTGGACCACCCGGTTTATGAACTTCTGTCTTCAACTCCTTTGTTTCTTAGCACCATGGTCGACAAAGGCTCTGTGTGACTTTCAACAAGGTCCAGAGGAGTAATTAGTTTGTGATGCGACCATTAAAAACTCAGCAAAACCTTTGATTTTGTTTTGAAATTTGATGACGTAATCAGTTAAACAAATTCTCCCGGCTTATATTCTTTAATTTAAGCCTGTTCTTTAAGGAATTATGTGGCCGAAGATCAGTCTGGAGTAATGGAGTAATGTGGATATCAATAAATTGGAGGCGTTACACAGTCAACCCAGTGGACTTTAATTTGCATTTCAAAGCAACCATTTTGTTACAATCATGTTGTCACGCGAGTAGTGTTTTAAGTGGCCAAGTTTCGTCAGTCGCTATTGACAGATGCAATTCCTAGGTAACTGAGCAGTCGCACAGGAATTGTCCCACATTTTGTGCATCGTAAAGCCCTCAAGTTTAAACAATTTTGTGCGGTACGTGAAGATTGTGCGAGTCCGGGTTGAATTGAGTTTTTTGAGGTTGGAACATAAAAGGAACACGATCGCAACAATGAAGCGTGAAAATTAAAAGGTCTTGAACCACAATGGCGGATATTGTGGTCAAGAATGGCTATAACGGGTTTAGCAATTCCAAGAAAAACAGGGACAACTACAAGCGAAGGCAGAATTCATTTAAATTACCACCGTTAGAAGCTCACAAAGACGATTTAATCTACAGCGAAGACAAAGCACATTCACCTGTTTTGCAGCCTTCGCTTTCTGTCAATACGACTGCCTCAACCGAATTTGTTATTCTGCTCGACGATGAGATTCGAAGAATTCATCAACTTAGCGTAAATCTAGGAATAACGCACCACTATGAAGTTGCAGAGTACCACAATCGCTTTCATTGTCGCAGGCTTGGGCGACTACCGAAGTTAGAGGAATCCAAATACTGGAGACAAAGTCACAATTGGAAAAAACGAACGGAAACTGGCGGCATAAACGAACTTGATCTTCGGCGGAACTTCGTCACATCAGGAAAACACTTTGATACTTCAAGTGTACATTTGAATAATTTGCCTAGAGGACGAAAGAAATTGCTTGAGCCTGTTAATATACCAGCTTTAGGATGCTCATATCGATTACCAATCCTAGAGAAACAAAAACACAAAACAGGGTAATGGATTCAATATTTTGAATTGTCCTTATTTGTTAGGCTTTGTGACCGAATCGACACCAAATCCTACGCCTTAACTTGGATAATCTCGCTTATTATTTCATTTTTTTGTCTTTAATACCTAAATGAAATAGATCAGTGGCTATGATAACTATTTTTTTTTCAGTATAATGATGTTTCTCTTTTGTTTTGTTTTGTTTTTTCTTTGGCGCAAACCGTTTTAACATCAATCACTGACCCTTGAAAGCGAATATTAATACAGTAGAACCTCGATATAACGAAGGGCCAAGGGACTGGCAAAATGTGTTCGCGATCGCTATAACGAAGTTTTGTTATATCGAGAGGTTCTTTTCCTCATAGTTTACAATTAGAGGGGTAAAGAAAATCTTTCGTTATACCGAAGACTTCGTTATATAGAGGTTCGTTATATCGAAGTCTTAACTCGTCGTTATATTATCAAACAGAGGTATAATGGCGCCAAGTAGTAATTAAAAGTGAATTTACATGGAAATCATTCTCAAATGAAGGCAAAGGTTGAAATTTCTTTCAATAACAACTAAAAATATATTTGTCATGTCTTTATTTTACTGGTAAAATGTCACTGTCTAGTCAAAGCCCATGAAAAGTTGGTCTACTAATTTCCAAACGAAAGCAAAAAATTAATATTCCTTACAATAACAAACATTAAGTCTTTTTAAGCCATATACAAATGATTGTATATAGAGTAATGTCCATGTGAAGTTTGTCTTATCAACTAAGATAAAGTATCGTGCCATTTTTTGCCTGTAACGTCCAAGAAATAAAGTAAACCTAAGTAAGGATTGATATATCGCAAATGTGATGTTTTTGGTATATACTTGCTGGGCCTGGGTATGTTTTAAGAAAATTATTTTTCACGATATTTTCTCGGAGAGTTTACATTGAGCATGAGGTCCATAAAGAGGGCTTCTTTTTCATCCTAAATTTCGAGATTTATATTTTAGCCGGGTGAAAGTTACTCTCGAGTTTTTTTGTTGACAAAAAATATGAAGGCCGGGACCGTCCTAGTTAAGTACCCTACCCTGCAACTGACAAAGCCTAAACAGCCTTTATGGGAGAGGGAGATTCTCTGCTTTTCACAAGTCGTCGCCAGTGATAAAACTATACTTCAGTGACCATCTTTGTAGCGCTCCCAGTGTAAAGTCTTTTGACACCGTGTTGCCTCACCATTAATAGTTCCACTAGGGGCTTAGAAATAGGTGAAGTGTGCGAATACTAGCCACTTGTACGATGAAGTTAACGAACAATTAATACCAGCTTCAATTTACGATAATGGGCGTTTTAAAGAGACACTTCCATGATATCCGTTTGGGAAAGGAACTTAGGTTAAAGTGGTGCAAATAAGGTCACTATATAGGAAGTTCATTTTTACGTTTTCATGCAGTTATCCTAATACTAGGTTCTGCTTTATTAAAGTAACTCGGCCCAGACGCCTGAAATTATAGAGAATGTTCTTCAGTTAACATTGGTTTTCGTTATGCCAGGTTCACACCAGAACATTCGTTTCTTGCGCCTAAATTTGCGGCTAGCGATTTTTGGAGGGGCTATGCCATACCTTCGCTATCTCTTCAAAAAGCTAAAACGTATCCCCTTATCAGTTTGACTCTAAAAAAAATGTTCCTGCAGTTTTGTTACTTAACACTATATTTAGGCAATGAAACTGTTTCCTGTGGTCTGTTGCTACGGATGGTAAGGTAGGGTATGGATTGAAACTTGGGGAAAAATGGGACAATTTTTCCAAGGATTTGCTGTGGCTACAAAAATCGCCAAAAATTATGGTTAGTGCCCCCTGATGAGATTTGTTTGATGTCTAATTTGTATCCCTATAAGAGCCTTTTTGTATATCTAAAGGCACTAAGCATGATGTTAGCACAGATTTGACCTTAAAAATCGCGATTCACTTTAGATAGCTCCTTTGAACACTTGTAAACTGTGCACTTCAGCCCGAGACTCTTGGTGAAAACAGAAAAATTGACAGTATTCTCACTGGTTTGTTTAGGATTTTCTTTGAAGACAACTCGCCAACTTATAGTTTTCCCGCCTACTTCTAAATCTATCGGCTATTTATCCCCGGGGTTTGTATGAGGTATAGTATTTGGGGACAACACGTGTCTCGATTTTGTATATATTGAAAACCAGGCGTGAGGGAAATATGCTCTTCTTCTTCATTGCCTAATTCTTTATTTTTCTTCTTTAAACAGTTGATTAAACTTCTTATATATACAGCACCCTTCTTTCAAAAAAGGCCTAGACTATCACATACTCCTTATTTTTTAGTTCAGAATTACAACAGTCATTACTAAGAGCTAAGGATTGAAGAAATAAAACGTTTATTCATATTTACATTTTCCTCTAATCTATAAAAATAGTTAATATTATGGTTTAAAGCAAAGCCATTATATACACTTGCATATTGCAGACGTGAAATTGAAATCAACACAAATAAAATATTTTAAAGTGAAAGAGCCTCTCGACTTGACCACTTTCTGTTTTAATTGTCATGACAATGTATTGACCAAGTAAGTACAACCTACCATATCTGATCGGTTAACAGTTTATATCAGATATGGTGAAAAAAAAAATAAAAAAAAATAAAAAAAATAACCCAATACAACTGACCTTGCAGTATCTTTTAACCCCCTCTTTGTCTTTATAATTACTTCCGTATCTCTTTTTCAGTTGTATTGGGTATTTTAATATACCTAATAAGGCCAAATCAGAAAATTATGAGTCCTCAGACGGTCTTAGAACTCAGTCCCTTTAAGCTCTGCACAACTGCCGTAACTGAACTAGTTTTGTTATTCTGTGTCATGTTTTGTCTTTAATATTTCGGGATGATTAAACTTAACATCCATGTACAGTGTCTTTTCGGGGACAACTGATTAAAATTTTTCTTCCAGCTTGTACTAAGCTCTATGTCGATCTGTGTCATTCCAAAAGGTACTACTTAAGCAGATTAGGCCAATAAGATTTCACAGTCGGTACAGATCGAGAACTGTACATGTGCATGTGTATGACAAACATGAAATTTCTTTTTGTCAGTAAGATGCCTGGCCTTGATTGGCTTTCCATATCAATTCATAATGTTTGCTTTTGATCAATGGAATTCTAAATTTGTGTGTGGAAATCTAGCATTGAAGAAAACAGTGCAAACCTGGCAGCATATAACTGCAAAAAGACCCAATTTCGAGTCCTTGCCGAAATCCTTTAGCACAGACAACTTGAATTAAGAGCTTTACTCTGAGTTGTTCTTTCTCAGATAATTATTTCTTTAAATGAAAATTTCGTCCGCGTTCTTTCTTTTCAAACTGCAGAGAACCTATGCCCTGAGGCCAGCAGTTCAAATAAAAATGATTCCAGGGCACATTTGAATCTGATTCACTGTACTGTTTTTTAAACTGTACCCCATCGTTGTAAAGTATAACGTTCGCCATTTACCTGAAACTCCATAGCACTTTGGGAGCTGTCAGTACTCTCATTTGTTGTTACGGGTTTTCCAACATCCTGGAAGACGTAACTTGCAGTTTTTCTCCGCGGGCGTCGGATAGTGAAGCTGTTAGAATTAAATTTGTAAGAGCATTTGTTCCCTACAAGATTGCAAATCTTTCGACACACCCCAGTGTATGCTCCGTGGAACTCGCGGATTCTTGCTGTGTAAATTAGAAAATTCATTGCCGAATTTGAAAGGGCCAAGGTTCGAATCCAGAAGTGCGCAGGTCCGTTGGGAGTCACAATTGAACCCCCCGTGGCAAACAAGAGGATCATCAAGGGAAACCAACAAACAGAAAAAATCCCGATCACAATGGCTAGTGTACATGCGACACGTACCTCCACCCGGGAATTGTTATCCTCAGAGCTTCGTCTAGCTTGTAACTGGCTTCTTTTCTTCTTGATTTTGAACAAAAATACCACGATAAGAAGGTATGAAACGACAATGATGATATAACTGAAACCAAACGTTCCTGTCGCTAGGAATGCTTTTGGAAACGAGTCCGGCAAAACCTCCCCTAAGATGGGAAATGACACTGGGAAAAGCCAAGCCACTACTAGCATGATTTTCAACCCGTATTTTCGCATGATGTTTTCGTGGCGTAGAGGGAAGACCACCGCTATGAAACGATCCACACTGATAGCGGCCATGTGTGTGACTGAAGCGGAGCTGGAGAGAGTGGATAAGATTATGTAGGGTGTCTGCAAGGCAGCTGCGCAATCTTGGAAGAAGATTATCTTGCTGAGGATCGCTACGAAGATGGGTTCACACACCATAGTCACGATTAAATCAGCGATCGCCAAGCTGGCAAGGAGGTAGTTGGAGCTACGACGAAGGCGAGGGTTCGTAGCGACTGCCGCGAAGACCAACAAATTACCGAGCGTTCCCAAAAAACCCACACTGATGTTTACCGCAATCAGTAAGACGCTATGGGCTACAGGGAGGGAACAACTGTCCTTGTCTTCCAGTGAGTTATTCATGATAGCCAACTCGCATTCGTTTTTTCCTTGATGCTCTTGGCCTTATAGCAGATGTATGCAAATTGAATTGGAGATTGCGTGCTTCGTTAAATCACTTTCTGTCTCAAGAGCATTTCCGCCCACTTTAAATTAATTATGAGGTTAGTTGTGGGAAGTAGAAAAATATAGGCTGAATACTGGCATGGCAGTATTAATTAATCTTACAATAATTAGGCTTCTTAGTAATGTATCATATATTTTTTTATTAAACAGCAGAACAATTTTAAATTAAGTTCATAAATTTAGGAAGTACCTCACTCATTTTCGAGGCTTTCGTTTTGTGCCTTTGAGTAAAACTTACCACGCTATTCGTGATCTTTAAGTCTCGCGTGACTTTTTATTTAGGATAAACTCAAATACGTTTTCTCTCAGAAGACCGTCCGATAACATGTCGCTCCATATAAGGTTGTTTTGATATCAACAATATTAGTCTTCTGACGACTTGTGTATTTATATCATATTCCTTATATTGTTACCTAGAAACCACCTAAGCAAATTAAGTGTGGGCAGACTTAGTAGTAGTGGTAATAATAATAATAATAAATAATAATAATAATTATTATTATTATTATTATATTAGTGATGAAAATTTTTTTGAACAGTTGCTGTTTTAATGCTTAAATCATATTTTCATTTGTGTAACTTCAGGTTCAACAGCCTTAAATATATGTTAGAGCAAGGGGCTAATTAATTTCTTAGGCTTTTTTAGGAATTTTATTTTTGGAATTTTCTCAGACTTCGACAGGTCAGCCAAAAAGAATTCAAGAATAATAATCATTTTGTTTTTGCATGTAATTGTTTACTTTGCAAAATTTCACTGCACTATATATAAAGCCATTGGAAGCACGCTTCAACGTTGATGAGAATGATCAAAGTTGCTAAAAACCATAACAACAACCTGACCGTATATAGCACAATATTGAGCCCTGCGTAGTAACATATTTTCAAGCATTCATCATAAGTCTTACTTAAAGAAATATATTAAACCCCAGCTTAACGTTTCAGTAGCCAAAAGTGAGGCCATTAACTGGCAGAACGGGTACATGATCACTTCATCGGTTGCTTGGCTGAAAAATGATTGGAAAATAGGCTGAAGGTTGAGACTTTATCGAACCGGAACAATTTGCCTGTTCGGAAACTAAAATCCCGACGTTAAGTAAACCTAAAACTTAAGGCTGCCAAGTGAATAAACACAACAATATTGTGGTAGTCTTAGATCGGTTAAGTCTTGGAACTGTTTTTTTTGCTACAGAATGGGGCTGGAAAGTTCGTTAGCCTGTCGGCCTGTTCAGGTTCATTGAGCTTTATTCATTACCGGATTAATCGTACGAAGGGAGCCTGGTGCCTACCGTGGACAAAGTTGTTCACAATCAAGTAGTGAATTTAAGAAACTTCTGCAGCGTAAATGTTACCGTGGGCAAGTCCAATCTCTCCACTTTTTTGATTAGAAATGGTTAAAATCGTACCTAGAAAGCCTGGTACGTGGGCAAAGTTTACAATCAAATTGCTGGTATGCATGTGACGTCACGGCGGCGGTTGGTGGTAAAAAACAAAAGCATTTCTGTTCTCTGGGAACTAAACTCTGTTTTCATGTAAATTCTTCGAGCAAAAATTATATTGTATTGACCCCCAACATGGCCGCCTTGTCACGTGATCGCAAACCAATAGTGAAGTTTAGAACTTTCGGCAGCGTAAATGATCAGATGTCGTGCGCAAGTCCAATCTCTTCCTCTTTTTTCTCGGATAGTCAAAATCATGCAGCACTAAACTAAAGAGGTTCAGAGATTATTCAAAGTTCACTATAACTCCATTTATCACTTATCAGTTAAAGCAGTCTTAATTTAACATAAAAACAACTGCACATGAACAGACTCTGATACAAATCTCCTTGTTTATGAAAAGATCATATTAAAACAAAATACTGCTATTCACAGATTTTGACTCTAAAGAAAATTTTTCCCTCTGAAACAGTATTGGTGATCCGTATTCTCGTAACTTTATCATGACAGTAATAATATAATATACAAGTAGGAGTATTTACACTTAAAGTCATTATATTGATTTCTGTATATTGTCTCTGTTTGTTTTCCTTTTTACTTCTTGTCATTTAGTCACCTTCTCAGTTAAAAAACCGAAGGACTCAAAATAGCCAACAGCCAGATCAAACAATAAAGATTATTCGATATATTCTACTTTACAAAGAACTGTTAATAAATATTCCGAATAATTTGCAGTAACTATGGATAAAGCTGATATTTTTAGGTGAAAGTGTTACTTTAAAAAGTTTCAATTATTGTAATTTAAAATATTGTCTGTAATATCAAATGATACTTGGCATCAGCTTTCTAAATGTCAGTGACAGAGCCTTCTAACATTCCTTATGGCGCATAAAGAGCAAACTTAGTGCAGAAATGGCTATGTCAGCTTGCTAATGGGAAATATATGTTGACAAGTCCTCATAAACTGGCAAAGTCTTCCGCTTTTAAAAGGTTACCATGGATTTAGAGCAAACGCAACTGCCCCCTAGAAAGACCGTAAGCTTAGAGCAATGTAACCATTGCCAATTTGTATTTGATCGTGTTGTAGTTGTTAACGGGCAGGCCAACATTATAACAGAGTTATACTTAAAACTGACGAAGAGCAATAATGAGTGAGGCTCCCTTAGTGGCCAATCTGTGCGTTCTAACTAAATGACCGACCTTGGCTTTGGTTCCAGCATTTAAAAGGGTGTCTTCTTTGTGTCAAATCAACTGAGGGCAACTAGTGAATCAAAGCTTTAAATTTGTCTAGCTCAGCTAAAAGAAACTTAAGATATTTAAGCGAGCTCCTGAACGAGCTCTATAGCCAAGTCCAGACTTCATAGACGAAACACTTTTCGAAAGATACCAGCATATGCATCACGGAAATCCCTGATTACTGCAGAGTAAATGAAAAAATTCATAGCTGAGTTTGAAAGAGACAAGGTCCGGAGCCACATGTGTAGAGGGCCGTTTCGTTTCATGAGCGGTTTACTACTCGCAAACATTGCGGTCATCACCGGCACCCAAAAAGCCGTGAAAACGCCGATGACAACGGCCAGCATGACGGCAACACGGACCTCTGTGCGGGCAGTCATATTCACAGAAACTGTTCCAGCTCTCATCTGCCTCCTTTTCTTCTTGTAGATGAGCAGAAATACAACGATCAGGGTGTATGAAAGTATGATAACAAAATAACAAAACGCGAATATTCCCATGGCTGTAAAGCCTTGGGGAAAGGAAGGTGGAAGGACAAAAATTAAAATGGGAATTGAAATTGGGAATGCCCATGATATTATCAACAAAATTCTTACTCCGCACTTGTTCATTAAGTGTTCGTGGCGTATGGGGAAGACGACGGCGATTAGACGATCAAAACTGATGGCGGCCAAATGAAATACTGAAGCCGAGCAAGAAAGAGTAGATAAAATGGTGTACGGACTCTCCAAACTTGTTGCGCACTCGTTAAAAAATGTTCTCTTGAGGAGACTTTCCAAAAACAGAGGTTCACATACCATGGTGACAATCAAATCAGCGATTGCTAAGCTGAAAAGAAGATAGTATGAGCTTCGTCGAAGACGAGGACTTACGACAATCGCCATACAAACCAGTAAGTTACCAAGTGAACCTAGTACGCTAACGATGGCGTTGATGGTGATTAGTCCTATGCCATGATCTCGGGGAAGAAAACAATTATGTGCGTTTTCCAATGAAAAATTCATGCTTTAGTTTTGCTTGGCGTAGGCCGCCTGGCCCTTTTAACATGGAAAGATCACGGTTGCAGTTCCATCTTCCTCCTTCACCAGAAAATTACAAATCGAATATAGGTGATCAGAATTGTTTTGCCTCCAGTGTTCAAATATCATCTCTCGGCCTAAACCCCAAACAATGTACCAATATGAACTTCAATGACGTTAGCAAGACAAATGCATCCTGAAACTCTTATAGCTCCAACTACAACATTTAAAGCCCAGATTAACATCAGCAAACAAATATCGCACACTCAGACTTGTGACTTGTAAGTGATCATTAACATCCAATGATTTCAAGGTGTATATATGGGACATAAATTTCACACTGTATTTTGACCTTCCGGTGTCTTCGAATGAGTCATAGACTGTTTATAGTCCGCTATTTTTCGGTAAGATCTTCGTGATCGAGTGATTACTGTAACAAGCGGCTATCTTGGTTTCAAATCTACCTAGGGGTAGCGCACCGGGGTCTTGATTGGATTGGGGAAGATAGTTTCTCTGGGGCCTTGGACCACCTGCCACATCTCAGGCCAAAATATCCTTGTATAATTAATATCTATAATATTTTCGTGCATTTAAAATTAGCTAATTTGAGTAAACAGAAGCACTGGGCATTACAAAGCTATACCTAATTGCATGGGTCATCTCAGATCAAAATATACACAAATGGAACCCAATCAACAACCTACAATCTTTGGCGGCTGAAGGCGTGCGTCCGGCCAAAACGCACCATTTTCTTATCCTTGATTTGGTAGGTGGGGTTCTTGATTTTCCGTTTAATTTGTCCAAAATGTTAGAGAATATTAGAAAAATAGGGCCCCATGTAGGTACATATATCTGTTTAACATATGTAAGGTAGTAATTAAGGAGGAGGAGGAGGGTAGATTCTCCTCCCTATGCATTTGAAACAAACTGCCCTTTATAATTATTTCCCTAACTCGACGTGCAGGATAGCACGTACAGTGACTGTGTATGCAAGGGCCCAAACAGCTATATTACTATTGTTTCAAAGTAACTGGTTATTTGCTTACTGTTGTACTTACCATTTACTATTTTTGCCACATCAAAATTATAGCATTTTTACTGAGGGCTAAAAAATTCTCGATTTGATAAAAGGTTTTGTAAACAGTTATGAAGAATACCATTTGACTTTGTTACGATATAACGACACTATTTGTATGCTAATGTTGTTGTTTTTGTGTTCGGCTGCTTCTATTTCCTCGCTACGGGCTGTGGTAGGTGTTCTCGCCTTTCCTTTACCGGGGTAATTTTCTGGCGAATCTCTGCCTTGACTTAATAAACGATTATGAATGTGGCTAAATAGAAAGAAGTGTGACGTCACGTTGCCATGGACAAAAAATTTCTGGATCTGAAAAATGTTTCTAAACAGAGACTCGGTGTCAACTTTTTTTTCTTGTTTTTCTTTCTGCAATATATATTTGCAGGGCAAAGGGTCGTTGACCTTCAGAAATTTTTCGACCACGGCAACGTGACGTAACGGCTTCTCCCCTCTTTTCGTCCCATTCGGATATTCTTTATTTCTATCCCAGCAGTATTACTTTCAAAAATCGCTCAACACAACAATCTGTCAACAAAGACTAGAATGTGGGAAAAGAAAAAGGGTTCCCAATCCCGTCAACCCGACCCAACATTTTTGCTCAATCCCGTAATCCCATGGATATTTTCGGAATCCCGGTGGGGTACTCCTCGGGAATTCTTGAATTCTTGCTGACTCTTTTGTAGTAAACAAACCCTCCGTCAGCCTAGAAACGGAGTAACCGATTGGTCAATTGCACAACTGTTGACAGATCATTGACTGGTCTGTGGTCAGATTGCAAGCAATAAAAATAGTCACGCGTCACAAACAACTGCAAACAATAGCGAACCAAGCAGTAATCTCAGTAATAAAACTTTGAAGGATATCGTACAGAAGGAAACTGCTGTAAATTTCCTCAAGGGAAACGAATTCAAGGCAATCTTACCAGATTTAAAGAAAGTGTAACATTTTCAGTTGTTTATGCTCTATTTATAAATCGTTTCAAGTAATTCGGGTTTAATTGATTAATTAAGTTACCTTGACAGCTTCGTTGTCCCCAGCCAGACAGAACAAAAGAGTCTTATTTTTTCTTCTCGGCCTTACGCCATCGTTTCTCGCGCAAGCGGCTTCGCCGCTCGCGTCCTTATGTTTTGCGTGTAGTAATTTTGCAAAGAAAAATATGAGACTGTTCGCAGTCCAATTTCGTTCATACACTCCCGCAGTTCCCTTGAAAACCACACCCGATTCCAGACCAAAATGGGCAAAGTGTATATTACCCGTTTTCAGACCCAAAAAGGCCCAAAAACCATACCCTTTGGGGCGGTACATACCTACCGTATTTACTCGAATAGACGCCGCCCCCGAATAGACGCCGCATCTACGGTGCGGCGTTTATTTGAGGAAATAATGATTTATAATAATTATTAAAGTAAAGTCTATTTCAAGTTTAAACCAGCAATGGAAATTTATTTTCTTTTAGAACACCATTTTTTTGTTCAAAGTGACTGTACTTTTTTGCTCTTGTGTTAAGTTAACGCGTAATTCCGCTGTTAATGCAGAGAACTTCGCTGGTACTACAAGGCCGACTTCTCTCTTTCTCTTTCCAGTGACTCGTGCACAAAGTTTATTTTACTGTTACCTAGTAAAAAAGTTACCATATGAAGTACGATATTTAGGACTGAATAAAGTGATTTTTTAATAAACGCCGCCCTCGAATAAACGCCGCAGCTGGATCGCGAAAAATGAAATAAACGCCGCGGCGTCTATTCGAGTAAATACGGTATTTGGATTATATAAGGGAGTACCCCCCGGGCAGAATACCCCTTCCCGTGCACACTTTCAGTCTCGAATCTCGCTCACATTTTGTTTTGAAATCCCGAATCCCATCCTTCAAATGAGTCAAATCCCGCTGGATCCCGAAAAACCTACTAAGGACCCTCAAGGAACAAGGGGCCTTAAAACGGATATTTTCGTGAACATTCGTCAGAGTGGATAAGATCGTGTTGTTCCTGTGGGTAATCAGCCGTATACAAATAACGTTATTCACCAAAAGCAACCTGGCGCACAAGGTCCAGAGGAGTTTCGTGTGAATAAATAAACTACTTATTTAAAGTCTAACCTTGAAAAATGTCTATACTTGTCGCTTAGCACGATTAATTAGCCCAATGGGATCTTTTTGAATCTACTGTAAACGATTTCTTCGCTTCTTATCTGACCCAGATCGACTTTGTTGTTAGCCATTTTGAAAATCAATAACCGCAAGCCATAGCCTCGCTGGCGCACAGCACGTCGCCCGAAGGGCGACCGAGGCACGAAGTTTGTATTTTACACTGTAAGCCGACCTTGCGAACCCTCAGTCTCTTTGTTTGTGGTATATAGAATGTGTAACGAAACCGCAACGCGATCAAAATAACCCATTTTTTCAGAGGTTTTCGACGGGTTTTCGACAGGCACATTTCCTCTGGACCCTGTGCCTGGCGCAGCGATACGATGTGGGAATCAATGAAAACCAATTTCCAGTGCGTGATTTTTTTTTTCAATGATCCATAGTCCAACCTTACTATTAATGAAACAGTTAAATCAGTTGTTTTTCTTCAGTAATTGAATAATTCACATTCCAAGACTTTCGAAGAAAGCGGATCAATAACAGTTAAGGAGTCAAGAAGGCATGCATCAAGCACGAGCGAACTTAGAAGAGTAGACTGATGAATGTTAATTCTCAAACTCATTAATAATTCATTAAGAAAATACAAAGGAAATTAATGTTTAATGAGTGTTTGGAAATCGGATGAAACACTGCTTAGTATTTGCATCCTTAATTTCTCCTTCAAAAATGATTTTGTTTGAGAAGAAATATCAAACATTCGACACAGCCGGTTTCATCACCAGATGAAACACCTCGAAGTTCGTCAAAAATACTCCGCTGCGCGTCGTATTTTCAACTCTCTTCTCGGTGTTTCATCTGGTGATGAAACACTGCATCTCATGTTTGATATATTACGTCCAAAACAAACTCCAAAGCGTCTCCAAATTCTACAAGCGACACATCTTTTGAAAGATACTTGCGTATGCATCTTTGAAGGCGCGGATTCTTGCAGAGTAAATCAGAAAATTCATGGCTGAGTTTGACAGAGCCAAGGTCCTGAGCCACATGTACAAAGGGCTGTTTGGCGTCATACTTATGAGAAACCTCATAGTCTTTACTGGAACCCAACAAACTGTAAAAACGCCGGTTGCAATAGCTAAAGTGTAAGCAACACGGACCTCTCTGCGCGAAGTAAACTTTATGGAAACCGTACGGACTCTTAGGTCCTTTCTTTTCTTCTTGTACCTGAGCAGAAATACTGCGATCATAAAGTATGAAAAGATGATGACGAAGTAGCTCAAGGAAAACGATGCCATGGCCATGAACTTTCTGAGAAAGGACGGCGGAAGGAAAACCATCAAAAGAGGAATTGAAATCGGTAGTGCCCAAGAAGCTGTGAGAAAAATCACAAGTCCGCATTTCTTCATGACAATTTTGTAGTGAAGAGGGAACGCAACGGCGATAAACCGATCCAAACTGATCGAGGCTAAGTGGATCACTGAAGCGGAACAAGAAAGGTTGACTATGAGACGATACGGCATTTCCAGGCTTGCTTTGCATTCGTGAAAGAATGTTCGATTGTAAACGATTTCCAAAAGGAAGGGCTGGCATACCAAGGTGACTAATAAATCAGCGATCGCTAGGCTCAACAGAAGGTAGTTTGAAGTTCGGCGTAGGAGAGGGTGAGTGGCAATGGCAAAACAAACGAGTAAGTTCCCAAACGATCCCAATATGCACACCATAGCATTGACTGTGATCAGTGCAATACCATGGGCCATGGGAAGAGAACAACTCTTGGCGTTCTCCGATGATTTGTTCATGTTCTTTTATGGCCTGCTGCACTATACGGTGTAAAATCAGGGTTACTTATATACTCTAAGCTCGAGTAAATGGGAAAAACTCGCAACTAAGATTGTAAAAATATGTCTACCTCGCCAGTCAGACGTTATTGGACTTATTTTGACTTAGAGGTACCTATAAATAGTCTACTGACGTGAGCCAGAATATACATTCTGAAACTCTTATACTGCGATAACAATAATCAGATAAGTCAGATTGAGAGCCATAACTGCAAATGTTAGCCTTCTAACAAGCTTTCTTGCAATAATAAAATACTGCAAAAGTTTTTAATCTTTGCCACCTAGACCATGGCCTTAACCTGAAGATATGATCAATTGATTGTCGAACAAATTAGGATGATGCGTTTGAGCTAAGCCAACTAAACCAGGTATCTTCACTATCAGGGTAGCAAGGGTGGCGCAGTGCTAAGAGTAATCGCGGCCTCACACCAGTGTGGCTCGGGTTCGAATCCCGGCGTCGACGCCATAATGTGTGTTGAGTTTACACGTTCTCTCCTTTTCTACGCGGGGTTTTTCTCCGGGTACTTCGATTTTCCGTTCTCCTCAAAAATCAACATTTTCAAATACCAATTCGATAAGGAATCTGGTAGATGAAGAACCACTTAATTAAAAAGATGCGCTACTTCTAAATGTCCATTTTATTTATTTACTTGACCTCATCATCATTATTGCAAATACTGTAGCTGTTGTTACAAGGTTGTTGTTGTTGTTAAAATCGCCATCATTATTATCAATATATTGTTTTGCTTTATCAATTTGAAGTCCAGCCTTATTCACTTACAAATCTGCTCAGGTCAAGATCAAATCACTCGCGTTGCGTCATTACACCTGTCAGTAATATTGTGCTAAATAGGCCATTTTACAGGTGTGGGCTGAGCGTCCTAGCCTTTGAGTGAATGTGAGACTGAGGTTAACCTTGTTTTGATACAAACCGGCCTCCTCCCCTTTCCTAATGTAAATTTTTCTTAAAAAAATATTAGTTAGCATTATCATAAGAAAAACATTAAATCCACATGTCCAAGCAACAATCGGCGACAAAATTGTGGAGGCACTTTCTTCAAATGGGGCGCTTTCGAACAACAAAAAAGTTGGGTTGTTTGTTGTTCTCAATGGGCAGTTTGGGCAGCGGCTAAAAGGTTAAGAAATGAGGCTAGCTTTACTTTTTGAAGTAGATAGTGTCGGGAAAACGTTAGTGATGTCGTTGAGGACAAGGTGTCTCACAGATTGTAGCTGGACATTTGGTAATAATCAAGAGAGTCGCTTTATTAACATCTTTATGTAAACTAAGTCAATGGAAAGGAGTCTTTCGTCAAGGAATTAAGACTCAGCTCGATTTGTTTGTTAATAGCCCCCAGCTACCGTTCTGCAAAAACTCTGTTGAGTCGGATCTTTTACGAATAAATGACTCGTGTTTGGAGAGGGTATCCAAGTGTAAGCTATTGGGGGTATGGCAAGAAGACAACCTATGTTGGAATTATCATGTTGAACAGACTGTAAAAAAAGCAAGCAAGAGATTGTATTTTTTGAGGGAATGTAGGAAAGCAAACCTACCTACAGAGATTGGCATCACAATATATTGTACCAAAATACGCCCACTTCTCTAAATGCCTCCCCACTGTGGGGCGATTTGCCAAAGTACGTTGCAGAGGAGTTTTAGTCTATACAAAACAGGCGCCTAGATATCTTCGCGATACCAAGAAAATCCCCTCCAACGCTAGAGGACAGGTGCAACGTAGCGACAAAACGTGAGTTAGAAAGAATTGTGAATGATATTAACCATCCAAATCAAAGTTTTCTCAGCAAGCCAAATACCAGCCACGGCTATAACTTAGGATCCAAACCAGGTTCAGTAGCAATACAATAGTCAAGGACGCAAAGACATGCAAATTCGTTTATAGATGCAAGACTCCTTTAATGATCTGTTATTTTCACTTACTTACTTACTTTTTTTACTTTTTTCATTAGAATAATCACTTGATAGCATTTTATAGTATTGTAAATCCGTTGTATATATTTTTAAAAGATGGATAGATAAAGGTTATTATTAATAAGCCATTTTGTAGTTATGGATGGAAGCGAGATTGGAGTTGACCTTGTTTTGGTAAAAACCTTCCTGCTTTATTCTGTAAATCAAGTTATTCTTATGCTAACTAGTATTTTTCAAGGACAATTTCCATAAGAGAACAAAGAAGGTTTGTATCAAAACAACGTCGCCGTCAGCCTCACATTCACTCGAAGGCTAGCTGAGGGAGAACTTGGATGCAGACCTTAAAAATTCAACTAAAGGGAAATTCGCCTACATTTGACAAAATGCGCGAAGCTCAATAAAAGCAATTAAGTTTGAAGGAGAGTAAATGCATTTTGTTTAATTGACCTTTTACCAGCTGTTAAGTTGTCGTCGTGGTTGTTTATGCTCCCTATTAGGTAATAACGAATACTTCCAGTCGTTAACAATTCTCCATGTACCTGTATTTATAAACCAATAGTACAAGCTGACCGTTTACCATATAAGTAGATGTCAGTTTTGCCTTACAAAAATTAACCATTAGGATCAACTGCGATTTCAAACAGTAGTTTGTAATTTCTTTAAACAAGTAGCAAAAAGTCCACAACTCTACAAGCGGAGCATCTTTCGTATGATGCTGACGTATGCCTCTTTGAAGCCCTGGATTTTAGCATAGTAAATCAGAAAGTTCATGGCTGAGTTTGACAGAGCCAGGGTTCCAATCCACATGCCCGAAGAGATGCTTGGCCTTATAAGTGGTTTTCCATTTATACTGCCCAAGAAAACTACAATCACGAGAGCCCAACAAGCGGTGAAAATACCGATTGCGATAGCCAGTGTACAAGTAACACGAATCTCCATGCGGGAAGTCAGTCTCACAGAAACGTTTCGAGCTGCGCAGAGTTGCTTTCTTCTCCTCTTGTGACGTAGCAGAAATACCACAATCAGAAAGTAGAAAAACAAAATTAAGAAAAAGCTGAAATCGGCTAGCAGAACTTGAAAGCGACGGACTGACACGCCACAAAACGGGTACAGACTTATTTTGACGTAAAAGAACCTAATTTCGTCTACAGACGTGAGCCATATTGAAGCCAGATATAGATATTCTGAAACTCTTAGACTGCGACAACAATCACATACGTCAGACTGAAAGCCATAGCTGCAAATATTGAACCTGCTGGTAATATAACTTTAGTGATAAATGCACATCTGCAGTGCATGCTCTTAGAACATAGTATACCTGAGTAATTCAGACCATGCCGCTAATCCGAAGACACAAATTAAACGCCGAGGCTAGTTACGACATGGGTTGAAAGGCTAAAAAGACCCCCCACAGAGAATGCAAAGATCCTCTTTTTATGACACAGAGTAAAGGGTTCCAAAAAGATATGATAAGACATATCTCACTAAAATATTTTTCGAAAATTCATCCCAAGCATCACATGACACTCCTTAGACCATGACGTCACAAAATCTGTTTTCTCAAACAGGGCAAGGTTGTTAAACTTCAGCGTAAAAATACTTGTCATCAAATTGTCAGCGAAACTGTCTGGATTGTCAATTAGCCTCGCGAGGTGGATTAAAGCATTTGTATTAAGGGTTATTACAGTACTTTGTAAGTCACGTGACCTGTTTTTCCTTATTTCGTAATCCTTGCTCCACTTAGGCATACATGCAGGGCTATTTCATAATATCTAGGCCATGGGAAAAACACTGGTGCTTAATAATATTTGCTGCTCTTTCATTAATTTGAAAACTTTGAACGTTAACGATCATTTGCAGGTCACGTGACTAATATTTCAACAATGAATGTGTCACATATTGTTTAGGCCACCGAGCTAAAACTGTTTGCAAAGTTTCATGACGACTGATCAAAACAATCCGTTTCAAATGTCAGCTTTGCCAAATTATGCAAATTAGGAGATTACCCATGCCTTAACATGCCTGACCGTCGAAAACACTAACTATTCAGTCATTTAGCACTGGGTTGTTGCCAACAGACTGGAAAAAGGCCAACATTACACCAATTCACAAAAAGGGACACAAGCACAAAAATGAGAATTACTGTCAAATCTCTTTAACCTCTGTTTTTTACGATCAAAGTGGCGGAGAATATGGTGCAATCCAGAGTTACAGCTTTCTGGTCAAATAACCACGTCTTAAATCCAAATCAGTTTGGTTACTTAAAATGGAAATCTTCCCTTGCTGAACTGCTTAGTTGTTATCACCACTGGTGTTTAACAAGAAATAGCTCGAAAGCAACAGACGTCATTTTTTTAGATCTATCAAAAGCATTTGACAGGGTGCCCCATGAATGTCTTCTGCATAAGCTCAATCGACACGGTATTGATAACCCTTTGTTGCTATGGTTTAGAAACTTTCTAAAAAATAGGCAACAGAGAGTCACAATACGTGGAACATACTCGAATTGGTCCCCAGTGACATCTGGTGTTCTGCAGGGAACAATCCTCGGGCCCACCTTGTTCTTACTCAACGTAAATGACATACCAAATGTTGTTACTTCTTCTATTGAAATGTTCGCTGACGATACAAAGATTTACCGTGAAATTAATAACGCTGAGGATACATTAGCACTACAGTCGGATCTGGATTTCCTGGAAAACTGGACAAAAAGCTGGCAAGTTAAATTTAATCCCCAGAAATGCGAAGTGATGAGAATTACACATAAGCAAGACAAAAGTAAACGTCCTTATCACCTGTCGAATGCAGAATTAAAATCAGTTAACTCATGCAAGGACCTGGGTGTTGATGTGTCAAGAGACTGATCCTGGTCGAACCACGTGGACGCAATTGTAAATAACGCAGACATAGTGGTGGGCTTACAAAAGCGTACAGTTGGTAGCAAGAACAGGGAAATTTTCTCTATGCTCTATAAATCCTTGGTTAGACCAATCCTAGAATACGCATTCCCGGTATGGTCGCCCTATTTAGTGAAAGATTCGTTGGCACTCGAAAAAGTACGACGAAGAGCATTGAGAATCGCTCTCAGTCAAAAACTATGCAAGATGTCATATGAAGAATGAGGTATGTTGCTAAACTGGAACACACTTCAGCATCGAAGAGAATGCCTATCTGTAGTGGAATGCTACAAGACAGTGTTTGGTCTAAATGGCCTAGACTTGGATGACTATTTCGAGTTTTGTAGAAGTAAAAACTCTAGAGCCAACCATCCATTCAAAATACAAACTAAATTAGCTAAAGTTAACTCTTTTAGGTACTCCTTCTTCGTGAGAATCGTCAAAAAATGGAACAGTTTGCTAAACCATCTCTTCAGGGACGAAATTAACCTGAACAAATTTCCAAAGGCTTTAAAAGACGGATGAAGATTTATTGACATAGAAGCTTGTGTTTTAATTCTATATATTTTCATTTTAAATACAATTTTTACATACCGTTTTTTGCCTGTACTACTGATTTTTACGTGCGTTTTTTATAATTTTTTAATATTTTTAAAGTTCAGTTAGGGGACCTTTTATAGGGATAACCTCGCGGTTCACCTTTTCAAATATGTTTCGTGTATTAGGTTTATGAGCATACTGTACTTATTCGAATAAGCGCCCAACCTCGAATTAGCGCCCAGCTCGAATAAGCCCCCATCCTAAAGGCAGAAAAATTTAATAACTGCCCATCCCAATAAAACTCAAATAAGCGCTCACCCCCACCCCACCCACTTGAGTTAATAAATTCTAATAAGAGACTTCCCCAAGAACGGAGTTTTCTTCAGAGTATTTTACAGAAACCTTGCTTTGTTACTTCTTCGCGTTTTGTTATTAGCATTTATTTTTTTGTTCCAAAATAAACATACTTCAGTTGCTGAAAATGGTGAAAATTTAATAAGCACCCAGCCTCGAATACGCGCCCACCCTCAAGGTCCAAAAATTTAATAAGCGGCCCAGGGCGGTTAATCGAATAGATACGGTATATGTATTTGAATAAGGTATTATTATTATGATTATGATTATGATTATTATGATTATGATTAATATTATTATTATTATTATTATTATTATTATTAGTAGTAGTAGTATTAGTAGTAGTAGTAGTAGTAGTAGTAGTAGTAGTATTAACTAACAGGCTTTTTTTTGGTCTAACTAGGTGAGGAATTGTCATCATCAATATAATTACTTTACTTGTTGTTCTTCTTGTCGTTGTTGATGACATCCCATCGTTTTAATTAAGATCATGCATTGTTTTCGTAATTTTTAAAAGTTGAAGCTAAATAGCACGACTTTTTCGCTAATATAGCAGGATAATATAGCATGACTTTTTCGCTAATATAATATCTCTGCTCAGGTCATAGTCAAATCACTAGTAAGAGTTACACAGAACCTAACTGGGACCTGTCTCGTGTGTGAACGGAAGCCTTATCTGGTATGATTTTCGTGCGGGCGCAAAAGTTAACCAGTGGCACAAGAGCTTTCCGGTATAGGCAAATCCTGGTTTACATTTTTTGCCCCATTAACATAGGCTTATCATTATCTGATGAAGCTAATAAAACGAAATTTCTGAATATTGAAAGAGCATAACAATTTCAGTTATCTCTGAAAATTTAAGCCCTTTATGCCAAATAGCTTCTGAGAAAATTCTCTTTGAAAAACTCCCAACTTTACAAAGAATGTGAGAGCTCATTAACGTTTTGCCACCCAGTAATTTAGCAGTTTTTAATTGCTGTTATTTTATTTGTTACTGATTGCAAAGAGCTAAAACTTGCACAAACTGCATAAATTGACCAACTCTTTTAATTTTTGCGCCTAATTGGTAAATACAGCTATGGGTTAGCTCATATGCTAATGAGAAAAAATGTAAACGATGACGTCACCATGAATCCGCCCATAGTGTGAACATAGCCTTAAAAGAAGCAAGTTTATTGAAAAGAACATTTTTAAAAGTTTGATGTTAATTTCAAAACATGCGTGGCTTTGTAGGTTTTGTTTTAGAGTTGAAAAGGACCTAATAAAAGGATTTCATTTGCATATTGACCCTCCGAATGGTCGGCGTTTTCGGCTCCTGATGTTACCATTTCATGGTTTCCGCATTTGGTACAAATACGACACATTCTAGAATAGAGGCGACCACTGGTTTAGGCAGAAAAGAAAAATACAAAGTGTTGTGAGTCTCAGAAGCGCCTATAAAGGCTTACCTTCTGCGACAGTCAAGTAAAATAATATTTGTCGCTGTTGTTTTCGCGCTTGGCTGACTCTTGTTCCCCGCTCAGGCTGTGGCAAGTGTTCCCTCTCTTTTACTGGGGTGATTTTTTGTGAACTGCTATATCTGCGTTTTCAACATTATATACGTTAACTTAATAAACGGCCACGCCTATGGCCATGTTCATTATTCGGGAGTTTTAATCATTCTCTGTCCCAGCAGCTCACCGACTTATTATGCAGATTTCACCAAAGGCAAGAATACTATGAAAAAAAAAATCACACGAAAAAAAAAAAAAACGAAAAAAATCACAGGTGCTATAATTAGCCTGTTAACAATCTAACTTAAATAGTAGTCATGATGCAAATATATAAAGCTCGTTCTCATCATCATCATCATCATCATCATCATCATCATCATCATCATCATCATCGTCATCGTCATCGTCATCATCATCATCATCCCGTCATTATCATTATAGTAATTACTGCTGCGATTGTTGTTGTTGTCGATATTTGCATCATTATTATTAAGATCACGTGCTGTTTTAGTTATTTAACCTTGAACCTAAGCAAAGTATGGAGTTTTAATTATCTTTTTAGTCCACTCTAAAGTCACTTGAGTTGCATGCATCATGCAACGAAAAAACAGCAAACTTGAAACATTGTCAGCAACGGTATTATTCTTTCTCGGGGATTTCGTCGATTGTGGGTCGTGTATGGAAATGAATGAAAAATAATTTATTTTTGGATACATCGTTTCTTTTCCTAATGAAAAATCCTAATGATCCGGATATTTTTTTTTATCACATCATGGAATTTAGTAAAGAAACCACCCTTAGTCATTGGTCATACAGAAGGCAAGGCCTTCATTTGTTCATTATGTGCCTCATGCATGATCTGCAAATTATATTTTTTATGTTCGATTTTTCGTGTAGCGATAAAATTTCCCTTTGGTGGGCAATATGAGTATGCTAAGACTAACAAAACGGCCATTTCTTCTTTAGTTAGATTATTATTTTTCATCCCCCGCCACGCAAGTTTCAAGCATATATGCCTTCAATCTGTACCTTGGGATGATGAGAAATTTCGAGTTCAAATTTCGAGAAGTTTTTCAAAACTTTCGCAAACCTCGAGCACTCTACAAGCGGAACATCTGCCACATGAGTAGATGAATGTTTCCTTTTACTAAAGGTTTTCCAATGAAAAAACCCATTGCAATTATCAGAGGAATCCAGCAAGCAGTGAACGCGCCCATTGCGACCGCCAGTGTGTAAGCAACACGCACCTCCATTCGGGAAGTCAGTTTCGCCGAAACTGTTCGAAAGAAAGTAGAAAAAGCAAATAAAGAAATAGCTGACGGCAAAGTTTGTCATTCTCAGAAATTTAATGAATGAGTCGGGGAAAAGAGCGGGCGGGAGCAAGAATCGGAATAGACCACGATACTATGAGCATAACTTTTAGTCCACATCCCTCGATGAAGTTTCTGTGTCGCAGTGGAAACACAACGGCAACGAAACGATCAAGACTGATTGCGACCATATGCAAGACAGAGGTGGTAAATAAAAGATGGAATAAAATGAACTAATAGTAAGCACAACAGTAAGTAAATAACCAGTTACTTTACTTACTATTCAGGCCCCTGCACACGCAATCACTGTACGTGCTATCTTTCACGTCAAGTTAGGGAAATAACTATAAAGGGCATTTTGTTTCTTTAGTGAACCGCGTCTATCCTAGGCACAGGGAAGAGAATATATCCCCCCCCCTCCCCTTTTAATTACTACCTTATATATGTTAAACAGATATATGTACCTGTATGGGGCCCTATATTTCTCAACTATTCTCTAAAATCTTGGACAAATTATGCGGAAAGTCAAGACCCCCACCTACCTACCAAATCAAGGATAAGAAAATGGTGCGTTTTGGTCGAACGCGCGCAGTTTGGGAGTCCCAAGCCGGATGTCATTTTTCTACGAATGCGCAGCGAGTCTGCACGTTGCGTACTTCATTAATCTGCAACTTAGCTGCACGATTCAGGGGCACCCAACGACATTTTTGGAAAATATGTGTTCGGAAGGAGATTGGAGATCTGGAATTTTCGGAACATTTGTTGTTAAATTTCTTGCTTGCCTGCTTCTCCTAGGATTTTCGATCCCCCTCCGCCCCCAAAACGGTATAATTGCCCATTTTAACGAATTTTTGCACTAAAAGAGTTACCTAGAATTTTCGGGAGCCTTTTTTCAGGCTGCAAGGTAAGTTTTGATGCCTAGAATTTTCGCATCGCTAGTTTCACCTAGGAAATCCGAACAGATGAAAAATTTAAAATATGCCTATATCTACCCTTTAAATACTAAAGTACGTTCAACAATGCTATGTTTAAGTGGTTTTGAACTATATTCTCGTTGGGTGCCCCTGACGATTGTCGTCATTTTTCACATATCGCAAAATTTGTCGTAATTTGGTCGACAATAGCTGGTTATGATAATTTTTGCGTGGGATTTTAGCGAATCAGAACAGGAGAAATATTTTGAGTGAATAATAATGACAGTTACCTTTTTTTTAGGGCTTTAACAAGATCATTAATGATATCAAGCACGTTTTTCAATGATCATGTCCATAGTCCAACCTTACTATTAATGAAAGAGTCATAGCAGTTTTTATTCTTGAGTAATTGAATAAGTTCACCTTACAAGACTTTCGAGGAAAGCGAATCAATATCAGTTCAGGAATTAAGAAGGCATGCATCAATCACGTGCAAACTTAGAAAAGTAGACTGATGAATGTTAAGTCCAAAACGAACTCTAAATTCTACAAGCGACACATCTTTTGAAAGATACTTAAGTATGCCTCTTTAAAGGCGCGCATTCGTGCAGAGTAAATCAGAAAATTCATAACAGAGTTTGACACAGCCAAGGTTCGGAGCCACATGTAGAAAGGGCTGTTTGGCTTCATACCTATGACAAACCTCATAGTCTTCGGTTCCCAACAAACTGTAAAAACCCAACAAACTGTAAAAACGCCGGTTGCAATAGCTAAGATGTAAGCAACACGGACCTCCCTGCGCGAAGTAAACTTTACGGAAAGCGTTCGGGCTCTTAGGTCCTTTCTTTTCTTCTTGTACCTGAGCAGAAATACTATGATCATAAAGTATGAAAAGATGATGACAAAGCAGCTCAATGAAAACGATGTCATCGCCACGAACTCTTTGGGAAAGGACGGGGGAAGGACAACCATCAAAAGAGGAATTGAAATCGGTAGTGCCCAAGAAGCTGTGAGCAAAATCACAAGTCCGCATTTCTTCATGAAAATTTTTTGGTGAAGAGGGAACGCAACGGCGATAAACCGATCCACACGGATCGAGGCTAAGTGGATCACTGAAGCGGAGCAAGAAAGATTGACTATGAGACGATACGGCCTTTCCAGGCTTGCTTTGCATTCGTGAAAAAAATGTTCGATTGTAGAAGATTTCCAAAAGGACGGGCTCACATACCATGGTGACGAATAAATCAGCGATCGCTAGGCTGAACAGAAGGTAGTTTGAGGTTCTGCGTAGGAGAGGGTGATTGGCAATGGCAAAACAAAGGAGTAAGTTCCCAAACGATCCCAATATGCACACCATAGCATTGACTGTGATCAGTGCAAGACCATGGGCCATGGGAAGAGAACAACTCTTGGCGTTCTCCGATGATTTGTTCATGTTCTCTTATGGCCTGGTGTACTATACGGTGTAAAATCAGGATAACTTTGTCTAAGCTCGAGTGAATGGGAAAAACTCTTAACTAAGATATCGAAAAGTATGTTTACCTCGCCCAGTCAGACGTATTGGACTTATTTTGACTCAGAGAAACCTATAAATAGTCAGAAATAGACATTCTGAAACTCTTATACTGTGATAATAATCAGATAAGTCAGATTGATAGCCGTTGCTGCAAATATTAGCCTTCTAACAAGCTTTCTTGCAATAATAAAATACTGCAAAAGTTTTTAATCTTTGCCACCCAGACCATGGCCTAAACCTGAAGATATGATCAATTGAATGTCGAAAAAATTAGGATGGTGCGTTTGAGCTAAGCCAACTAATATAATAAACTAGGTAGTGCTTCACCATCAGGGTATCAAGGTGGGGCAGTGCTGAGAGCAATCGCCTCGCAACAGTGTGGCTCGGGTTTAAATCCTTGCGTCCTCAAAGCCATATCTGGGTTGGAATTGTTGTTGGTTCTCTCCCTTGCTCCAAGTGATTTTTCTCCGGGTACTTCGATTTTCCCCTCTCCTCAAAAATCAGCATTTCCAAAAAGCATTTCGACCAGGAATCAGGGAGATGCAGAACCACTAATATAAAAGGATGCGACGATTGTATTTCTTTATTTGACATCATCATCATTATTGCAAATGTTGTAGCTGTTGTTGTTGTTGTTTAAATCTCCATCATTATTATCAAGATATTGTATTGCGTTAGTAATTTGAAGTCCAGCCTTATTCACTTACAAATATGCTCAGGCCAAGATCAAATCACTTGTGTTGCGTCATTACACCTGTTAGTGATACTGTGCTAAGTAGCCCATTTTACAGTTGTGGGCTGAGTGTCCTAGTCTTTGAGTGAATGTGAGACTGAGGTTAACCTTGTTTTTGATACAAACAAGCCTCCTTTCCTTTAATTTAAATTTTGCTTAAAAAGTACAAGTTAGTATTGTTATGAGAAAAACATGATTTACACATGTCCACTGAAGCAACAATCGGTGACAAAGTTGTGGAGGCACTGTTTTCAAATGGGGCACTTTCGAGCAAAAAAGTTGGGTTGTTTGTTGTTCTCAATGGGTAGTTTGGACAGCGGCCAAGAGGTTAGGAAATAAGGCTAGTTTTTACTTTTTGAAGTAATGAAAGTGTCGGGAAAACGTTAGTGATGTCGTTGAGGACAAATTGTCTCACAGATTGCAGCTGGATATTTGCAAGAGATATTCGGTAATAATCAAGAGAGTTGCTGTGTAAACACCTTTATGTAAACAAAGTCAATGGAGAGGAGTCTTTCGTCAAGGACTCAAGACCCAGCTGGATTTTGTTTGTTAATAGCTCCTAGCTACCGTTTGCCAATAGGCCATTTTACAGTTATGGATGGAAGCGAGTCTGAAGTTGACCTTGTTTTGATACAAACCTTCCTGCTTTATAATGTAAATCAAGTTATTCTTATGGTAATTAGTATTTTTCAAGGACAATTTCCATAAAAAAGCAAACAAGGTTTGTATCAGAACAAGGTCACCGTCAGCCTCACATTCACTCGAAGGCTAGGGTACTAAGTACACCGCTGTAAAATGGTCTATTTTAGAACTTAGATGCGGACTTTAAAAATTCAACTAAAGGGAAATTCGCCGATATATGGCAAAATGCGCGAAGCTAAATAAACGCAATGAAGTTTGAAGGAAAATAAATGTATTTTGTTTCATTGACTTTTTACCTGCTGTTAAGATGTCGTCGTGGTTGCTTACGCTCCCTATTAGCTAATAACGAATACTACCAGTCGTTAACAATTCTGCAAGCATTCCTGTATTTATAAACCAATAGTACACGCTGACCGTTTACCACATGTGTATATGACAGTTTCGCCTTACAAAAATTAACCATTAGGATCAACTGCGATTTCAAACAGTAGTTTTTAATATCTTTAAACAAAAAGCAAAAAGTCCACAACTCTACAAGCGGAGCATCTTTCGTATGATGCTGACGTATGCCTCTCTGAAGTCCAGGATTTTAGCAGAGTAAATCAGAAAGTTCATGGCTGAGTTTGACAGAGCCAGGGTTGCAATCCACATGCCCAAAGGGGTTTTTGGCCTTATAAATAGTTTTTTATCCATTCTGGCAAAGATACTGACTGCAAACCCGGGAGCCCAACAAGCGGTGAAAATACCGATTGCGATGGCCAGTGTACAAGTAACACGAACCTCTATGCGGGAAGTCAGTCTCACAGAAACGTTTCGAGCTGCGCAGAGTTGCTCTCTTTTCCTCTTGTAACGTAGAAGAAATACCACGATCAGAAAGTAGAAAAACAAAATTAAGAAGAAGCTGACGAAAAAGGTTCCAGATAGGAGATATTGGCTCGCACGATATGAAAGCAACGGAATGACATGCCACAAAACGTGTACAAGAATCCCCTTAAAAACCGGAATTGACCAAGATACTATAAGCATAACTTTAAGTCCCCAATTCTCCATGAAGTTTTTGTGTCTCAGTGGAAACGCAACGGCAAGAAATCGATCAACACTGATAGCCGCCATATGTAAGACTGAGCTGGCACATGAAATATAGCTTAAAATGGAGAGCCTATAGTACAGGTCCGCTTTGCAATCGTACAAGAATGTTCTCTGGATGATGTCTCCAATAAAGAGCGGCTCACATACCAAAGTGACGATTAGATCAGCGATCGCTAAGCTGAATAGAAGGTAGTTGGAGGCTCGGCGTAGGTGAGGATTTGTAGCAATGGCCAAACAAACAAGGAAGTTTCCAAGTGATCCAAAAACGCAGACGATAGCGTTGATTGTGATCAGCGCAATACCATGAGCCATGGGAAGAAAACAATTGTTTTCGTTCTTCGATGATTCATTCATGCTGTCGTCGGGACTGATGTACTATTCGGCTTAAGACCAGAATTAAGTCCCCTCTTTCCTTCAAGGCTTTATAACATGTGAATAGATGAAGTTGGAAGTGAGAAATAAATAATTTGTTTGGCCCGCCCTTTTCAGACGTTGTCAGACTTATTTTGACGTAAAAGAACCTAATTTCGTCCACAGACGTGAGCCATATTGAAGCCGGATATATATATTCTGAAACTCTTATACTGCGACAACAATAACATACGTCCGACTGAAAGCCATAGTTACAAATATTGAACCTGCTGGTTATATAACTTTAGTGATAAATGCACATCTGCAGTGCATGCTCTTAGAACATAGTATACCTGAGTAATTCAGACCATGCCGCTAATCCGAAGACGCAAATTAAACGCGCTCAGGCTAGTTAAGGCATGGGTTGAAAGCAGGGGGGCTGGTAGCGAGGTCTGGAACCGAGTTTACATGATCGCCCCAGTTAAGAAATTTGGCCGAGTGAGACTGAGTACCAATTTTCCTTCAAAACAAATATGGCGGAGAAGATGATGAGTTTTTGCTCGGTTTTACGTTTTACGGCGTTCAAACATCAAGAAAAGGTTTTCATGAAGTTTTTTAATGAAATTTTTGGACATCTGGAGGCGTGATGCATGAACAGTTCATGAGTGACTTCGCTCATCGTGATTCGCACCTTGGCAAGTTCAGTTATTTATAAGCTTCGTGAATTTTCGAGCGACCAGCCTCAGGGCAGCCTGCTCCATCTCTTATATATTTTTTCACCTACGGTGGTATTAAGAACTCTCTGCGTTATCCTAAACATATGCTACGGGCTCATTATAGTATGAGTCTTGCAACAGTCATATGGGAATGTTCATTAAACCAATTTTGTACTTCGCTGTTCGTAAGTTTGTTTGTACACCGGGAGCCACAACAAATATTTGTGGGCGTAAATACTGAATACAGGGTTAATTTAGTAAAAGCCAGGTTAAATGTTCCAATCACTTTGCTTCACATATACTGGGTCTGTCAGTATAAGCTATTTTTAATATCAAAAGGCTGCAGGGAAGGGCTTACTGAATCTTCAAAACCTTAACTGGAATATCGTTTGAGTGATAATCAATAAATAGCTCCAACAGTAATACCGTACTCAATAGTTTTATATTAGATAGTGACTTCGGTTTTAAGTACTTCCTTGACATTGTTTGTACAAAAATTACCCCATAGTTTTGAATTATACTCGAATCTGAGTGTGGCGACAAGAGGTTAATTTAGTTGCTAATAAGAGTGAGTACATCAGAGAGGGGTATGCTCAGTATACATTGAGAAAATCCCTCAAAGGACTGAATTACAAGAAACAGAAAAAAGAGAATTGAATGTTTTGCAAAGTTTATAAAGAGAATCAGAAGGACCTTGAAAAATGTACAACTTCAATTGTTTGTGTAAGTTATGAATCTGATTTACAAGTAAAATAAACAAGGTAAAATTGATTTTTTATCAACCATCAAAAGAAGTTATTGTCCCTTGAGCCCAATCCCCTCAGCAGTTCTTTCTACATACTACCTTTGGCTTATTTGGCCTAGATGGGTATGTGCTGCTGAGTTAGGGTGGTGACCATTTCACCCTTTAGAGTTTTGAACAGGGTGTCGGTTTGGGCTGTGAAGGTTGATGAAGAGCAGTCTGTAGTCACAGTTTTGGTACCACCATTTTTTTCCATCTTTCTAAGTTTAAAAGCTAACTTAATTCTGTATGCTAACTGAAGTGAATCAGGGTTATAAAATCAGGTCTCTTGGCATAAAAAGGGTGGGGGAAATGAACAATGTGTCCTACTACCCATACTCTCTTTCAGTGCAAGCCCAGGGAGGTGATCTCACATTTTAATACCCTTTTACCACTTGTTTTAACAGCAAAGTCAGTGAAGGTCTATGGTCTCTGAAAAATGTTTTTGCCTGCCTCAACACAAGTTTCTAACTGTTATTGTTGACTACAAAATTAATAATATTATCTTAATAATCATTTTACATTTTTTTCCAAGACATCCTTTGGTGTTTTGCATATCCACTAGTACAAGGTAATTTTTAAGTTGGGAGGGTTTGATTTCATCAACTACATTTTTATACAGACACAAACTAACCTTGGCAGGTTGATGTCCATAAGTGTAAAACATTACATGCAACTGTATGGCAAAAACTGATCATCGTGGCCAAAGGAAAGGCAAAAATAGAAATGTCACCATTTTCCTGACTTTATACATTCCCTTGGAAGCATATTTAGCCAGATGTAGTCCTTGTCAAAACATGCAAACTTGAAGATTTATTTTCTGAACTTAGCTAATCTTTTTTAAACCATAATCTTGTTCTAAGGGGTAGTGTACTTTTTAAAATTTATAATTTTTCCCTCTTTTTTTGCAACAAAACACGCTTGAATTAGGACTCAAACTAAAAGCAGTGTAGTACCTGCTGTCATGAAAGAGAATTCCAAACACACAAGGTAATTCCCTTTCATCTGCCTAAGATTCATTTGTTAGAAACTACGGTAAAGTTTAAATTAAATCGCACGAAGAAAAGAGCTTAAGCATATCAACATGGGCAAAAACAAGAGAGAATGATCTCTTGGCAAAATTTATTTAGCTTCTAGTACATAAAGAAATACATGAACTACGAGATTTGACCATGCCACTCAATCATCCAACGCAACTCTGCCAGGATAGGTTCACAATCAAGAATGTAGAACTGAGAATCTCAATCATCATTTCTTGTCGTCTTAAAGGTGTATTGAAGCCGTAAACAACTCTCAGCTGAACTCTGACAACTCTTCTACTCAACCACATGCCAGTCACGGCACTTTTTTTAATACCACGAAGAATTAATTTTGGGCCTTTCGATTGAAAACATAAACTCTTCTACATACGTATTGGAGGGTTGGTCCTTCTTTTACTCTTGCAATTCGTAGGTCGTCTAAACAGAAACAAATCATCAAAAGGTCGGGCATCGAGAAACACGTTCACTGGTCTCGTTCTTACCGTAGTAAACCGGGCCGCATTTAATGACAAACGCAAGACCAGAAGAAATTAGAAAAACGTAAGCTTCACATTACCGCGGAACAAAACGAAGAAACCAATGACCAACGGGACCAAAAGAAAGTTCACTTCACACTGCCGAATCGCTGCGAAGAAGCTGCTACGACGAACTTGTTGTTTTCGCAACCCGTTCCGCGCATGCTTGCTACATTTGTTGGATGATTGACAGATTTCCTAACTGGGGCGATCATGGAAAGCCGAAAAGCGGCAAGATCAAAGAGCGTTGCCAGCTCCCCCTGGTTGAAAGGCTAAAAAGACCCCCCACAGAGAATGCAAAGATCCTCTTTAATGACACAGAAGGATCCAAGGAAAGGGTTCCACAAAGATATGATAAGACATATCTCACTAAAATGTTTTTGGAAAATTCATCCCAAGCATCACATGACACTCCTTTGACCATGACGTCACAAAATCTGTTTTCTCAAACGGAGCAAGGTTGTTAAACGTCAGCGTAAAAATACTTGTCATCAAATTGTCAGCGAAACTGTCTGGATTATCAATTAGCCTCGCGAGCTGGATTAAAGCATTTTTATTAAGGGTTATTACAGTATTTTGTAAGTCACGTCACCTGTTTTTCCTTATTTCTTAATCCTTGCTCCACTTAGGCATACATGCAGGGCTATTTCATAATATCCAGGCCATGGGAAAAACACTGGACTGGTGCCTAAGAATATTTGCTGCTCTTTCATTTCCTTTCCCCCGTTTTAATTTGAAAACTTTGAACGTTAACGATCATTTGCAGGTCACGTGACTAATATTTCAACAATGAATGTGTCACATATTGTTTAGGCCACCGAGCTAAATTGTTTGCAAAGTTTCATGACGACTGATCAAAACAATCTGTTTCAAATGCCACTTTGCCAAATTATGCGAATTAGAAGGTTACCCATGCCTTAACATGCCTGACCGTCGAAAACACCAACTAATTCAGTCATTTAGCACTGGGTTGTTGCCAAAAGACTGGAAAAAGGCCAACGTTACACCATTTCACAAAAAGGGACACAAGCACAAAAAAGAGAATTACTGTCAAATCTCTTTAACCTCTGTTATTTGCCAAGTGGCGGAGAATATGGTACGATCCAGAGTTACAGCTTTCTGGTCAGATCACCATCAGTTTGGTTACCTAAAATGGAAATCTTCCCTTGCTGAACTGCTTAGTTGTTATCACCACTGGTGTTTAACAAGAAATAGCTCGAAAGCAACAGACGTCATTTTTTTAGATCTATCAAAAGCATTTGACAGGGTGCCCCACGAATGTCTTCTGCATAAGCTCAATCAACACGGTATTGATAACCCTTTGTTGCTATGGTTCATAAACTCTCTAAAAAATAGACAGCAGAGAGTCACAATACGTGGAACATACACGAATTGGTCCCCGGTGACAACTGGTGTTCCCCAGGGAACAATCCTCGCGCCCCCCTTGTTCTTACTCAACGTAAATGACATATCAAATGTTGTTACTTCTTCTATTGAAATGTTCGCTGACGATACAAAGATTTACCGTGAAATTAATAATGCTGAGGATACATTAGCACTACAGTCGGATCTGGATTTCCTGGAAAACTGGACAAGAAGCTGGAAAGTTAAATTTAACCCCCAGAAATGCGAAGTGATGAGAATTACACATAAGCAAGACAAAAGTCAACATCCTTATCAAATGTCGAATACAGAATTAAAATCAGTTAACTTATGCAAGGACCTGGGTATTGATGTGTCAAGAGACTGATCCTGGTCGAACCACGTGGACCCAATGGTAAATAAAGCAAACATAGTGGTGGGCCTACTAAAGCGTACAGTTGGTAGCAAGAACAGGGAAATTTTCTCTATGCTCTATAAGTCCTTGGTTAGACCAATCCTAGAATACGCATGCCCGGTATGGTCGCCCTATTTAGTTAAAGGTAAGTTGGCACTCGAAAAAGTACAACGAAGAGCATCGAGAATCACTCTCGGTCAAGAACTACCCAAAATGTCATATGAACAATGATGTATATTGCTAAACTGGAACACAGTTCAGCATCGAAGAGAATACCTATCTGTGGTGGAATGCTACAAGACAGTGTTTGGTCTAAATGGCCTAGACTTGGATGACTATTTCCAATCGAGTTTTGTAGAAGTAAAGTAGCTAAAGTTAACTCCTTTACGTACTCCTTCTTCAAAAATGGAACAGTTTGCCAAACCATCTCTTCACGGACGAAATTAACCTGAACAAATTTACAAAAGGCTTAAAAAGATGGATGAAGATTTATTGACACAGAAGGTCATATTTTAATTGTATATATTTTCATTTTAAATACAATTCTTACATACCATTTTGTACCTGCACTAATGATTTTTACGCGCGATTTTATAATTTTTTAATATTTTCAAAGTTCAGTTAGGTGACCTTTTATAGGGATAACCTCGCGGTCCACCTTTTCAAATATGTATAGTGTATCAGGTTTATGAGCATGTGTATTTGAATAAGGTATTATTATTATTATTATTATTATTATTAACTAACAGGCTCTTTATTGGTCTAACTAGGTGAGGCATTGTCATCATCAATATAATTACTTTACTTGTTGCTCTTCTTGTTGTTGTTGATGACATCCCATCGTTTTAATTAAGATCATGTATTGTTTTTGTAATTTTTAAAAGTTGAAGCTAAATAGAATCAATGCATGACTTTTTCCCTAATATAATATCTCTACTCAGGTCATAATCAAATCACTAGTAAGAGTTATATCACTACACTGAGCTGCAAGTGATGTTTACCTCTACACAGCGGCAACTTTGCAATTATGGGAACATATTTAGGCTATTTTCCACTGATTTACTATACTATACCTGATAGCTTTCCGGTACGGTAGTATGAACAGCAACGGCACAGAACTGATACAAGTAGTTCACACGCACAGTACACATCGAACATCGTGCCGGGACGTTTGGCCGAGAGGGTTTGGTTACCTTAACCGCAATCCTGACACTCCCGAATATTTACTTTCGTTCAAGTAGGTTCCAGTTGTCTTTCAGAGTTATTCCCTTTCGCTAAGGTCCTGAAATGTTCACACTACACCATAGTGTGGCACAGAACCTAACTGGCACCTGTCTCGTGTGTAAACAGAAGCCTTAGTTGGTATGATTTTCGTGCCAACGCAAAAGTTAACCAGTGGCACAAGAGCTTTCCAGTATAGGAAAATCCTTGTATACATTTTTTGCCTCATTACCATAGGCTTCTCATTATCTGATGAAGCTAGTATAATGAAAGTTCTGAATATTGAAAGAGCATAACAATTTCAGTTATCTCTGAAAAGTTAAGCCCGATATACCAAATAGCTTCGGAGAAATTCTCTTTGAAAAACCCCCAAATTTACAAACAATATGTGAGCTCATCAACGTTTTTTCCACCCAGTAATTTAGCAGCTTTTAATTGCTGTTATTTTCTTTGTTACTGGTTGTAAAACTTGCACAAACTGATTGCAAAACTTTCAAAAACTTGCACAAACTGCATAAAATATAACTAACCAGCTGTAATGGCACCTAATTGGTATATACGGCCACATCTTCTATGGGTTAACTCGTATGCTAATGAACAAAAATGTAAACAATGACGTCACGATTAATTCGCCCATAGTGTGAACATAGCCTTAAACGAAAAGAACATGGCTTTTTATTATTTTTTTTTCGAGTTGAATAGGTCTTCATTTACATATTGATCTTCCGAATGGTCGGCGTTTTCGACTCTTGATGTTACTATTTCATGGTTTCCGCATTTGGTACAAATACGACACATTCTAGAATAGAGACGACCACTGGTTTACGCAGAAAAACAAAAATCCAAAATGTTGTGAGTCTCGGACGTGCCTATACAAAATACGACGCGCAGCGGAGTATTTTTGACGAACTTCGAGGCATTTCACCTGGTGATGAAACAGTGTGTGGAATGCTTGATATTACTTCTTAAACAAAATGATTTTGCCAGGAGAAGTTGAGGATGCAGAAATGAGCAGTTTTTCATCTGATTTCTAAACACTCAAACACTTTGTATTTACTTTATGAATTATTGATGAGTTTGAGAAATGTAGTTCGCCTATTTATTTCCCTCGAAACGAGTGAAATGTTCCGCCATTTTTTGTACCCACTGCTAAAAAAACTCAGCCTCTCCTTAGGTCTTCTCGGTTAACGGTTCAATAATATGGAATATTGCTGCACGATTGACGTCATTTTTCCCATATCGCAACTGAATTCTTCGTAATTTGGTCAACAATAGCTGGTTATGATAAATTATGAGTGGGATTTTAGCGAATCAGAACACGAGCAATATTTCGAGTAAATAATAATGACAGTTACCTTTTTTTAGAGCTACATCATTAATGATCTTAAGCACTTAATTTAATTTATTGCGTCCTATAGTCTATCCCTATAAACTTATAAGTTATATATATTTATGTACAATGTATTCGCAGTTTTATCTTTTTAGATTCTTTTTGATGTAAGCTCGCTTTATACGTTTAATATATATGTTATTTATTTATTTATTTATTTATATATGTTATTTATTTCGTTGGATGAAAATACTATATTTGTATGCTAATGTTGTTGTTTTTGTGTTCGGCTGCTTCTATTTCCTCGCTACGGGCTGTGGTAGGTGTTCCCGCCTTTCCTTTACCGGTGGGTGATTTTCTGGCGAATCTATGCCTTAACTTAATTGATAAACGATTACGACTGTGGCCAAATAGAGAGAAATGTGACGTCACGTTATCATGGTAGCAAAATTTCTGGATCTGAACATTATTCTTTAACAAAGACGGCCATTCGCATCGGATGGGCTACCGTTTTGATCCTAAGTGCAATCATGCACGGGAAAGCCATAGGTGTCAATTTTTTTCGTTTCTTTTTTTCTTCTGCCATATTTGTAGGGCAAGGGTTTGTTGAGATCCGGAAATTTTGCTGCCATGGCAACGTGATGTAACGGCTTTTCCCCTTTATTCATCCCATTCGGATATTCTTTTATTTCTGTCCAAGCAGGTGTACTTTCAGAACTCGCCCAAAACAACAACCTGCCAAAAAAGATGAGAATGGGGAAAAGAAAAAAATGGTCCCCAATAGGGTTCTTCAATCCCGTCATCCCGACCCAACATTTTTGCTCAGTCCCGTAATCCCGGGGATATTTTCGGAATCCGCCTTCCCGTGTACACTTTCAATTCCGAATCTTGCCCCCATTTTCTTTTGAAATTCCGAATCTAATACAATACAATAACTTTATTTAAAGAGGGAGACGCAATAACCTTTAACAGTCTACCTTACGGCCTTCTAAAAGCCTTCAAATGAAGCATAACCCGCTGGGTCACGAAAAACCTACCGGAGACTCTCAAGGAACAAGGGGCCTTAAAACGGATATTTTCGTGAACATTCGTCAGAGTAAATAAGATCGTGTCATTCCTGTGGGTAATCAGCCGTATGCGGATCACGCTATTCACCAAAAACAACCTTGCACAGCGAGATGATGTGGGAATCAATGAAAACCAATTTACAGTGTGCGATTTGTTTTTCAATGATCATGTCCATAGTCCAACCTTACTATTAACGGAACAGTCATATCAGTTTTCATTCTTCAGTAATTGAATAAATTCACCTTACAAGACTTTCGAGGAAAGAGAGTCAATATCAGTTCAGGAGTCAAGAAGGCATGCATCAAGCACGATCGAACTTAGAAAAGTAGATTAATGAATGTAAGTCCAAAACAAACTCTAAATTCTCATAAGCGACACATCTTTTGAAAGATACTTAAGTATGCCTCTTTGAAGGCACGCATTCTTGCAGAGTAAATCAGAAAATTCATGGCTGAGTTTGACAGAGCCAAGGTCCTGAGCCACATGTGTAGAGGGCTGTTTGACTTCATACCTATGACAAACCTCATAGTCTTTACAGGAACCCAACAAATTGTAAAAACGCCGGTTGCAATAGCTAAGGTGTAAGCAACACGGACCTCCCTGCGCGAAGTAAACTTTACGGAAAGCGTTGTGGCTCTTAGGTCCTTTCTTTTCTTCTTATACCTGAGCAGAAATACTACGATCATAAAGTATGAAAAGATGATGACGAAGTAGCTCAAGGAAAACGATGTCATCGCCATGAACTTTTTGGGAAAGGACGGTGGAAGGACAACCATCAAAACAGGAATTGAAATCGGTAGTGCCCAAGAAGCTGTGAGCAAAATCACAAGTCCGCATTTCTTCATGAAAATTTTGTGGTGAAGAGGGAACGCAACGGCGATAAACCGATCCACACTGATCGAGGCTAAGTGGATCACTGAAGCAGAACAAGAAAGATTGACTATGAGACGATACGGCCTTTCCAGGCTTGCTTTGCATTCATGAAAAAATGTTCGATTGTAGAAGATTTCCAAAAGGACGGGCTCGCATACCAAGGTGACTAATAAATCAGCGATCGCTAGGCTGAACAGAAGGTAGTTTGAAGTTCGGCGTAGGAGTGGGTGAGTGGCAATGGCAAAACAAAGGAGTAAGTTCCCAAACGATCCCAATATGCACACCATAGAGTTGACTGTGATCAGTGCAATACCATGGGCCATGGGAAGAGAACAATTCTTGGCGTTCTCCAATGATTTGTTCATGTTCTGTTATGGTCTGTTGCAAAAAACGGTGTAAAATCAGGATAACTTTGTCTAAGCTCGAGTGAATGGGAAAAACTTGCAACTAAGATATCAAAAAAATATGTTTACCTCGCTCAGTCAGATGTATTGGACTTATTTTGACTCGGAGAAACCTATAAATAGTCTGCTGACGTGAGCCAGAAATAGACATTCCGAAGCTCTTATACTGCGATAACAATAACCAGATAAGTCAGATTGACAACCGTAGCTGCAAATGTTAGCCCTCTAACAAGCGTTCTTGCAATAATAGAATACTGCAAAAGTTTTTAATCTTTGTCACCCAGACCATGGCATTTACCTGAAGATATGATCAAATGAATGTAGAAAGAATTAGTATGATGTGTTCGAGCTAAGCCAACGAAACCAGGCCGTATCTTCACCATCAGGGTAACAAGGGTGGCCCATTGCTGAAAGCAATCCCTTCACACCAGTGTGGCTTGGCGTCGACGCCATATGTGGGTTGAGTTTGTTGTAAATTCTCTCCTTTGCTACGAGAGGTTTTTCTCCTGGTACTTCGATTTTCCCGTCTGCTCAAAAGCCAACATTTCGAAATATCAATTTGACCAGGAATCAGATAGATGAAGAACCTCTAAAAGGATGCGTTACCTCTAAATCACTATTTTATTTAGTTATTTATTCGACATCATCATCATTATTGCAAATACTGTAGCTGTTGTTGCCAGGTTGTGGTTGTTGTTAAAAGCTCCATCATTATTATCAAGATATTGTATATATTGTTTTAGTAATTTGAAGTCCGTCCTTATTCACTTACAAATCTGCTCAGATCAAGATCAAATCATTTGTGTTGCGTCATTTCGCCTGTCAGTGATACTAAATAGGCCATTTTACAGTTGTGGGCTGAGTGTCCTAGCCTTTGAGTGAATGTGAGGCTGAGGTTGCCCTCGTTTTGATACAAACCTCCTTCCTTTTCTAATGTAAATTTTGCCTGAAAACTACAAGTTAGCATAAGAAAAACATGATTTACATAATAAAGCAGGAAGGGTTCTATCAAAACAAGGTTAACTCCAGCCTTGTTTCCACCTGTAACTGTAAAATGGGCTATTCTACGACGGGATGTGCCCTGAACAATAGATCGTTTTCACTGTCACGCAACAGAAAATTGAATTGGAAACCGTCCAGTGGAAGAAGCCTAGAAAATGAAATGTTGTAAAAGACTAATATATAAACAATTTGTCCAAGTCTCAGATCTTTGTGGCCCATAGTTTATGAGTTATTTGCCGAAGGCGCGTTTCACGCACCTTTGTAGAGCTTTGTATGGAGACGCCATATTGGAGCACCGTTTTGGTGCACCAATATGACCGCCGGAAATCAACAAAAACATCTGGAGTTCACTTTTTCTATAAAGCTCTTTCTACAACGCGAGATATGTGCATTGAACAACAGACCTATTGATTCGAGGACGAGACGGACTACAAGGACGAGATTTGACTTTTCGCGTGTTCTATAAAAAAAGACAACCCGTAAAGCTTCAGTGTACTTTTTTTCACTAGAAAATTTAGCACTGTTATCTTTATTGTAGGAGGTGAAGCACTCTCCCGATGGCAAAATTACAAGACTTCTAACATTAAATAACTTGTTTCCGCCACCACAACATTCTCACTAAAACCTGTAGTAGAATGACGACGGCTACGACGTTTTCCCGCCAAAATTACGGTGGCTCACTAGCGAGCACCAGTTAGTACTGAGAAAATCTCGTACTCGTGTTAGAATCCAAAGGTTTCTATTATAGTACGAAACACATTATTTTTCTTTAAACGAATGAGTGACATTTCGTCGTCGCAGCCCGGTGTGGCTAGTATTAATTTCAAAATTTGCATAGCAGTGTTGTGTTTTAGAGTTGGAAAGGTTTTCATCGCCTTTTACTTAAAATTTGACCAGTCCGTACATTTAACTTAATTTTCATGATTACTTTCGCATTCGTAAAAGAAAGTCATGGCCTTGAACGAAAGCAAGCAGGTTTAGGTGGACAAAATCCTAACTGCCCTGTCTTTTTGTTTTCAACGGGACTAGTGTGAGCAGCGGCCAAGAGGTTAGGAAATAAGGCTAGTTTTTACTTCTTGAAGCAGATAGTGTCGGGAAAACGTTAGTGATGTCGTTGAGGACAAAGTGTCTCACAGATTGCAGCTGGATATTTGCAACAGATAGTTGGTAATAATCAAGAGAGTCGCTGTGTAAACACCTTTATGTAAACTAAATCCATGGAAAGGAATCTTTCGTTATGGACTTAAGACACAACTGGATTATTTTTGTTAATAACCCGTTTACCGTTTGCAAATTATAGACCTTCGATGCGGACCTTAAGAATTCAACCAAAGGGAAATTCGCGGACATTCGACAAAATGCGCGAAGCTAAATAAACGCGATGAGGTTTGAGGGAAAACAAATGCATTTTATCATTAACGTTTTACCTGCCTTTAAGTTGTCGCCGTGGTTACATGCTTAATATAAGGTCCCTAATAGCTACAAAGTAACGAATATTTCCAGTCGTTAACAATTCTCCAAGTATTCTTTATTTATAAAACAACACTACACGCTGAACGTTTGCCACATGTATAGATGACAGTTTCGCCTTAAAAAATTAACCATTAGGATCAACTGCAATTTCAAACAGTAGTTTTTAACTTTTTCAAAAAGTAGCAAAATGTCCACAGCTCTACAAGCGGAGCATCTTTCAAAAGATATCAACGTACGCGTCTTTGAAGTCCCAAATTTTAGCAGAGTAAATCAGAAAGTTCATGGGTGAGTTTGACAGAGCCAGGGTTCTTGGCCACATGTCCAAAGGGCCGTCCTGCCCTAAAAGTGGTTTTCCAGTCATTGTGGCAAACATTACAGTTATCGAGAGAACCCAACAAGCGGTGAAAATACCGATTACTATAGCCAGCGTACAAGAAACACGAACCTTCATGCGGGAAAATTCAGTTTCACAGAAACGTTTCGAGTTCTCCTGAGTTGCTTTCTTTTCCTCTTGTAACGCAGCAGAAATACCACGATCAGAAAGTAGAAAAAGAAAATAAAGAAATGGCTGAAGGCACGGGTTCCCAAAAAGAGAAACGTGGCCGCTGAATAAAAAGCCTACGGAATGACATACCAAAAAACGAAAGGAAGAATCAACTGAAAAATCAGAATTGATCAGGATACTATAAGCATGACCTTAAGTCCGAATTTCTCCATTAAGTTTTTGTGTCTGAGTGGGAACACAACGGCAACAAATCGATCAAGACTGATAGCCACCATATGTAACACTGAGGTGGCACAGGAAAGATACGTTAAAATGAAGTACGCAAGGGACAGGCTCGCTTTGCAATCCGTTGTACAAGAATGTTCTCTGGATGATAAATTCCATAAGGAGTGGCTCACATATCAAAGTGACGATTAGATCAGCGATCGCTAAGCTGAATAGAAGGTAGCTGGAGGCTCGGCGTAGGTGAGAATTTGTAGCATGGCCAAACAAACAAGCAAGTTTCCAAGTGATCCCAAAACGAAGACGATAGCGTTGATTGTGATCAGCGCAATACCATGAGTCATGGGAAAAAAAACATGTTCTTCGATGATTCATTCATGCTGTCGTCTGGACTGATGCACTATACGGCTTAAAACCAGCATTAAGTTCCCCCTTTCCTTCAAGGCTTTAGAACATGTAAATAGATGAAGTTTGAAGTAAGAAATAAATAATATTGGTTTAGCCCGCCCACTTCAGACGTTGTCAGACTTATTGTGACGTAAAAGAACCTAATTTAGGCTACAGACGTGATACCCTTTGAAGCCAGATATAGATATTCTGAAACTCGTATACTGCGAAAACAATCAGATAAGTCAGATTGACAGCCACAACTGCAAATATTGAACCTGCTGGTAATATATCTTTTAGTGATAAATGCACGTCTCCTGTGCATGCTCTTAGAACATAGTATAACTGACTAATTCAGACCATGGCCAATCCGAAATTCAAATCAAATTAAACGTCGAATACACACTAACAGGCTCTTTATTGGTCTAACTAGGTGAGGCATTGTCATCATCAATATAATTACTTTACTTGTTGTTCTTGTTAAAGCTAAATAGAATCAATGCATGACTCTTTCGCTAATATCTCTGATCAGGTCAAAATTAAATCACAAGTAAGAGTTACATCATTACACTGAGCTGAAAGTGATGTTCACCTTTACACAGCGGCAAGTTTGCAATTATGAGAGCGTATTTAGGCTGTTTTTACAGTACTGTACCTGATAGCTTTCCGGTACGGTAGTATGAACAGCAACGGCACAGAACTGCAGCAAATGGTTCATACGCAATCCTGACACTCCCGAATATTTACTTCCGTCTAAGTGGGTTCCAGTTGTCTTTCAAACTTATTCACTTCCGTTAAGGTCCAACCATCTGTTCACACTACACTATAGTGCGGCACAGAACCAAACTGGCACCTGTCTCGTGTGTGAACAGAAGCCTTATTTGGTATGATTTTCGTGCCGGCGCAAAAGTTAACCAGTAGCGCAACAGCTTTCCGGTATAGGCGAATCCTCGTTTACATTTTTTCCTCATTAGCATAGGCTTATCATTATCTGATAAAGCTAATAAAATGAAATTTTGAGTGTTGAAAGAGCATAACAATTTCAGTTATCGCTGAAAAGTTGAGCCCGATATACCAATTGGTTTCGTAGAAATTCTCTTTGAAAAACCCCAGCGGTTTTTCGCCACCCAGTAATTTAGCGGTTTATAATTGCTGTTATTTTTTTTCTTTCTTACTGATTGAAAAGATCTAAAACTTGCACAAACTGCATAGGTTGACCAGCTCGTTTAAATTTTGATCCTAACTGGTAAATACAGCTACATCTTCTATAGGTTAGCTCGTAAGATGACGTACTGTTTTAGTTATTTATGGCGTTTTAACTAAAATCTATTCAGTTCAATCTAAAGTCACTTGAGTTGCATCATTGCAGTTGCAAGTGATATTGTGTTTTCGCCCTCACATAGGAAAAAGTTTACAATAATCATTGAAATTTGATGTCATTTCAATCCATACATGGTTGTGTGGTTTCTGATTTATAAAACGTTTTATAGTCAGTCCGGAAAAGCTTTGAACGGAAACTTTTACAGTCAGAGTTTCCGCTTTCAACTATATAATTATGATACAGCTCCAACTCCCATGAAGTCGTTTCAGTTAGGGGAGGTTTCTTTACTACAATCCAAATCCTGATTTTAATTCGAAAACGGATATTTCGTTTCTTTGCTAAAATCCAAAAACGAAGGTGAGTTCTTTGTATCATATCCAAAACCGGATACTTTGGGTACATGAACCGAAGCGTTTCTTTTCGGATCCCAAAACAGTGAATACTGCCAGCGCTAACTTGAAACAATTTTAATACGAACATCAACTGTTTCACACTGATCATCTTTATGGCCATCTTGAACCCGAGGCATGGATTAAACAATCGATTTTGTCCGCTTTACCGGCATGGTAAAATCGCAATGCAAACAGGACCTGCGTTGACTGTCCTAGTTTACAAGGACAAAACTGCTAAGCAACTTCGCAGGCGCGTCTTGCAAGACTTCATTTTTCCAGTAGCTAGTCTTTTCGCAAGACCCCTTTGGCCCGTCTAAAGCAGTATCCTATGGCTAATCTTCCGGACTACAATGAAAGACCAGCAAACTTGAAACATTGTCAGCAGCCGTATTATTCTTTCTCGGGGATACCTTCGATTGTGGGGTCGTGTATGGAAATAAATGAAAAATAATTCCTTTTTGGATGCATCATTTCTTTTCTTAATGAAAAATTCTAATGATCCGGATCTTTTTTCATCTCATCTTGGATTTTAGTAAAGAAACCCACCCTTAGTCATAATTATGGTTACACCGAAGGCAAGGCCTTCACTTGTTCATTATGTACCTCATGCATAATCTGCAAATTATAACTGACTTTAAGTTCAATAGTTCGTGCAGGGATAAAATTTTCCTTTGGTGTGCCATATGAGTATGCTAAGAATAACAAGACGGTCATTTTTCCATCCACTGCCACGCAAGTTTTAAGCATATATGCCTTCAACCTATACCATGGACACAAAACGACCATTTTCTCCCAAACAATGCTTTAGGATGACTAATTTCGAGTTCAACTTTGGAGAGGTTTTTCAGTTCTTAAAACTTTAGCAAACGTCGAGCACTCTACAAGCGGAGCATCTTCCGTAAGATACCAACGTAAGCATTTCTGAAGTCCCGCATTTTAGCAGAGTAAATCAGAAAGTTCATGGCTGAGTTTGACAGAGCCAGAGTTCGGAGCCACATGAGTAGATGAATGTTCCGTTTTACTAAAGGTTTTCCCCTGCAAAAACCCATTGCAATTATCAGAGGAATCCAGCAAGCAGTGAACGTGCCCATTGCTACCGCCAGTGTGTGAGCAACACGCACCTCCATTCGGGAAGTAAATTTCACAGAAACTGTTCGAGTCCCTAGCTGTTTTCTTGTCTTCCAGTGGTGGAGCAAAAATGCCACGATCAGAAAGTAGAAAAAGAAAATAAAGAAATAGCTGACGGCAAAGGTTGTCATTCTCAGAAATTTAGTGAATGAGCCGGTAAAAAGAGAGCGCGGAACGATGTACCTCAAAGCGGGAGCAAGAATCGGAATAGACCATGATAGTGTGAGCATAACTTTAAGTCCACATTCCTCGATGAATTTTCTGTGTCGCAGTGGAAACACAACGGCAACGAAACGATCAAGACTGATTGCGACCATATGCAAGACAGAGGTGGTACATGAAAGATGGAATGAAATTAAGTACGCAACGTGCACGCTCGCTGCGCACTCGTGTACGAATGCCATCCAGCTGATGACTCCCAAAAGGAGAGGCTCGCATATCAAAGTGACGATTAGATCAGCGATCGCCAAGCTGAATAAAAGGTAGTAAGAGGCTCGGCGTAAGCGGGAATTTGTAGCAATGGCCAAACAAACGAGTAAGTTTCCAAGTGATCCCAAAACGCAGACGATACCGTTGATTGTGATCAGTGCAATACCATGAGCCATGGAAAGGGAACAGCTGTTTGCTTTCTCAGACGATTCATTCATGTTGTCGTCTGAACTGATGTACTGCGCGGCGTAAAATCAGGATTAAGACTCCCTTTTCGTCCAACACACTTATGAGCCTTCCTAGGCGTTATCAAACTTATGTTGACGCAGAAGATCCTATATACAGCTATTTCCAGAAAGGTTGTCGGAAAAAAATATGCACGCGACATTCTGAAAGGCAATATGGGATATGATCAGTACGCTGTTCCTGACACTGTAGCTGTTGAAACTTCTAATGTTGCTTTCCTTTAGCATTCGCAAACATACGTCCATGGCCTCTCGTGCCATTGAAGAACAAAGAACACAAAACCACCCACAATACCTTTCGGGGTTGTCGCGTGCACTTTTTCCGACAACCTTTCTCGAAAGGGCTGTATAAGTCCTGAAGACATAAGCTATTGAAGCCAAATATAGACTTTCTGAAACTCTTTTACTATGATGATATTAACAGCCAGTAATCAGATGAGACAGATTGACAGCCATATTAGCCTGCTAGCAATATTTCTTCCAGAGACAAATGCAAATCCACACTCCATGATGTTTCTTTACCTGAGCATGTGCTCTTAAAAAAAGCAATTGATTTACAGTGACCAGTCCGGGCGGGATGGTCATGCAGTTATTATTGCTTTCTGCATTTCGATTTTATTCCGGAAAAGAAGCGACCGGGTTAAGGTGGAAAAATCCAAACTGACCTGCTTACGCGCAAGTCCAAGGGTCAAAATGACACCTTAATCTTTGGTTGTTCTTTCCTAAGGGTAGCTTGGATAGCATACCAATTTTTAGGGAGAGTGGGAGGCGGGAGGTGGGCTTTCTACTTAGTGATTGCAAGAGAGGATGGTCTTTGGAAATCAAACAGTCGTGTCAGGAAATAGTGGGAAATGAGGTTGAGTACAAAGTGTCTCATAAATAGTTTTTTTGCCGATTGTAGCTATAGACACTTCGTTACTGACTAAGAAGCTGGAGACTTCCTTTGCTAAGAAGAGGGATCATTTCTCTCTCCCTTTTCTCGTCTGCTCACGGTTATGATTATTAATTCAAATTAGATGCTACACTCTTGTTTCATCGTGCTTGACGCGCTTGAAACTACTGTAGTTTCTAAAATCGAACGGACAGACCGCCACTGGTCTGACTCCCAAATCCCTTCTACATTGACCAAGAGAGACACAAACACACACTTACAACATATCGTTTATATAGCCGACTACGTTTAATATTATGCACACAGGCTGCGGTCAGCCGGGCGTTAAGATTTGGAAGCTTAGGCCATGATTGCTGTCCAAAAAAAAAAACTATATATAATCTGAGTGAGTGTTTCTTACTACTATACAGGATCCAGCTACCGTCCTACCGTCCTACCGTCCTACCGTCATGAATTCAATTCCATTAGTAATCAGTGATGGGTATATTATACATTAGGCACAGCCTTCTTTGATTAGGGTCCTGAGTCTTAAAACGCCGGGAATTTCCCAATTTAGCGCTTTGAAGAGGGTGTCTTCTTGTACCGGAATCCTTTAAAAGAGTGTGAAATTGGCGAGGAGTGGTCTACATCTGAGGTACCAACAATTTTGTCTCAAAAAATCCAATTCCATGAGGTTAGTTTTAAAAAGTCTGGAAATTACTTTATTTTGTATGCAAAACGAAACGAATCAGGGTAATAGGATAAGGATAGGGTAGCAAAATGAAGTCACAACATTTTGTTTGGCTTTGAAAACAGGGTCCGGGTGTGAAGGCGTTGGCGGCACACCTCTACTCTAACTTTCCTAGAGGTACTCCCCTTCGAGGGCTCTCCCTATCCTTCCCGAAATTCCTAGCTGCTACTAGGGGAACTTTCTCAAGATATTAACCAAATCTGGTGATTAAAGCGTGAAAGTCCCTACTTCAGAAAATTGTAGGGAAGTAGAGTGTACTACAGCTCCGAAAAAGCTCGGAAATGCAGCATGCAAACACCTTATGCCCTATTAACAAGCAACTAAACATGTTTAACTAAACCGGCGGTTTTACAGTACAGGATTCATATAAAATTCACCATGTCTTGTAATTTGCACTAAGTTTGCAATTAACCTAAGTTAGTAAGCAGCCCATTCTTTTATAAAGGAAACAATTTTAGACCGTGTTTAAGCAAATATCTTTTATACATGTTTAAGCTTAGGTGTGAATGGGGCGCTAGGAAAGTTTGTGTCTTTTTTTTCATTCTTTGGAGATTTTCAGATAATATTTACTCCCTTAAGCAGATCTTTTACACTTCGGCAGAGAATAATTCGTCTGGTGCTCCTGTCTGACGTCGGTTTATTGCCAAAATGCAGTTTCTTAAACAACTGGCGTGATTGTGAGACCGGCTTCTCCTTTGAAATAGTAATGCCAGGCAGAAAAAAAATTACTGAGACTTCACGCTTCTAAAACACTGCAATAACCTTTTCATGAAGAGTAGAACTGCTCACAAGTTCAGCTTCCTAAAACTTTCTGAGATCTTGAAACCGTAGTAAAAGTCGAGACCCCTACAGGCGGAGCATCTTTCGAAAAATATCAACATATGCCTCTTTGAAGTCCCGGATCTTAGCAGAGTAGATCAGAAAGCTCATGGCTGAGTTGGACAGACCTAGGGTTCGGAGCCACATGAGTAGAGAGCAGTTTCGCTTTATAATTGTGTCATATTTTGGTGCAGTGTTAACACCTATTCGGACTGTCGCGGAAGTAAATGAGTAGGATCGAGGACTGGAAACCATTGAAAAGAAAAAGTAAAATTAAGACGTAATCCATCAGGAAATTGAGTAATTTCAATTTTCAATGGACAAAAACCCTCTACCAGAATAATTTAAACAATATCGCATTCTCTTTTACATTTTTCAAGGGTTATAGATATAATTAGTTATCTGTGATAACGCCAAAGGTAATTTCTTACGAGAGCTTGTAGAAAATAGACGTCACATTTCACAAGAATTATGAAAACACAGGTAAAATTCTGAAAATTTCACTGTTTAAGGTGTCATTTTGTGAAATTGGACATTTGTTTTCTTGGGCTCTCATAAGAAATTTTCTTTGGTGTTATTGAAAATCTTTCAGACAAAGATATACTGTTTGGTATTATTGGATGTGAGGACGAGATATTTTATTACTGGCAAAACAATATCTATACTCTTGTAGACAGAGCAAATATTCTCCCTCCATTGGAGTTCTTAATTCCAAAATTAATACTGTTTTCTTAATCGAGACAATGATCTCTAAGTCAAACAATAAGTTGGAGACCCACAATATGAAATAGAGCAAATATAAATCTGATTAGTATACGATCCTTCCGCCGCTTACTTCATTTGTTATTGATCTTTATTACTTTTTTTTCCATGTAAATAGACAAGAAGGTACTGCGGTGTGTTTCTTTTTTGTCAGTATGTAATTGTGTGTAAGTCTGCGATGTATATATGTTTAGTTTTCTATTCCTTTTTTTGTATTTTTCCTACGTGTTCATAAGTCAGTATGTAAAAAAATGTAATATATAACGAAACAAAAATTTATTAAAATACCAAAAAAAACAAAAAAAATTGTGTGAGCGACTTGTGCCGCCCCGGGCCGTTTCTTTTCATACTATACATGATAGCTTTCTGTAGCGCCACCAAAAGTGGCCCAGTAAAGTTTGAACATAGCTTATTGTAAGTGACAAAATGATACCTAGCTTGGAGACAGCACATCAATATTTTATAGCGAGGGTGGGGGCGGGAGGTGGGCTTTCTACTTAGTGTTTGCAAGAGGGAATGGTCTTTGAACAGTAGACAGTAGTGTTGGGAAATAGAGAGAAATGACGTTGACGACAAGGTGTCTCATAAATATTTTTTTTGCCGATTGAAGCTGGACTCTTCGTTTTACTAAGAAACTGGACACTTCCTTTGCGATGAAGAGGGAACATTTCTCTCTCCGATCCCTCTCTTTTCTGCTCACAGGAAAATCTTATGACTATTATTTCAAATTAGATACCTACACTCCTGTTTCAGTCCTGCTTTACGCACTTGAAACTATTGTTGTTTTTAAAATCGAACGGAGATACCATCTCTGGTCTCCCTTCTAAAGCGAACAAAAGAAAGACACAGACACACAACACTAAATCATATCATTTTTGTTTATTAAACTATGTTTGAAGAGTAAATCTACCAGATAAAAAAAAGCAATTGAAATCAAATGAATGAAGGCACGAATAGCTTACCCGGCCAGAGATTTAGAGGCTTTACACATTTTGGCCAGAAACGACTGCTACGTCAAGGCGCTTATGTAGAGGATTAATTCTCCAACAGAAACTTCTAAGTTGACGGCATAATATGGTCAGTTAAGCCTGAATCAGACGTCTCCTATTTGAATTTCTTTAACTGCTTTACATCTCCATGAACACAGGCCTGGGTTAGCCCGGCCAGAATTGTTCAGGCCAAAAATTATCCATTTAAGTCAGTGTTCCTTACTACTAGATGATCCAGCCCATTCCTCATGAATTCAAATTCCAGAAGTGATGTAGACGTGTAGTACATTAAAAGGTTTTACTACAGACTTATTTCTAGTTTATTTATATATATATTTTTTATCCAGCACTAAATATCTCTTAAACAATATCGGCCAACCTTTTCCATAAGCACCCAACGACGCGGTCTTCTCTCAAAACATGCTTTAAAAAGCTATTATCGAGAATGGTTTTAATTATTTATAAGCTCTACAAGTGCATTCTGAGGTGCCCTATAAGTCTCTCAGTTAACTGTTTAGTCGTGCTAGAACAGATTTAGGCTCTTGGAACTTAAGTACATGTATCAGGGCTTCCTCTATCCTTCCCCGAAAATCCTATGGATGCTGTTAGGGTGCTTTGCGATCATTTCGCTCCGGTTACTTAGCCGCTCCCTATTTTAGAACGAGGAATATTATACCGTATTTAAAGCTTACTTGTTTTGCTTTACGGCTTATAGAACGAGGGACATTTATATTTGGAACGCGCTAAATGACTCGAAAATAGGGGGCTAAGTAACCGGGTCGAAATGACCGGTTACCGTTAGGGTCCTTTCTCAAGATAATAGCCAAATGTGGTGTGATTAAAGCGTGAAAAAAAGTACTTCAGAAAATCGTAGCGAACTGCAGAATAGAACGGCTCCTAAAAGGCTCGGAAATAAAACAAACGCCTAGAAACGTTTCTGTCTTTCTTTTCTTTCTTTCGACCTTTTTGGGCAACATTTACTCTCTCAAGCAGACATTTTACACTTCGGAAGGGAATAATTCGTCTGGTGCCCGTGGTTGACGTGGGTTCATTTCCAGAGTGCAGTTTCTTGAACTGCTAACGTGGTTGTGAGACCGGCTTCTCCCTTGAGACTTCACGTTGATAAATCACTAAAAAATACTCTTTTTCATAATGATTAGGACTGCTCACAAGTTCAGCTTCCTAAAACTTTCTGAGTTCTTGAAACCGTAGTAAAACTCGTGACCTCTACAGGCGGAGCATCTTTCGAAAAATATAAACGTATGCCTCTTTGAAGTCCCGGATTTTAGCAGAGTAGATCAGAAAGTTCATGGCTGAGTTGGACAGAGCTAGGGTTCGGAGCCACATGAGTAGAGAGCCGTTTCGATTTATAATTAGTTTTCCAGCGGCAAAGAATACAGTCATCAGAGGAACCCAACAAGCCGTAAAAACGCCAATTGCGATAGCCAGTGTGCAAGCAACACGGACCTCCCTGCTGGAAGTCACTTTCACAGAAAGTGTTCGGACACCTAGTTGCTTTCTTTTCTTTTTGTAGTGGATCAGAAATACCACGATTAGAAAATAGAAAAAGAAAATAAAGAAATAACTCAAGGCAAAAACTCCCAATCCAAAAAAATGGCCAGGATAGGAGACCGGCGGAACGATGGCCCTCAAAACGCGCCCAAGAATCGGGATTGACCAGGATATTATAAGCATAAGCTTTAGTCCACATCCCTCGATGAAGTTTCTGTGTCGCAGGGGAAATACAACGGCAACGAATCGATCAAAACTGATTGCAACCATATGATAGACTGAAGTGCTGCATGAAATCTGGGATAAAATGGAGTACGTAAGCTGCAGCCACTCTGTGCACTCATGGAAGAATGTCCTCTGGATTATTACTTTCAAAAGTAGTGGCTCGCATACCAAAGTTACGATTAGATCAGCGATCGCTAAACTAAATAAAAGGTAGTTTGAGGCTCGGCGTAGGCGAGAGTTTGTAGCAATGGCCAAACAAACAAGGAGGTTTCCAAGTGATCCCAGAACGCATATGATAACATTGATTGCGATCAGTGGAATACCATGAGCCATAGGAAAAGAACAACTGTTTGCGTTCTCCAATGATTCATTCATGTTTTCGTCTGGCCTGATGCACTGCACGGGCGAAAAATGAGGATTAAGGTCCCTTTTGCGTCCAACATTTAGCAGATGTGAATTGGAAAAAAGCTGGAAGGAAGGTATAAATAAATTTGTTAACGGCCCACTTTGATATTTCAGATCTATTTTGACGCAGAAGAACCTATATTTAGTCTTAAGACTTAAGCCAGAAATAAACACTCTTTCAATATGCTATGATAACAATAATCAGATACGTGAGGTTGGCAGCCATAACAGCAAATACTTGCCTGCTAGCAATATATCTTTTAGTAATAAATGCAAATACATACTGCATGTTGTTAGTTTACCTGGGTAATCCAGACTATAGTTAATATGAAGACGTGAATTAAATGTCGAAAAAAGATAACTAATGAAGAAGCTGTTGATTAGTTTAGCAGTAAGTTGTTGTTGCAGACCCCATTTTCTGTATTAAAAAAATTGTATCGTGTTTGTGAAGTTTAGCCTTAATCGATTCAGTGTACGCCTTCTGAACTAATATCTGCTCAGGTCAATATCATATCACTTGATTTGCATCATCATATCGGCGAGTAACATCCACCTTTACACGAAAAGAAGTTTGAAAATCATTTAACAAAACATTTTCACTGAAAAGGTCATTACAATTTAATTTCAAAAAAGGCATGGCTGGGTAGTTTCACTTTTAGAGTTAGACACTCTGGTCTTCAAAAGAGATATCTATAAAGTGACCAGTCCAAGTGGTCAGTCAATTTTTCTGTTCTTCTTCTTACTTTTTCATGAATTAGCAATAGTCTCAGACGAACGAAAATTCTATGAAATGGAAGCAAGCAGGTTTAGGTTGACGAAATCCAGAATGGTGTGTGTTAAATACGCGCATATGCAAGCGTAACATACGGTGACAAAACAAATGGGGTATATCTTTAGGACATCAAAGCAAACTGGCCGTAGCTTAATTGAGCAGCGGCACAATATTATTCATAGAGTAGAGGAGGGAGAGTTGGCTTTTAATTTTCTCTTTGTCGAGTAGATAGTGTCGGCAAAACGTAAAAAAATGCCTTTGAGCGTCTTATAAATAACTTTGTCGTCGATTGTGACGAAACACTTTGCTATGTGCTAAGACGCAGACAGGACCCTTTCTTTGCTGAGAAGACTGATCCTCCCTTCTCTCTTCTGCTCCCGAGTATAGATTATGGTTAATACTTAACTGGCTGAGCACTACACCCCAGTTTCTGTCGTGAGTGAACCGCTTGAAACTATTGTGCTTTTTAGAATCGAACGGAGATACCATCTCCAGCCTGGTAGCTGAATCCCTTCTAAAACGACCAAAAAGAGACAGACGGACAAGTAATTCACTTCGTTTATATTGTAATATGTTTTAGGGTATATCAACGAGGTGGGAAATGTCACCAATGTCCAAGCGTTGCGGATTTTTTCCACGTTTGTTTATACAAACCATTTGCCTATAAAACAACTGCTTCGTCAAGAAGCTTATGTAGAATTACACTTACTCGCCAATTTCGAAATTGACAAGATGATGGTCAATCCTGAATGAGGCCACTTATAATATGGTGGAAATGCAACGACAACGAAACGATCAATGCTGATTGCAACCAAATGTAATTATGAAGTCTGGCATGAAAGACCGACTAAAACGTGGTACACAATTTATTTATTGCTCGTTCTTCACTCGTGGAGGAATGTTAGGAGGCTAATGAAGTCCAGAACAATTGGCTTGCATATCAAGGTGTCCATTAGATTAGTGATTGCTAAGCTGAACAGAAGGTAGTTGGAAAATCGGCGTTGGCGGGAATTTGTAGCAATGGCCAAACAAACAAGGAAGTTTCCAGGTGATCCCAAAACGCCCACGAAAAGGAGCGCACCGTTGACCTCAAGTTTATCAGTTATTATTACTGTCAAGAGTTATTGACGTAAAATATGGTCGCTTTACCTTTTTCTACCTTTTAATTAAGCCATGGGGACGAGTTTGTAAAACATGCCTCTCCAGGAATTTTTAACACAGTTTATTTTTTACACATTTGCATTTAAAAAGAAGTTTATGAGGTCCCTGCATGCCTAGACACCTGTAAGGAGCTCATTCACTTCAGAGCCCTCGGACCAGAGTGTTAATGGTAGGTCTACACGATCTTTCAAAAAAAGGAAGGTCGTCACATGCGTTACAATTTACAAACAAACTAACTTCAGAAGAGCTGAAAGTTACAGGAACAAGGCCTCTTTTAGCCAACCAATGATGCATCATTTATGAAAGCGAATGTAATTTGTTTGATGCAATTAGGCGGACCCCGTGGTTACGAAATCTTGTGATTATGAATTCCTCAAGAGCAATTCAGTTACCAACGTTTCACAAAATAATGCTGTGGAAAATTACCGAAAATACCCAAAAAAGCAAGGGTCAACAATAATTATGGCCTGGGGCTCATTTCTCGAAAGTCCCGATAAATAACGGGCCCGGTAAGGTGTTGCCGTTTACATTAAAGATCGAGATTTCAATAGTTTTGCAGCTAACATGATAAAACTATCAGTTGATGAAACAAAATGGAGTAGTTTGCTAGCCAGGACCTGCGCTCTTCTTCTTTATATTTCGATCTGAACATTTGATTTCGGGCCCGAAAAGTTACCGGGACTTTCGAGAAACGGGCCTCTGGTCCTTATAATAATGGAGTGGTCATGAAAAAGAAGCGCATAAGCCCCAACTTTGATCACTCAAACAGATTTCTGACAGATTACATACCGCAAAACTTTGCATTCACTTATGCCTATGTTGCCACATCAGGAGCCTAGAAATCCGCTCCTGGTCACACCTTGTTTTTATTGCTGAATATCGTTCTAAAGAGTTTTACGAAATATTTTGTTAGTAGGGGTGTTTTGAACATGATTGAAATTTGGAGATGTTGACAAAAACGAACACAAAAAAAGTCACAAAACGAAGCGCATGAAACAACCGCAATCTAATATTCGTGTTACACCGATATAATGGCTCCTTTGGCTGCTATGCTGACGTTTTTGAAGATGGAAGTAGTATCACAGCTAGTCCCGGGTTAAGTATACCGTTTATTACCAGTTTCGTGGTTCCTGAGACTTGGGGACTGGGGGACCCCAGGTAGGTGAGGTAACCTGCTTAGGTGGGGTAAAAAATACGTAACCATCCTTTATATGCAATCTTACAACCCCGCCATCCTGGGGTGCACTTTCTCAAGATTATTAAATGGTCGCTAAGCACGTAAACAAGAATAATGCTGGCAAACCACGTCTATGCTCACTTGCTGCTCTTGCTGCAACCCTCAGTGTTGTGGCTTTCTATTGTTACCTTTAATAATTATGTGAAACCACACAGCGCCAAAGTGAATTTTGCGTGAATTTGATGTATCCCGAATCCGACCCCGACTAGCCTGAGCTACCTCACCTTGAAACGTTGACATGACAAAATTTGACCTCTGCTGAGAGGGTTACCCGGTGTGGCAGATCGGGCTACCCACCTTGAAGGGTCACCCCACCTATCATGTAAAAGTGATCAAATTAAAATGAGAGATTATATGGACAGGCAGGTACGGGTTACCCGACCTAAGTGGGTTACCGTTCCTACCTGGGGTCCCCCTCCTGCATGTAAACAGGCCCTAAAAGTTAGCCCGGCCCTATTTCTACAGTTTCAGCAGTTAAACCATTCACCATTTATCATTGGAGTCAATCTTGTAGCACTTGAGTCTCACTTTTACGACTTGATAAGCTGTTATTATGTTTGGACATGAGCTGAGTGTTTCCGTGCCAAATGTAGAGGCTTCATGATAAACTGTGCTGTTTTTTGAATCGTGGGCCAACTTGTTTCTTTTTTTCGTTTATGAGACCAGATTCTTTTTTGTTTGTTTTTGCTTTGTAAAGCTTAGACAAACTGTGGGAATTGTAAATGATATGACTTGTGCCACGGTGCTGCTTCTCTGTCAAAACATGCACGTGCGTCCCGCAGATAAAGAGAGACTGAAAGGCATCCAGGCATATGTTAAGCTGAAAAATTAATTACCTCCTTAGGAAAGAACTATTTTGGGTTCCGTCATTTCGTTATTTGCTCTTCATGAACAGCTGTCATAAATCCCTGATAATATGTGATACAACAGACTCTTTGACAATGTCTTTTTTCCTGAAATTTTGTGTTTGAATCGCTATGCCATACGCTTTCTTTAGCTTAAAGTAATACTTGATAAATAAGGCTTAAGCCACATAATAAGGCCTCCTCTAATTGAAATACATTAGAAAAGGAGAAGAGAACCCCAGAAGCGAGTACTTGCAGGTTATGAAGCAAAGACGCGGCCATCTTAGAAATGACTTATGAAAATGTGGGCGGACTGTGGACTTGCTTTAAGGGCACAGTAATAATCAACTTAATTATACAATCAATAAGCTAAATATGAATGGGAATGCCAGATGTTCAAGTGAAATTGTTGTTTACAACATGAGAAGAGCATTCTGAGTGATTTAAGGTATTAAATAACAATTTTCAATCAAAACACCACAGGGACCCCAGCAGGTGAAATTTACAATAATTAAATCCTGTTTAGCACGCTTCAGTGGCATATTTGCATTGGGCACCCCCTCTAATATTCATGGTACTGCAATAAGCTATAGCTGTGCAAAGTTTTGTGCTTTTGTCAACTCTGTAACGATCCTGGCCTTAAGAGACCTGACTATAAGGAGTTTTTTTGGTGTTATACTACAGATGATTTATTACATCTTTAGCCCCTGAAAAATGTAAGAAAGAATGCAATATACTTTAAATTATTCTGGTACAAGATTTTTGTCCACTTAAATTCAAAATTACTCAATGTCCTGGTGAATTCCGTCTTAACAATTCTCACAAACTTTTTTACATATTTGCCCTGTGGGAGTACCGATCAGAAATCCATCTATGGGAACCTCTCTTAAAGAGACCTAAGAAATTTGATGTACGCATTTCCTCAGGAAGATTGTTCCATAGAAGAGCGCCACTGTAACTGAAGCTACGATTGAGGTAATCAGTTCTTGGTTTTGGGAGTATTAATTTTTTCTCCACGTTGCGAAAATAGTAATTCGGTGTTCTTGGAGCAAACAAATTACAGAGATAAGCTAGGGCGAGATTATTAATGCTCTTGTACATTAAATTAGCCTTTTGTTTAGCCCTTCTAACCGATAAATTGTTCCAACCAAGCGAGGTAAGAAGAAATCTAGAACTAGTATCATAGCTAGATTTGGTGATAACTCTGATAGCACGATTTTGAAGTTTCTCACTAGGCTGTCGGGTCAAGCCATCCCATACAGCGCTGCAATAATCGAAGTGTGGTTCGATAAGACCTTGGTATATTTTAATTGCAGTATGCATTGAAACAAATGGCCTGACCCGCTTAAGAGCACCGATACCAGAGGATACTTTTTTAGAGATGTTATGAATGTGGGCCTTCCAGGAGAGATTTTCATCAATGATACGCTCGAGAGATTTGCTTTCATTGCTTTGGTCTATTGGGACGCCGTCTATATGAATGTTTATTGCGTAGTCATTTATAGACTGCAAAACAGTCGGTTTTTAGACCTTTTGTTTGACTGCTCGCGCGTACTTGAATACACAAAAATACGGACTGTTTTGCAGTCTAAGTCATTTAAGGACTGTAGTTTCTGCCTCGAGCAGAAACTCTGTTTTTAATTGGCGACCTTGAGACTTAACTTATTAGCTTTGAGCGAGCGATCAATATATTTCAGGTCACTATTGATTTGGGACTCAAGATCAGGTATAGTAGCTGCCTAAAAGGTAACATTAGTGTCGTCGGCATACATTCTAGGAGAGCCCACATTCAAACAATTATTGGTAGATCATTTATATAGATCAAGAAAAGAAGAGGACCGATTATTGACCCTTGAGGTACGCCACAATTTAGTGGGCTCGCGCTAGATAGATGATTCTTTATATTACACCTTTGTACCTTAATCTTTGGTTGTTCTTTCCTAAGTTTAGCTTAGATAAAACCCCAATTAATTTTTAGGGACAGTGGGAGGCGGGAGGTGGGCTTTCTACTTAGCGATTGCAAGAGAGGATGGTCTTTGGAAATTAAATAGTCGTGTCAGCAAATAGTGAGAAATGAGGTTGAGTACAAGGTGTCTCATAAATAGTTTTTTCGCCGATTGTAGCTATAGACACTTCGCTATACTAAGAAGCTGGAGACTTCCTTTGCTAAGAAGAGGGATCATTTCTCTTTCCCTTTTCTCGTCTGCTCAAAGCTATGATTATTACTTCAAATTAAACACCTACACTCCTAGCTACTCCTGTTTCATCCGTGCTTGACGCGCTTGACACTACTGTAGTTTTTAAAATCGAACGGAGAGACCGCTTCTGGTCCGGCGCCCAAATCCCCTCTAAATCGATCAAAGAAAGACACAGACACACAGCTGAATCATATCGTTTATATTGCCATGTTTAAGAGTATATCTACGAGATAAAAGGCAATTGAAATCAAATGATGAAACACGAATAGCTTGTCTCGCCCGCAATTTACAGGTGTTGAATATTTTCTTTCACGCACACAAGCTACGGTCAGCCAGGCGTTCAGCTTTGAAAGTTTAGGCCATAATTGTTAAAACAACAACAACAACAATAGAAAAAACTGAGTCAGTGTTTCTTACTACTATATAAGATCCAGCTCCTACCTTCGTGAATTCAATTCCATTATTAATCACTGATAGGAATATTTAACAATTAGTCGCCCGAGGCGACGTAAATATCGACTTCGTCTCGGTGACTATTCGCCGAAATTAGTATAATAACATCGATGATTATTCGAGAAAATAAAATTATTCATCAATTTCCGACTCCGAAACATCAACAAATCTGGCGGCCATTTTGAAAACTGCCAGCCTTCAATGTTATAATCACCGCGCAGTGATTATAGCGGGATGAAGCGAAGCTCATAGACAATCATAGCGCTCTATTTTCGATAATCTTAAATGTAATTATACTAAAATACATTAGGCATAGCCTTCTTTGATCAGGGTCTTTAGTCTTACACCTGGTATAAAATTTCCCAATTTAGCGTCTTGAAGAAGGTGTCCTCTTGGACGGGAATCCTTTAAAAGAGTGTGAAGATTGGCGAGGAGCGGTCTACATCTGTGGTACCAACCAATTTTTTCTTAAAAAATCCAATCCCTTGAGATTAGCTTGAAAAATTTTGGAAATTACTTAATTCTGTATGCAAAACGAAACAAATCACGGTCAAAGGATAAGGATAGGGTAGCAAAATGAAGTCACAAAATTTGTTTTTTGCCTAAAAACAGGGTCAGAGTGTGAGGGCCTCGGCGCCACCCCTCTACTCTTACTTTCCTAGAGGTACTCCCCTTCGAGGGCTTCACCTATCCTTCTCGAAATTCCTAGATGCTACTAGAGGACCTTTCTCAAGATATTAACCAAATCTGCAGATTAAAGCGTGAAAATCCCTACTTCAGAAAATTGTGTGGAAGTGCAGGGTACTACAGCTCCGAAAAAGCTCGGAAATGCAGCAAACACCTATGCCCTATTAACAAACAACTAAACATATTTAATTAAACCAGGTTTAACAGTACAGGATTCATATAAAATTCATCATGTCTTGTAATTTGCACTAGATTTGTAATTAACCCGTAAGTTAGTAAGCAGCTCATAATTTTATGAAAGAAAAAATCTTAAACGGTGTTTAAACAAACAGCTTTTAAACATGTTTAAGCTTCGGTGTGAATGGGGCGCTGGAAAAGTTTGTCTTTCTGTTCTTTCTTTGGAACCTTATCAGATGATATTTACTTCCTTTAGCGGATATTTTACACTTCGGCAGCGAATAATTCGTCTGGTGCCCCTGGCTGACGTCGGTTTATTGCCAAAGTGCATGCAGTTTCTTAAACAACTGGCGTGATTGGGAGACCGGCTTCTCCTTTGAAATAGATAATGCCAGGCAGGACTAAAGTACTGAGACTTTACGTTTCTAACACACTGAATAACCTTTTGATAAAGATTAGGACTGCTCAGGAGTTCAGCTTCCTAAAACGTTCTGAGTTCTTGAAACCCTTAGTAAATGTCGAGACCTCTACAGGCGGAGCATCTTTCGAAAAATATCAACGTATGCATCTTTGAAGTCCCGGATTTTAGCAGAGTAGATCAGAAAGTTCATGGCTGAGTTGGACAGAGCCAGGGTTCGGAGCCACATGAGTAGAGAGCCGTTTCGATTTATAATTAGTTTTCCAGCGGCAAAGAATACAGTCATCAGAGGAACCCAACAAGCCGTGAAAACGCCGATTGCGATAGCCAGTGTGCAAGCAACACGGACCTCCCTCCTGAAAGTCACTTTCGCAGGATTTGTTCGGGCACCTAGGTGCTTTCTTGTCTTTCTGTAGTGGAGCAGAAATAGCACGATTAGAAAATAGAAAAAGAAAATAAAGAAATAGCTCAAGGCAAAGGTTCCCAGTCCGATAAAACTGCCGGGATAGGAGGCCGGCGGAACGATAGACACCAAAACGCGTCCAAGAATTGGGATTGACCAGGATATTATAAGCATAAACTTAAGTCCACATCCCTCTATGAAGTTCTTGTGCCGTAGTGGAAACACAACGGCAACGAAACGATCAAAACTGATTGCAACCATATGTAAAACTGAACTGCCGCATGAAATTTGTGATGAAATGGAGTACGTACGCTGCAGCCACTCTGTGCACTCATGGAAGAATGTCCTCTGGATTATTACTTTCAAAAGTAGTGGCTCGCATACCAAAGTTACGATTAGATCAGCGATCGCTAAACTGAATAAAAGGTAGTTTGAAGCTCTGCGTAGGCGAGAGTTTGTAGTAATGGCCAAACAAACCAGGAAGTTTCCAAGAGATCCCAGAACGCATATGATAACATTGATTGCGATCAGTGGAATACCATGAGCCGGGGGAAGAGAACAACTGTTTGCGTTCTTCAATGATTCATTCATGTTGTCGTCTGGCCTGATGCACTGCAAGGGCGAAAAATCAGGATTAAGGTCCCTTTTGCGTCCAACACTTAGCATATGTGAATAGAAAAAAATTGGAGGGAGGGTATAAATAAATTTGTTAACGGCCCTCTTTGATATTTCAGATCTATTTTGACGCAGAAGAACCTATATTTAGTCCTAAGACGTAAGCCAGAAATAAACATTCTGAAACTCTCTTTCAAGACGCCATGATAACAATAATCAGATACGTGAGGTTGACAGCTATAACAGCAAATACTTGCCTGCTAGCAATATATCTTTTAGTAATAAATGCAAATACATACTGTATGTTGTTAGTTAACTTGGGTAATCCAGACTATGGTCAATATGAAGACGTGGATTAAACGTAGAAAAAAGATGACTAACTAAGAGGCTGTTGACTAGTCAACTAAGTTGACTAAGTTAGGCATCGTCATTATTTCTGTTACTTTACTAAGTTGTTGTTGTTTTTCTTGTTATTGTTGTTGAAGACCCATTTTCTGCATTAAAAACATTGTACCAGTATTGTATTCGTGAAGTTTAGCCTTAATCGATTTAGTGTCGACGCATAATATCTGCTCAGGTCAATATCACATTACTTGATCTCCACCATTATATCGGCGAGTGACACCCACAATTACACGGGAAAGAGTTTGTAAGACATTTAAAAGAAACACTTTCACTGAAAAGATCATTGGAATTTGTTGTGAATTTCAAAACATGCATGGTTGTGTAGTTTCATTTTTAGAGTTAAACAGGTCTTCAAGAAAAAAAAGAGATATCTATAAATTTACCAGTCCAAATAGTCAGTCTATTTTTCTGCTCTTTATGTTGCTTTTTCATGATTTACGTATTTGTCACAGACAAACGAAATATTCTATAAAATGAAAAAAAAGCAGGTTTAGGTTGACGAAATCCAGAATGGTGTGTGTTTAATACGCGCATATGTAAGCGTAACATACGGTGACAAAACAAATGGGGTATATCTTTAGCTAGGACAAGGAGACAGAAGCAAACCAGACACGCCGAAAGCAAACCAGACATAACATTGTTATGGAATAAATATAACAGATATCATGTCACCAAAACAGTTAGTACACAATACCTCACCCTCTCAAAAATCGTCAAACTTAGTGCGACTGACGTAAGCAGGAAACAGACATTCTGAAACTCTCAAACTACCGAATGATAACAATATACTGTGATCAGCCAGATTGACATCCGCAACAAAAAAATGTTAATACTACCTTACCAACCTTAGACTCCCAGAGCAGACGTTGCGAGTATCCGAACGTCAGAAAATAGTTGTTATTACTTCTTATTTTTAACCGTGATGGATTATGCATTTGATTTCCCGTGGTCTGTAATCTTATCTACTCAAGTGGAATTAGGAGTTGGGAGTTTTAGATCCCGGAAAAATTCTGTCGATTTTTTTACAGTAACATCGATTGACAACTTTCGACGTCTATTTTTGTTAAAGTTTCTAGGACACTCGCTGGGGAGAGAAAGAGAAAAATTGCGTCTCCATTTCGTCTTTTCCATGGTCTGCACTTGAAAATTGAAAATAGCTCTCGACCAATCAAAGCATGCGAGAAAACGCTCAGATGCCTTAAGATGTATTATCATCATAATGGTCATTTTGCGATTAATATCCCCATGTATTTAATGTCGATCAATGCGTTAGCAATAGCCCATTTTACAGATGAGGCTGGAGTTGACCTTGTTTTGATACAACCCCGCTTGCTTTATTATGTAAATCATGTTTTTGTTATTCTAAATAGTATTTTTTAGCAAAATTTGCGTTAGAAATGGAAGGAGGTCTGTATCAAAGCAAGGTCACCCTCAGCCTCACGTTCACTCAAAGGCAAGGACACCAAGCCCACAACTGTAAAATGGCCTATTACAACTACCGGATTTGACCAACATAGAGTCGGAAAGCCCCGCGAGCTTAGCCGGGAAACTGAGGTCGTAATGGTTGTAGCCAAAAGTCATCTAGTTACAGTCAGCGCTTCTTACAACTTACTATATCAACTTAGCGAGCTCGTGCTCCGATGAAGCGTGGTAAATTAATTTCCACGAGTAATGATAGGAAAGCAGCTAGCACGGCGTTGATTATTATGTACCTCATCAAAATGCACTAAATAACTGAGTTTTAAATTAATGGGGAGGCCGCTTCGGATTGCCCTTCCGCGGGCCAATGCATTTTTGACGACCATACTAGAGAGAAGTTTTCTTTTCTCTTTTAGTTTCTTGCCAAAAGCAATACCCGCCAACCTCTACCAGTGTTTGTCAATCTGTTCAATTCGGGCGTTCTAGGGCAGCTTTAGTTTCTTGGAACTTACTAGGACTTTCCTATCATGTTCCGTAAATTCTATATGACTATTCAAAGTTTAGCGCGAAAACGTGAGATTTTATCATGGCTATTTCCTTTTACGGAATCTCTTACTTATATGGTTGCTAATTGCGGGGAGCAGAATTTGATAGGAAAGCTCCCAATATCTTCTGTAATATCTTCAATGTAATTATACTAAAATACATTAGGCATGGCCTTGTTTGATTAGGGTCTTTAGTCTTAAACGGGGCATAAAATGTCCCAATTTAGCGTCTTGAAGAAATGTCTTCTTGGACCGCAATCCTTTAAAAGAGTGTGAAGACTGGCGTGGAGCGGTCTACATCTGTGGTATCAACAATTTTTTCTTAAAAAATCCAGTTCCATGAGGTTAGTTTGAATGCAAAATGAAACGAATCAGGATCATAGGATAAGGATAGGGTAGCAAAATGAAGTCACAAAATTTGTTTCTTGCCTTAAAAACAGGGTTAGGGTGTGAGGGCCTCGGCGGCACACTTCTACGCTAACTTTCCTAGAGGTACTCTCCTTCGAGGACTTCCCCTATCCTTCCCGATTTTACTAGGGGACCTTTCTCAAGATATTAACCAAATGTGGTGATTAAAGCGTGAAAATCCCTACTTCAGAAAATTGTAGGGAAGTGGAGTGTACTACAGCAGCAAACACCAATGCCCTATTAACAAACAACTAAACATGTTTAATTAAACCAGGTTTTACAGTACAGGATTCATATAAAATTCATCATGTCTTGTAATTTGCACTAAATTTGTAATTAACCCATAAGTTAGTAAGCAGCTCATAATTTTATGAAAGAAAAAAAATTTAAACCGTGTTTAAACAAACAGCTTTTAAACATGTTTAAGCTTCGGTGTGAATGGGGCGCTGGAAGAGTTTGTCTTTCTGTTCTTTCTTTGGAGCTTTTCAGATAATATTCACTCCCTTTAGCGGATATTTTACACTTCGACAGCGAATAATTCGTCTGGTGCCCCTGGCTGACGTCGGTTTATTGCCAAAGTGCAGTTTCTTGAACAACTGGCGGGATTGTGAGACCAGCTTCTCCTTTGAAATAGATAATGCCAGGCAGGACTAAAGTACTGAGAGTTCACGTTTCTAAAACACTGAATAACCTTTTGATAAAGATTAGGACTGCTCAAGAGTTCAGCTTCCTAAAACGTTCTGAGTTCTTGAAACCCTTAGTAAATGTCGAGACCTCTACAGGCGGAGCATCTTTCGAAAAATATCAACGTATGCCTCTTTGAAGTCCCGGATTTTAGCAGAGTAGATCAGAAAGTTCATGGCTGAGTTGGACAGAGCCAGGGTTCGGAGCCACATGAGTAGAGAGCCGTTTCGATTTATAATTATTTTTCCAGTGGCAAAGAATACAGTCATCAGAGGAACCCAACAAACCGTGAAAACGCCGATTGCGATAGCCAGTGTGCAAGTTACACGGACCTCCCTCCTGAAAGTCACTTTCACAGAATTTGTTCGGGCACCTAGGTGCTTTCTTGTCTTTCTGTGGTGGAGCAGAAATAGCACGATTAGAAAATAGAAAAAGAAAATAAAGAAATAGCAGAAGGCAAAAGTTCCCAATGAGATAAAGTGGGCAGGATAGATGGCCGGCGGAAAGATAGACCTCAAAACAGTCAAAGGAATCGGCAATGACCAGGATATTATAAGCATTAACCTAAGTCCACATCCCTCGATGAAGTTCTTGTGGCGTAGTGGAAACAGAACGGCAACGAAACGATCAAAACTGATTGCAACCATGTGGAAAACTGAACTGCTGCACGAAATTTGGGATAAAATGGAGTACGTACGCTCCAACCTCTTTGTGCACTCATGGAAAAATGTCCTCTGGATTATTACTTCCAAAAGTAGTGGCTCGCATACCAAAGTGACGATTAGATCAGCGATCGCTAAACTAAATAAAAGGTAGTTTGAGGCTCGGCGTAGGCGAGAGTTTGTAGTAATGGCCAAACAAACAAGGAAGTTTCCAAGTGATCCCAGAACGCATATGATAACATTGATTGCGATCAGTGGAATACCATGAGCCGTGGGAAGAGAACAATTGCTTACATTCTCCGACGATTCATTCATGTTGTAGTCTGGTCTGATGCACTGCACGGGCGAAAAATCAGGATTAAGGTCCCTTTTGCGTCCAACACTTAGCATATGTGAATAGAAAAAAATTGGAGGGAAGGTATATATAAATTTGTTAACGGCCCTCTTTGATATTTCAGATCTATTTTGACGCAGAAGAACCTGTATTAAGTCCTAAGACGTAAGCCAGAAATAAACATTATGAAACTCTCTTTCAATGTGCTTTGATAACGATAATCAGATACGTGAGGTTGGCAGCCATAACAGCAAATACTTGCCTGCTAGCAATATATCTTTTAGTAATAAATGCAAATATATACTGAATGTTGTTAGTTTACTTGGGTAATCCAGACTATGGTCAATATGAAGACGTGAATCAAACGCCGAAAAAAGATAACTAATTAAGAGGCTGTTGACTAGTCAACTAAGTTAGGCATCGTCATTATTTCTGTTGCTTTACTAAGTTGTTGTTGTTGAAGACCCATTTTCTGCATTAAAAACATTGCACCAGTATTGTGTTTGTGAAGTTTAGTCTTAATCGATTCATTGTCGACGCATAATATCTGCTCAGGTCAATATCATATTACTTGATTTCCACCATTATATCGGCAAGTGACACCCACAATTACACGGGAAAAAGTTTGTAACACATTTAAACGAAACACTTTCACTGAAAAGATCATTGGATTTTGTCGTGAATTTCAAAACATGCATGGCTGTGTAGTTTCATTTTTAGAGTTAAACAGGTCATCAAGACAAAAAAGAGATATCTGTTATTTGACCAGTCCAAATAGTCAGTCTGTTTTTCTGCTCTTTATGTTACTTTTTCATGATTTACGTATTTGTCACAGAACGAAATATTCTATAGAATCGCATAATTGAGTAAAATCTCGCATTCTGATTGGTTAACGAAGCGAGGTATTTAACGTGGAATTGCGAGTTGTTATCTACAGTACGTAATAACTATCGTCATATTCTAACACAACAACTGCAAAAAAGGTTTTCTACAATGTCATTTTAAAATGTTTTCAAAATCATTGTCACCTTTTGAAGAGTTAAAAACAAACAAAAGCGTTTTTTAAAGTGATCCGGAGGTTCTTCCTTGTTTTGAACTAAACTACAAATTCTTAGAGAGGCATAAAAACCTCTTTCGTTAGCGACAACCAGAAAACAAGAAAATCCTGTGAACACGGCCCAGAAAATGGCAAGCCAAAGTTCAAACAAAACGGAGAAGCGCCGACGGAGGAAGTGCCAGGGTCGATTGTCACATATACAGAAGAAGAAATAATTGACCTTCAAAGACGACATGGCCCTTGAAAACACGAAAAAGAGTACGCCGCTTGTAATCGTCCTGAATCGTGGTACTTAGAAAAGTACAAAACAGAGCTGAACTTAAACAGCATTTCTAAAACATTTCAAGGTACTTACCTTACATCAATGGCGACGTTCAACTTTCAATGCTATCGCTTGGACACTTCATTTCTTTCAGTTTTGCCACCGAAGAGCAAATGACCAATTTGAAAAAAGATGTTATAGATAAACGGCTTGTAAATTCAGTGAAATCCCTTTATTTATCCTTACGATTAGTGTGAAGCTTGTTTAAGTGTAAAAAAGTTTAAAAACAAATGTAAAAACAAGCACAAGGTACAAAAAAAGTTGTCGAAGGTTCAAACGTGTACGACTGACCTTGCTTCCTATTCGCTAACGCAATGGCAGTTCTGACAGTTGACTTTGAAATGGCTTTCTGGAGCGCGCGCTCAGGATAAAAACAAACAATATTATTGCTTTTTTTTTTCTGATTTTTATTCGATTATGCGATTCAAGGAAAATCCATTACCTGACTCGTGAATTCCACGTTAAATTGCACTTGAAAACCGATATCGCACTCATGTCTTCGCGACTCGTGCGATATCGGTTTTCGCGTGCAATTTAACGTGGAATTCCCTCGTCAGGTAATGAATTTTCCTACAAAATAAAAGAAAGCAGGTTTAAGTTGACGAAATCGAGAATGGTGTGTGTTAGATATAGAGAATACTTCATGGAAAGTGCTGGCGTACGGTATTTACGCACGAGTTGTTGACGTATCAGAAATCGAACGAGTGAGCGCAGCGAACGAGTAAGATTTCTGATACAAAAACAACGAGTGCGTAAATACCGTACGCCAGCACTTTCCATGTGGTATTGTGTTTATTATATACATATTGAGACATTCATCATTTTGGCGGCCTTTTTATTTTAAATCTTTCAAAAATGCTAAAATTTGTCGCTACACACTTACCGCAAAATGACAACGAAAACGAAGTATCAGCTTTTTGGTAAAAACGTTTGTTAAAAACATAAATGACGGTAAGGATATGGGGTAATCCAAGAACTATAAGTAATCTTAACTGTTTGTTCTCAATGCACAATTGAAAATGAGTGAATTTAAGTAAAATGGCCGGTTTCAATATAAGCTTAAGCTTAAATGAAGGCAAAGTAGCTCCGACAAAAAGCACAACAAAAGCTTACGTCTCGTTCTGTTTTTCCCTTTCCGCTGTTGTTTCGCCGGCTGTCTACCGCTTTCTTTATGGACAGTGAAACAAACGAAACTATTCCACTCCATTTCCGAAATGTTTTTCACTTTTTTAGTGAGAAAAACTATCTGAGTAAAACTTTTCTCGTTGAATGTGTGCCAAGCGGCGCTGCAAGCTGCAATAAAAGGCGGGAATTTTGGCGCGAAACTCACACACCTCTGTGGCTTCTGATTGGACGTATCATTTTTCTCACACGTGAAAAAACATCGTTCGCGATTCTGATTGGACGTATCATTTTTTTCACGTGTGAAAACCATCGTTCGCTCCTCTGATTGGCTAGAACTCATTTGCGTACGAAAATTTACGACATAGCTTTTTGGTGAGTATTTCTCAGTATGTATATAATAAACTCGCATATGCAAGCGTAACATGCGGTGACAAAACAAATGGGGTATATCTTTAGGACAAGAAGACAGAAGCAAACCAGACACGCCAAAAGCAAACCAGACAACATTGTTATGGAATAAATATAACAGATATCATGTCACCAAAACAGTTAGTACACAATACGTCACCATCTCAAAAATTGTCAAACATGCCGAGCCGTTCAACATTGAATGAATTTAGTGCGACTGACGTGAGCAAGAAACAGACATTCTGAAACTCTCAAACTACCGAATGATAACAATATACTATGATCAGCCAGACTGACATCCGCAACAAAAGAATGTTAATACTGCCTTACCAACAGCATTTCCTGCAGTTAGCACGTGCTGTCTGTCTTTGGTTTACCTCCCAGGGCTGACCTTGTGAGTATCCGAACGTCAGAAAATAGTTGTTATCAAATCTTATTTTTAACCGTGATGGATTATGCATTGATTTAACAAATCGACAACAAACTCCCATAGTCTGCACTCCTAATTATCTACCATAAAAATGACGTCAAAATGTTTAAAACTCTAGTGGAATTAGGAGTTGGGAGTTTTAGATCCCAGAAAAATTCTGTCGAGTTTTTTTACGGTAACATCGATTGACAACTTTTGACGTCCAATTTTTTAAAGTTTCTAGAACACACGCGCTGGGGAGAGAAAGAGGAAATTGCGTCGCCATTTCGTCTTTTCCATAGTCTGCACTTGGAATTTGAAAATAGCTCTCGACCAATCAGAACTTGCGAGAAAACGCTCAGACACTGGAAGATGTGTTATTACGATAATGGTCATTTTGCGATTAATATCCCCATTTGTTTAATATCGATCAATGCGTTAGCAATTACAACTACCGGATTTGACCAACATAGAGTTGGAAAGCCCCGCGAGCTTAGCCGGGAAACTGAGGTCCTAATGGTTATAGCCAAAAGTCGTCTAGTTACAGTCAGTGCTTCTTACAACTTACTATATCAACTTAGCGACCTCATGCTCCGTTGAAGCGTGGTAATTTAATTTCCACGAGTAATGATAGGAAAGCAGCTAGCACGGCGTTGATTATCATGTACCTCATCAAAATGCACTAAATAACTGAGTTTTAAATTAATGGGGAGGCCGCTTCGGATTGCCCTTCCGCGGGCCAATGCATTTTTGATAACAATACTAGAGAGAATGTTTGTTTTCGTTTTTAGTTTCTTGCCAAAAGCAATACCCGCCAACCTGTACCAGGGTTTCTCAATCTGTTTAATTCTGGCGTTCTAGGACAGCTTTAGTTTCTTGAAACTTACTAGAACTTTCCTATCATTTTCCGTAAATTCTATATGACTATTCAAAGTTTAGCGCGAAAACGTGAGATTTTCTCATGGCTATTTCCATTTACGGAATCTTTTACTTATATGGTTGCTAATTGCGGGGAGCAGAATTTGATAGAAAAGCTCCGAATATCTTCTGTAAATCGAAACAGATACCTAGAAAAGAAAATTATTGACATTTCTGAACAGTATTTGGTACTTGAAGCAGATATTTTACAAAATAAATGAATTTAAAATAATAAATGAAAGTTTTTGAATGCCCCAGGCTGATGTCAGATCGTTACCAGAAAGCAGTTTATTGCTCTGCTCAGTTTGCCACTTCGTTTCCCCTAATAGAAGAGTTCTTGCGCGCGAAGCGCGCAAGCGAAGGACCATGCCATCCGAGAAAATTTGGTAATCATATGACCGTACACCAACCACCCGCCTGAGAGACCGTCCATCCGCACCACAGGCATATTAATGTAAAATAACTCAATCAACAGGTATGGTAACCCAAATGCGACTCGAGGTTATTTTGGCGGGAAATCGCATAGCCACCGGCATCTTGTAGCGCAGAGACAACAAAAGAGTCAATAAAGACGAAAACGGAAGGCGGAAATTGTTTCTGTATCCTTGTTGTCTAGAGTATTAAGCTTAGATAAATTGTCATGTCCACAAATTTGGAATATAGAGCAAGACAAAGACAGAGGAAAAGAGGAAGTGGGCGGCAGGCCAGCGAAGCTCAACGAGATAAAGGGCGACAGGGATTTAGAGCGAGAGATAAAAAACAAAGGAGACATTTTTTTGTTGGAAGAACAACAGGAAAATTTTGTAGCGGCGGTGACCAATGCAAGGTGAAAATGAGCGGCAGTGAAAAAAAGTGAACTGGAACACGTACGACATTTCCTCCATAGAACGTGTAACTAAGAATTTTCTGGAAGTTCCACGTTGTACTCGTGCAAAACAACTTTTGCTAATTAGACCTATTGTTGTTTTTCATCGTTTTTCGGCGTTGCATGCTCTCTCCGCTTAGCATTGCACGATTTCATATTTTGTTTGAACAAACTATAAATATTTTCGAGAGCTTCGCTCTTATTCCTGGCTAAATCTATATATTATGAACTAAAAATAGTGTGCATATAATAACAGGCAACAAGTAATGACACTTCATGTTATGAAATACTAATTAAAAATAACTTTTTTCATAACGAGTTTCCTTCTAAAGTAGTTTGACCACTCTACAGGCGGAACATCTGTCGTAAGATACCGATGTATGAATCTTAAAAGTCCTGCATTTTAGTAGAGTAAATCAAGAAGTTCATGGCTGAGTTTAACCTAGCCAGAGTTAGGCGCCACATGTGTAGAGGGCTGGTTATTTTGGGTCTTTTAGTTTCAAACACAATGAGTATAGGAAACCAACAAACGGTGAAAGCGCCTTTTGCAATAGCCAGTGTGCAAGCAACACGGAACTCCATTCGGAAAGTCAGTTTCAACGAAACTGTTCGAACGGATTTCTTCATGAAAATTTTGCAACGCAGTGGAAACACAACGGCAACAGAACGATCAATACTGATTGCCACTAAATGTAAAACTGAAAAGGTGCATGAAAGACTGACCAAAATGCCGAAGGCAAGTGCTTTCAGGCTTGTTGTACGCTTATGGAAGAATGTTCTCTGGCTGATGTCTTCCAGAAGAAGTGGCCGGCATATCAAGGTGTCGATTAGATCAGCGACTGCTAAGCTGAGTAGGAGTTAGTTTGGGTCTCGGCGTAGGCGAGCCAACGGCCAAACAAACAAGAAAGTTTCCAAGTTATCCCAAAACGCATACGATAGTGTTGATCGTGATTAGTGGAATACTCTGTGCCATTGGTAGATGACAACCGTTTCTGTTTGCCAATGGAACGTTCATTGTGCACGTCACTTGGGCTGGTGCTCTGCAAGTCGCAAACACAGCATTACCCTCTTTACCTCGTATATCATAAGCACTTATGTAGGTTAGTTATTTAGCAATTATTCCTCTCGCCCTCATGGGCTATTGACTCAGAGCCCATTCGGACTCGAGGAATAATTGTTTTAGTAAAATCTAACTAGTTGGTCAAAAATATCAAGACAAAACAACTTTAGCTAGAAAAAACGCGAGTCAGCCGCCATTGTTTTAGTTTTCAAAGCCGGCGCTTTTCACTACTAGTGGGCCGTATAACATATAGCCTAGTAATAGCTCAACCAGTCAGAACGCAGCATTGATAATATACCAGTTGGATTTTACTAATACTAGATATTTCGAAATACCCGTATACAGTCTGTTGACGTAAGAAAGAAACTTACATTCTGAATATCTCAAAAGGTCAATTGATAAGAACACTGCACTTAAATCAGCCAGATTGACAACTACAAGAGCTGCATATTAGTATTGCCTTGCTAACAATATTTTCTGCAAGTATTTTTTATTTACCTAACAGAGCAGACCAGACTGATCCGAAACAAATTCTACCGGCCACAAAAACCATCATGAAAAAGTAGCACTTATTAATTAGTTCTTAACTTTAATCTGGATGGATTGTTATTGCCATCATCTTTTTTCGATCAATATCCCCATTAAATTCGCATCATTCATAATGGTCATATATTGAATCAGTCATTTTTACTGACTCGCCCTGAATTAGAGTTAGTGCTGCGTTCACAAGTCCTCCGGATCGAGAGCAAATACCCCAAGGTGCTTATCTGTTATAACTGCGAGCGATACTCAATAAACTAAAAAACAAAAATAAGGTAAAGCGACAAAATTGCTCTAAAATTGGACATGTTTATTGAGGAATACTGTACATTGAACTTCCAAGGGCAATTGATACTCTGAGTATAAACGTGTAAAATGAGCAAATAGCCTTGTGAGGAGTTGTTATTGTAAATACTGCTAAGTAATTGAAGTTATTTTAATGACATAGCAAAGGAATCGAGAACTTCTGCACCTTAAAGAATGTCATATACATATTGGCGACATCATGCAAGTATTTATGAGTTAGGTTCGCAACAAACTCTACAGACGGCACATCTTTCGAAAGATAGCTACGTATGAGTCTTTAAAGTCACGGATTCTTGCAGAGTAAATCAGAAAATTCATGGCTGAGTTCGACAGAGCCAAGGTCCGGAGCCACATGTGTAGAGGGCCGTTTCGCTTCATCAATGATTTACCGGCAGCAAACAATAAGGTCATTACCGGGACCCAACAAGCTGTGAAAACGCCGATCACAATGGCCAGCGTGCAGGCAACACGGATCTCCATGTGTGGTGAAGGATCAACAGAAACTGCCCGAGCCCGGAGCCGCTTCCTTTTTCGCTTGTGGATGAGCAAGAACACCATAATCAAAAGGTATGAGAAAATGACAACAAAATAGCTGAAAGCAAACGACGCAATCGCCAAGAACGGTTTGGGAAAGGAAGGTGGGAGAACAACCATTAGAATGGGCACTGAAATCGGGAAAGCCCAAGATGCTATCAGCATAATCTTTAACCCACATCTCTTCATAACGATTTCGTGGTGCAGAGGAAACACAACAGCGATAAATCGATCCACACTAATACAGGCCAAATGAACCACTGAAGCGGAGCACGAGAGATTGGCTAAAATAGAATACAGTCTTTCCAGGCTTGGTTTGCACCCGTGAACAAATGTTCGATTGTAGAACATTTCCAAAAGGAGGGGCTCACATACCAAGGTGACGATCAAATCTGCAACGGCTAAGCTGAACAGAAGGTAGTTTGAGCATCGACGAAGTCGAGGATTTGTGGCAATGGCAAAGCAAACTAGTAAGTTGCCCAGTGAACCAAATACGCACACAATGGCGTTGGCTGTTATCAAAGCAATACCTTGATACAGGGGAAGAGAACAGTCTTTTGTAGTTTTCAGTGAAACATTCATGTTTGGTTGTAGTTTGGTATGGAGCTCTGGATTTCGCAAAGGCTGTATTGTATGTGTCTTCTTCTTTGTCTCTTACTAACAGTGCTATAACTATAAGATGACTCCAAATTTGTAGTAAGTTAAGAATATAACTGTTTTTTCCGCCCACTCTTACATGAACAAATCTTATGCTGAGTTCGAAGGACCTATACTGAAGATGACTGACGTACATAAAAAGACATCCTATTAGCTTTCGAAGAAGGAAAAGATAAGTCAGATTATCAACAAAAACACAATATCAATATAAGAGTTCTAAAAAGCATTATTAATTTAAATGATACGGTCTTTGATTTATTTTATTTGCTGACTAAATCTCGTAGAGTTTCTTCATGCCTATAAACAATATTTCCGTTCGAGATCCTTCACTAATTTCACTTATTGTTGCTTCTTTTGGTTCGTGATCCGGTAGTCTTTACTCCTAAGGGCAAACGTGTTCTTCAAGAAAATGAGACAGCTCAGCAGAAATTTTTCTCGGAAGACGAAATATCCGAAGCATAATTATGTCTTGCAGTTGTGAAGTTGTTTTCACCAGATATCCCTTGTAGACAGTGAATACGCACGTGATTTAAAATGAACAAAATTATCCATTCCACAGTAAAAGGATGTGTTGTCGCAGGGTATCCTTTGTGGAATAGGCGATAAGAAAGTTAACAAGCAAGGAAGCAAGGCTACAATCTGCGACAAAATTAGTTTAGACACTTCGCCTTAATGGAGCTTTCTGGCGTTTCGCCGAAGCTAAAAGGGGAAAATAAAGATTCTTCCCCATATCCTCCATTTAATGTTGTGCCGCTGTTCGAGTTACCAGTAGAAAAGAACGAACACCCCTATATTGAATGGAGGGGAGGGGGTTGGATTCTTTTTTCTCTGAAGTTACCCTATTTGAGTACAATGTCTCAACAGTTTTGTCGCCGATTGTAGGTAATTTGTAACACTGGCCTTGCTTCCGTTTGAAAAGGCGTGCAAGTAAAGGCATTTTGACTAAACACATTTCCAGAATATGTAAATTCAAATCAAGAGACATTGAAATGTCCATAATGTATCTGCGATAA
>OZ037775.1:58955156-59067656 GCA_964035525.1 Porites cylindrica
GAATTTGCATGTTTATTTAATGTCCCTCTTTGACTACCCACCGCATTTTTCCAGTCTCTGAAGGGGGTCGAAATTAGTTCCATGTTTCGGATTGTGGATTCTGGAGCAAATACCAAGCAGCAGGTACAGAAACAGCCATCAACGGAGGGGGAGTAGCGCAGCCAATTAAATTTCTCTTCCCATTGTGAATTGAAGCGTCGTCCACTAGTCTTTGGATACTGAAAATTGACGGAAACATACCTATGTTTTTCTAACTGCAAAACGGCGCACTTTTCTTCATTTGTTAGCTTCTCACGATCGTTTTTTTTTGGGGGGGGGGGGGGGGAATTGATTTAAAAGATCACTGTCACTGACGAAGATACTTGGTAGTTCAGCTAGATAAACTCAGAAATTCCTTCAGTGTGATGTTTTTCTGAGGAATCAGAGTGAATTGACTCGAAACAAAAATAAAAATAAGCCGCTCGAGGGCTACAATGTTAAATTTATAAAAGTCATGCGAATTACCCAAAGTAAGTGAGCAGCTAGGTCAAATAAAAAATTTACATTTAAGTTTAACAATGCTATTACCTTGTTGGTCTTTAATAAGCTTTCGTCTCTTTGCTAACGTTGGCTCAGCATCAGGATCTGCGGTCTGAATGGAATAATCTTCATCCAAATCTACTAGCTCAGCTGAAGCCGCTAAATTTACACTTTCTGAAGATGTGCACTGATTATGTTGTACATGATCGCCATATTTTTCACAGAAGAAAGCAGTAATTGGTTTTTGTCTCGACATTTTGATCATGCATTCATGAGCAGTGCAGTGAATTTAACTTGAGAGTTTTTCCAGCCGACGACAGCTTTTCCCGCCGGCGGATAAACTGAATGGAAAACTAATGCCCCGTATGTGAAATCTTATCCTGTCACGCAGCTTGCCAAGGTTATGTCACGATACATCTACGTAATAGCCCGCTCCGCACAGTTCACATGAAACGAATTAACCTCAATAAAGTGCTTTTTTTTTTCTCAACCCATCCACCTTATATTAGCAGGTTTAATCTTTAACATCATTCTTTTTTTTCTGGGAATTTTTTTCTCAATTTCACGTTTCTTTAAAAAAAAAAAATCAAAATCAAGACGAGGCAATTGCCTCGTCTTGCCTCATGCTAGCTTCGGCCCTGAGCAACGGCACAGAACTGAAACAAGTATTTCACACGCACAGTACACATCGAACATCATGCCGGGACGGTTGGCCGACTGGACTGACTGGCGTAAAATCAGGATTAAGACTCCCTCTTCGTCCAACACACTTATGAGTAGAAGTAGGATATAAAGAAATTTGTTTACCCCGCCTTCTTAGGCGTTATGAAACTTATTTTCTGGATTTCGATTTTATTCTGAAAAAGAAGCGATCAGGTTAAGAAGGAAAAATCCAGACTGGCCTGCTTACGCGGAATTCCAAGTGTCAAAATGATAGCTTAATCTTTGGTTGTTCTTTCCTAAGGGTAGCTTGGATACCACACCAATTATTTTTTAGGGAGAGGGGGAGGCGGGAGGTGGGCGTTGCACTTAGCAATTGCAAGAGAGGATGATCTTTGGAAATTGAAGAGTCGTGTCAGGAAATAGTGAGAAATGAGGTTGAGGACAAGGTGTCTAAAATGTTTTCTTCGCCAATTGTAGCTGGACACTTCGCTATACTGAGAAGGTGACTTCCTTCGCTAAGAAGAGGAATCATTTCTCTCTACCTTCTCTCGTCTGCTCACGGGGAGAGTTTATGATTATTACTTCAAATTAGATACCTACATTCCTGTTTCAGTTGTGCTTAAAGCGTTTGAAACTACCTGTAGTTTTTAAAATCAAACAAAAAGACCACCCCGGTGTGGCGACCAAATCCCTTCTAAAGCGACCAAAGAAAGACACAGACACACAGCTAAATCATTTATTTTTAATAATATATCTACGAGACAAAAGACAGATTCAAATCAATGAAACACGAACAGCTTGTCCAGCCCGCAATTTACAGGCGTTGAATATTTACTTTCATGCACACAGGCTACGGTCAGTCGGGCGTTCAGCTTCGGAAAGTTAACTTAAGCCATGATTGTTAAGGACAAAAAAACCCATGAATTGAGTCAGTGGCATGTTTCTTACTACTATATAAGATCCAGCTCCGGCCTTCATGAATTCAATTGCATTATTGATCAGCGACAAACGACAAATTCGCTCACAGATTGCAGCTGGACATTTGGTAATAATCAAGAGAGTCGCTGTATAAACTCCTTTATATAAACTAAGTCCATGTAGAGAAATATTTCGTCAAGGACTTGAGCCCCAACTGCATTTGTGTGTAAATAGTCCAGCTACCGTTTGCCAATTTTAGATCTTGGATGCGGACCTTAAAAAGTCAACCAAAGAGAAACTCGCCTACGTTTGACAAAATGCGCTAAGCTAAATAAACGCGATGAAGTTTGAGAGAGAGAAAATACATTTTATCATTAACTTTTTACCTGCCATTAAGTTGTTTTTCTGGTTGCGTAAGCTCCCTAATAGCTAATAAAGAATACTTCCAGTCGTTAACAATTCTCCAAATATTCCTGTATTTGTAAACCAATAGTACACGCTGACCGTTTGCCACACATGTAGATGACAGTTTTTCCTCACAAAAATTAACCATTAGGAACAATTGCGACTTCAAACTGTGTTTAATTTCTTGAAACAAGTAGCAAAAAGTCCACAACTCTACAAACGGAACAACTTTCGAAAGATATCAACGTATGCCTCTTTGAAGTCCCGGATTTTAGCAGAGTAGATCAGAAAGTTCATGGCTGAGTTTGACAGAGCCAGGGTTCGAAGGCACAAGTCCAAAGGGCCGTTTGGCCTTGTAAGTGGTTTTCCAGTCATTATGGCAATCATTATAGTTATCACGGGAACCCAACAAGCGGAGAAAATACCGATTGCGATGGCCAGCGTACAAGAAACACGAACCTCCATGCGGGAAGTCAGTTTCACGGAAACGTTTCGAGCTCGGCTGAGTTGCTTTCTTTTCCTATTGTAACGTAGCAGAAATACCACGATCAGAAAGTAGAAAAAGAAAATTAAGAAATAGCTGAAGACAAAGGTTCCAAATAAGAGAAATGGGCTCGCCGAATATGAAGCCGACGGAATGACACGCGATAAAACGAGAAGAATAATCACCTTAAAAATCGGAATTGACCAGGATACTATAAGCATAACCTTAAGTCCGCACTTCTCCATGAAGTTTTTGTGTCTCAGTGGTAACGCAACGGCAACAAATCGATCAAGACTGATGGCTACCATATGCAAGACTGAGGTGGCACATGAAAGATAGCCTAAAATGAAGAACGCAGTGTCTAGGCTCGCCGTGCAATCGTACAAGAATGTTCTCTCGATGATAACTTCGATAAACAGTGGCTCGCATATCAAAGTGACGATTAGATCAGCGATCGCTAAGCTGAATAGAAGGTAGTTGGAGGCTCGGCGTAGGCGAGAATTTGTAGCAATGGCCAAACAAACAAGCAAGTTTCCAAGTGATCCCAAAACGCAGACGATAGCGTTGATTGTGATCAGTGCAATACCAGGAGCCATGGGAAGAAAACAACTGTTCACGTTCTTCGATGATTCATTCATGCTGTCTTCTAGACTGATGTACTGTACGGCGTAAAATCAGAATTAAGTTCCACCTTTTTCTCCAAGGCATCAGAACATGTGAATAGATGAAGTTGGAAGTAAGAAATAAATAATATGTACCCGTCCATTTCAGACGTTATCAGACTTATTTTGACGCAAAAGAACCTATTTTAGTCCAGTACAGACGTGAGCCATATTGAAGACAGATATAGATATACTGCGACAACAATCAGATAAGTCAGATTGACAACCATACCTGTAAATATTGAATCTGCTGGTAATATATCTTTCAGATCTTTCAGTGATCAATGCAAATCTGTAGTGCATGTTTTTAGAAAATAGAATACCTGAGTAACTTAGACCATGGCCAATCCGAATACGCAAATTAAACGTCGAATACACTAACTAACAGGCTCTTTATTGGCCCAACTAGGTGAGGCATTGTCATCATCAATATAATTACTTTACTTGTTGTTCTTCTTGTTGTTGTTGATGACATCCCATCGTTTTAATTAAGATCATGTACTGTTTGTGTAATTTTTAAAAGTTAAAGCTGAATAGAATCAATGCATGACATGACTAATATCTCTGCTCAGGTCAAAATCAAATTACTAGTAAGAGTTGCATCATTACACTGAGCTGCAAGTGATGTTCACCTTTAAAAAGCGGCAATTTTGCAAATATGAGAACATATTTAGGCTGTTTTCACACTATACCTGGTAGCTTTCTGGTATGATATGAATAGCAACGGCACAAAACTGAAACAAGTAGTTCACACACACAGTACACATCGAACATCGTGCCGGGGCGGTTGGCCGACTGGACTGACTGGCGTAAAATCAGGATTAAGACTCCCTGGCGTCCAACACACTTATGAGTAGAAGTAGGATATAAAGAAATTTGTTTACCCCGCCTTCTTAGGCGTTATGAAACTTATTTTCTGGATTTCGATTTTATTCTGGAAAAGAAGCGATCAGGTTAAGAAGGAAAAATCCAGACTGGCCTGCTTACGCGGAATTCCAAGTGTCAAAATGATAGCTTAATCTTTGGTTGTTTTTTCCTAAGGGTAGCTTGGATACCACACCAATTATTTTTTAGGGAGAGGGGGAAGCGGGAGGTGGGCTTTCCACTTGGCGATTGCAAGAGAGGATGATCTTTGGAAATTGAAGATTCGTGTCAGGAAATAGTGAGAAATGAGGTTGAGGACAAGGTGTCTAAAATACTTTTTTCGCCCTGCAATTGTAGCTGGACACTTCGCTATACTAAGAAGCTGGAGACTTCCTTTGCTAAGAAGAGGAATCATTTCTCTCTACCTTCTCTCGTCTGCTCACGGGGAGAGTTTATGATTATTACTTCAAATTAGATACCTACATTCCTGTTTCAGTCGTGCTTAAAGCGTTTGAAACTAACTGTAGTTTTTAAAATCAAACGAAGAGACCACCCCCGGTGTGGCGACCAAATCCCTTCTAAAGCGACCAAAGAAAGACACAGACACACAGCTAAATCATTTATTTAAGAATTTATCTACGAGACAAAAGACAGATTCAAATCAATGAAACACGAAAAAAACAGCTTTTCTTGCCCGCAATTTACAGGCGTTGAATATTTACTTTCATGCACACAGGCTACGGTCAGTCGGGCGTTCAGCTTCGGAAGCTTAGGCCATGATTGTTAAGAACATAAAAACCCATGAACTGAGTCAGTGTTTCTTACTACTATATAAGATCCAGCTTCTGCCTTCATTAATTCAATTCCATTAGTGATCAGCGATGGGAATATAATATATTAGGCACAGCCTTCTTTTATTAGGGTCTTGCGTCTTAAACGGAGTATAACATTTACCAACTTGGCGCCTCGACCAGGGTGTCCTCTTGGACCGGGATCCTCTCAAAGAGTTGGAAGATTGGCGAGGAGCGGTCTGCATTTGTGGAACCAACATTTTTTTCTCAAAAAATCCAAATCCGTGAGGTTAGTTTGAAAAATTCTGGAAATTACTTATTAATAACTCTCTGTGCAGAACGAAACGAATCAGGGTCATAGGATAAGGACAGGGTAGCAAATTAATGAACAGGCTCAGGGTGTGAAGGCCTCAGCGGCACACCCCTACTCTAACTTTCCTAAGGTAATCCCCTTCGAGGGCTTCTCCTATCCTTTCCGAAATTCGTAGATGCTACTAGGGGTCCGATCCTTTCTCACGATATTAGCCAAACCTGGTGATTAAAACGTGAAAATCACCATTTCAGAAAATTGTAGGGAAGTCCATGCAAAGTAGTACAGCTCCGAAAAAGCTAGGAAATGGAACAAACACCTATGCCCTATTCACAATAACTAAACCTGTTTAATTAAATTAGATTAAAACAAAAAAGAAAAAAAAAGGAAAGAAAAAACATGAGGTGGAAAACTGGAAAAAAGACTTTTTACACAGGATTCACATAGAATTCGCCATGTTTTGTAACTTGCACTACATTTTCAATTAACTTAAGTTAGTAAGCAGCTCCTTGTTTTACAATGTATGAAGGAAACAATTTTAAACCGTATTTAAGTAAACAGCTTTTAAACATGTTTATGCTTTGGTGTGACTGAGGTGCTAGAAAAGTTTGTGTCTTCCTTCAATTTCTTCCTTTGAAACTTTTCAGACAATTATTTATTTACTCCATTAAGCAAATATTTTACACTTCGGCAAAGGATAGTTCGTCCGGTGCCCCTGCTTGACGTCGGTTCATTACCAGAGTACAGTTTCTTGAACTGCTGACGTAATTGTGAGACCAGCCTCTCCCTTAAACATGATAGATAGTATCAGAGAGGAAGTACCGAGACTTCACGTTTCTGAAACACTAAAATACCCTTTTCATAATGAGTAGGACTGCTCACAAGTTCAGCTTCCTAAAACTTTCTGAGTTCTTGAAACCGTAGTAAAAGTCGAGACCTCTACAGGTGGAGCATCTTTCGAAAAATATCAACGTATGCCTTTTTGAAGTCCCTGATTTTAGCAGAGTAGATCAGAAAGTTCATGGCTGAGTTGGACAGAGCTAGGGTTCGGAGCCACATGAGTAGAGAGCCGTTTCGATTTATAAGTAGTTTTCCAGTGGCAAAGAATACAGTCATCAGAGGAACCCAACACGCCGTGAAAATGCCGATTGCGATAGCCAATGTGCAAGCAACACGGACCTCCCTGCTGGAAGTCACTTTCACAGAAAGTGTTCGGGCACCTAGCTGCTTTCTTGTCCTTCTGTGATGGATCAAAAATACCACAATTAGAAAGTAGAAAAAGAAAATAAAGAAATAGCTCAAGGCAAAGGTTCCCAGTCCGATAAAATGGCCAGGATAGGATGCCGGCGGAACGATAGACCTCAAAACAGTCAAAAGAATCGGCAATGACCAGGATACTATAAGCATAACTTTAAGTCCGCAATTCTTGATGAATTCTTTGTACCGCAACGGAAACACAACGGCAACGAAACGATCAAGACTGATTGCAACCATATGTAACACTGAAGTGCTGCACGAAATTTGGGATAAAAGAGAGTACGTACGCTGCAGTCTCTCGGTGCACTCATGGAAGAACGTCCTCTTGATTATTACTTCCAAAAGTAGTGGCTCGCATCCCAAAGTGACGATCAGATCAGCGATCGCTAAACTAAATAAAAGGTAGTTTGAGGCTCGGCGTAGGCGAGAGTTTGTAGTAATGGCCAAACAAACAAGCAAGTTTCCAAGTGATCCCAGAACGCTTATGATAGCATTGATTGCTATAAGTGGAATACCATGAGCCATGGGAAGAGAACAACTGTTTGCGTTCTCCGATGATTCGTTCATGTTGTCGTTTGGCCTGATGCACTGCGCGGGCGAAAAATCAGGATTAAGGTCGTTTTTCGTCCAACACTTAGCATATGTGAATAGAAAAAAAATTGGAAGGAAAGTATACATAAATTTGTTTACGGCCCACTTTGATATTTCAGATCTATTTTGACGCAAAAGAACCTATACTTAGCCCCAAGACGTAAGCCAGAAATAACATGCTGAAACTCTCTTACTATGATAACAACAACCAGATACGTCAGGGTGACAGTCATAACAGGAAACATTAGCTTGCTAGCAATATATCTTTCAGTAATAAATGCAAATACGTACTGTATGTTGTTAGTTTACTTGGGTAATCCAGACTATGGTCAATATGAAGACGTGGATTAAACGTCGAAAAAAGATATCTAATTAAAAGGCTGTTGTTTAGTTTAACTGGGTTAGGCATCATTATTTCAATTACTTTACTAAGTTGTTGTTGTTGAAGACCCCATTTTCTGTATTAAAAACATGTATTGTGTTAGTGAAGTTTAGCCTTAATCGATTCAGTGTACGCCTTCTAAACTAATATCTCCTCAGGTCAATATCATATCACTTGATTTTCATCATCATATCGGCGAGTGACATCCACCTTCACGCGAAAACAAGTTTGAAACTCATTTAAACAAAACACTTTGACTGAAAAGATCATTGCAATTTTTCAAAACATGCATGGTTGCGTAGCTTCGTTTTTAGAGCTAAACATGTTTTCAAAAAATTGAGATATCTATAAATTTACCAGTCCGAATGGTCAGTCTTTTTTCTGCTCTTCATGTTACTTTTTCATGATTTGCGCATTTGTCACAGACAAACGAAAAATTCTATAGAATTGAAGCAAGCAGGTTTGTGGAGGCTCCAGGTTTAAGTTGACGAAATCCAGAATGCTGTGTGTTAAATACGCCCATATCCAAGCGTAACATAGTGTGACAAAACAAATGGGGTATATCTCTAGGACAACAAAGCAAACTGGGGGTAGCTTAATTGACCAGCGGCACAATATTATTCAGAAAGAGTGGATGAGGGAGAGTTTAACTTGGTGGAGTAGATAGTGTCGGTAAAACGTGAAAAAATGCTGTTGAGCGTCTCATAAATGACTTACTTTGTCGACGATTGTGACGAAACACTTTCCTATGTGATAAGACGCTGACAGGACCCTTTCTTTGCTAAGAAGAGTAATTTTCCCTTCCCTCTCTTCTGCTACCGAGGATAGATTATGGTTAACACTTAAAGTTGAGATCTACGCTCCAGTTTCTGTCGTGAATGAAGCGGTTGAAACTATTGTTCTTTTTTAGAATCGAACCGAGATACCATCTCCGGCCTGACAGCCGAATCCCTTCTAAAACGACCAAGGAAAGACAGACAGAGGTACTTCACTTCGTCTTTATTGCATTATGTTTTAGAGTATATCAACGAGGTAGAAAACGAAAGTTGATTGAATGAAACCCAAGTATAGCTTGTCGCGTCAATGTCCAGGCGTTACGGATTACTTCCACGTTTGTTTGTACAAACCATGGCCATTTGCCTATTAAACAAGTCGGTTTCGTCAAGAGGCGTATGTAGAATTACATTTATTCGCAAATTTCAAAATTGACAAGATCGTGGTCAATCCTGAATGAGGCCACGAATAATATTGAAAAAAAGGTGCGGCCCTCTTTTGTTTATTATGTACCTCATCACGCTTTAATAACTATGTAATTGCTGAGTCTCAAAATAATTCGGCTTTCTTATCGTTTCCCGAAAATCTTTGAAGCTATATAAGGGTTGAAGATTAGTTTAGCTTCTCATCTGCACTGTTTATTTGAGTAGGCGATACATACTTCCTCATACCAATATTTTTTACAGACAACAAGTCGTTGGGTGCCCCTGCTTCATGTCAGTTCTGTGCCAAAATACAGTTTCTATCTGCCTGGAAAGTGAGCCGGTGGAACGATATGCTTTAAAATGGGGAGGAATTGGGATTGTCCAAGACGTAGGCATAGCCTTAAGTCCGCATTTCCCGATTAAGATGTTATGCCGCAGAGGAAACACAAGGGCAGGGAAACGATCAAAGCTGATTGCGACCATATGAAAGACTGATGTGGTACATGAAACATGGGATAAAATACCAAACACACGTTCCAGGCTCGCTGTGCACTTGTGGGAGTGGAAGAATATTTTATGGCTGATGATTTCCAACAGAAGGGGCGTGCATACTAAAGTGACGATTAGATCAGCGATCGCTAAGCTGAATAAAAGGTAGCTGCAGGCTCGGTGTAGACGGCAATTTGATCCCAAAACGCAAACGATGGCATTGACTGTGATCAGTGGAATGCCATGAGCCATTGGAAGAAAACAGCAACAGTCATGTTGTGTGTTGTGTATGCTTGTTCTATGACTCACATGACGGGCTTAGGCTACAAAAAAAATTCTGACCAGGAGGTCTTCTAATCTTGTACATTATTTGTCACCGCCTGCCGGAAACAAACAATGAACCTTTTTTTTCTCAGTATCTTGTTTCATTTGTTAGATTTACTGAGGTCGTCGCGTGTTGCGTGTGAATATTTCGCTAAAGTTTCTGTCGCTTTATAACGCTAGTTGCATTTGCGAAGCTATGAGTAAAATGGCTACATTACTAATTACTCCCGGCAAGTGTTAAATCTACTTTAATTTAACTGGAAGATGCCGGCAAAACGAATCCGTTATAACCTACGTCAAGTTCGACCTCTAAACTGCTAAACGAGAGTGGGAAATTATTTCTGCAGGAAATCCTTACTTGGTTATCGACTTTGGTAAGTGTAGCTTTGTTTAGTCCAGCAATTGCTGGTAAGTCGTGATTTTTAATATTTCGCTTTTTTGTTCCTGAAAAATACCGACAAAAAAAAATTTCGAGTGGAAATTATTTTTGTTCGCACGTGTTCTCTGATGATGTGTTTCACATAATTTTCGATAATGTATTACTAAAAGATTCTGTCCAGATTTCTCGATATTTTATCAAACGATCACTAGCCTCGAGCAGTTGGCACTTTCCTATTTTGCTTTTGTATTTTGATCACTGCACCGTCTCATGAAAGTGCTTTTAATTATTCTGGCGGGAAATATGTACCGCGCGTGTTTGTTTGGCGCCCAGGCCCGGGTTGCTCGAAGCATGGTTAGTGCTAACCAGCGTTAAATACCATGGCAACCTAGGATACCTCTTAACCAACGGTTAGCGCTAACCAGGCTTCGAGCAACCGGCCCCAGATCAGTGGTATCAGTAATCAAGAAAAAAAGGAAGAGACTCCACACAGGTAACAAAACTTAATGATTATTTCAGAAGCTTTTGATGTTAAAAATTATTGCTCTGCACTATTCTGTTCTGGATCAACACTCGAGAGAGTCAGCTCTTTTCTCAAAAAATTTCGCAGACAATTAACCTCGCTGGGTCATGCTGGGTCCCCTTGTTTTTCTGAGCTTTTGTTAGCTGCGTTGCATAGTATTAGCCTGGGTAGTGTATACCTGAAATCTACGTTAACTTGCAAAAATGCTCTAATTATTCCTGTAGTATCCTGGGTAGTGTATACCTGAAATCTACAGTTAACTTGCAAAAATGCTCTACTCATTCCTGTAGTATCCTGGGTAGTGTATACCTGAAATCTACCGTTAACTTGCAAAAATGCCCTAATCGTTCCTGTAGTATCCTGGGTAGTGTATACCTGAAATCTACCGTTAACTTGCAAAAATGCTCTAATCATTTCTGTAGTATTCTGGGTAGTGTATACCTGAAATCTACGTAATATGTCAAAAACGAGTGCGAGTGCCTTTTTTTATCAGGGCTTCCAGACACCGAGAAACAGATGAAAGCACGAGGCTGCAGGCTGAGTGCTTTTATTGTTTCGAGGTGTCTGGAACCCCTGATGAAACACAAAGCACGAGTTTTTGACATGATGACTTGTCAAACGAAGAATAGGTAATTAGAAGACGTGCTCAATAGGCTACTGTTTGTTTCTTATTCGTGATAAAAGAAATGAATATTTAATATGCGGCCATGCTGGCGGTTTTTTAGTAGATTAACATTACGGCGCGTGATGGAGGTCGAGTCCGGATCAGAACGATTTTGTGTTCCTAAAACTTTCTTTTCAAGAAAATGCTCTGGTGAATGACGCCGTTCCAGCTCCAACTAAGTATAAAAACAAGTGGGCTGTGAGCAGTTTTGTCGAATGGCAGAGGTTAAGAGAGGTTCAAGTTCCGGTATTAGATTGTGGTGGTCTCTTCAAGGACTACGACTTACACAAGGTTACCGCTCTGAGCGGAGATATTGCCGGAATGAATGTTCTGTCGCTTAACTATTGGTTGTCAAAATTCGTGGTGGAGGTAGCTAAAAAGTCCGGTGAAAGATACCCTCCCAAGACTGTTTATAGTATCATTTGTTCGCTCAAGCGTTATTTGGAGGAGAAAAATGGATCCGAAGCTTTGAATCCTCTGGACGCTAGTGACTAAAGGTAATTGACAACTTTTAGACCGCATTGTTCAGAATTTTAAAATGCACTGTTTTGGGAATTGAATTTGGTGTGTTGTTTTTCGAAGGTTTGTCCTTTTCTGACGTTGCCTAGATGCCGAGATGAAGGATGGTGTTCGAGAAGGGCTTTACATTAAGTGCAAGAAGGAGGAGAAGGAGCGAGCAAGAAGAAGCAACATTCTGGTGTCCAAGAAAAAAAATAATATGTTGCCCTATTGTTGTTGTAAGTAATGATTGAAGCGGCAAATATACTGTATTTACTATTAAGACTGATTAAAATTCAAATTTCTTGATCAGTGTTTTCATCAGTTTTTGAACCAACCGGAGTAATCTTGATCTAGATTTTCATTGGGTATCAACATACATCCAGCTGACCAAAATGGGGCACTCCGATTTGCTTATAACCGTATGAATAATTAGTGAGTTTGAGAAAGTTGACTTGCAAAAATGCTCTAATTATTCCTGTAGTATCCTGGGTAGTGTATACCTGAAATCTACAGTTAATTTGCAAAAATGCTCTGATCATTCCTGTAGTATCCTGGGTAGTGTATACCTGAAATCTACAGTTAACTTGCAAAAATACTCTAATCAATGCTGTAGTATCCCGTCTAGTGTATACTTAAAAAATACATAACATTGACTTATTGGACTTAAGGAGGTGATAATCTTATTCAAGTCTTACTGTTTTTTACCATTCATGGTCAATTAACAGCTTTCTCTTATTCCATCTTATTTTTTCAGCACCCTCTCGAAACTGATTTTGGCACGAGTGTTGCCTTGAACAAAGCGGAATAAAAGAGAAGTATAAGAACAGTTATTGCAGTATTTTGTGTTAGTGATCTAGAAGCCTCTGAATTTGGCGATTTTGCGATGGTGACATATGGCCAGGACTATTTTCATTTGCTTGATATAAAAGCAGTACAAAAAAATCTTAAATCATATCGGTACTTGTCTGTTAATTGTTTCTGTCGGCTTTATAAAGATTTGATGCCTTTACATACTGATACAGGACCATACAGTAGTTAGCGCGTTTGCTAAATTTGAAATTTGGTAATGTTAAATTAGAAAGGAGCTACTTTTCAGCTACTTTTACGAGTTTTACAAAAAACATTTTCCCGGCCTTTCAGGAAGCGGCTTAATAGTTTCAAAGTTGCAATGCAGTCACAAAACTGAATTCTTGAGTTTACGTCCATTTCATACTATGTTACTGCCCGAGACTGAAAAAGGCGCTTTGTAAAATGTTTATGCCGTTTTATCATTACCGAAGTAGTGAGTGCCTCGAAAAAGCTGTTAGCGTGGCAGAAAAAGATATAAACCTTGCTTTAATCGGATATTGCGGTTACTTTCATTTCAGTTCATGGTACCTTGAGTTACTCTTTTGTGGGCAATTTACGGAAGTCCTACGGCATTCAGCCGACACCTCAAGAGCCTAGAGCCGTCAGACCTTGGTTTTGATTTACTCATGCAAATTAGCTGGCTGCACATTGAATGTGCAGCCAGGTAATTTACATAGAATAATTTTTTCGCGCTTCAGAGCTCGTCATAGTCGTAAAAATGGCATTTGATTCGTTTGTCATTAACGTACATTAATGAAAAGAGGCAGAAGTTGATCGTTATAATTACATTACTGCTTGCCATCTCAGAAATTATTAATATAAACATGCCGAAGGAGCACTTTGAATTAATTTAATCCGACTGACGTAAACAGCCATTCTGAAACCCTTAAACTACCGAATCATTACAATGCTAAGACAGGCCAGTCGGATTGATAACCATAACAGAGAAATATCTTGGTTACAATATTTTGTGCAATGAGAACATACTGAATATTTTTTATTTGCCTCACGCCATGGTTATCCCAACGTGACTTAACCGGTCTCTACCATCAGAACAAAAACAGTGATAGTTGTTATTAGTTGCGAATTCTTGACCCGTATAAATGTCGAGCACTCTACAAGCGGAGTATCGTTCGTGCGATAACGGTGTATGCATATCGAAAGTCCCGCATTCTAGCAGAGTAAATCAGAAAGTTCATGGCTGAGTTTGACAAAGCCAGGGTTTGGAGCCACAAGTGTGCAGGGCCGTTCCACTTTACAACTGGTTTACTAGGTGCAAAGGCAGACATAAGGGGAGTCCAACAAACGGTGAAAACTCCGGTTGCTATAGCTAGTGTGCAAGCAACACGGACCTCCATGCGAGGGGTGAGTTTTAAAGAAAATGTTTGAGCTCTTAGCTGCTTTCTTGTCTTTCTTTGGTGGAGTAGAAATACCACTGACAGGAAGTGAAAAACGAAAATACTTAAACAGCTGAAGACAAACATTCCAAATCCGACGGATATGTAGGAAGAGGAAGCTGGCGAAATGATGAAGAATAAAGTAGCACCAAGAATCGGAATAAACCATGATGCTATGAGCATAACCTTCTGTCCCCATTTCTTCAGGAAGATTTTGTGACGCAATGGAAACGCAATGGCAACGAATCGATCGAAACTGATTGCCACCATATGCGAGACCGAAATGGCGCATGCAAGATCGGCTAATGCGTAATACACAATTTGTTGCAGACTCGCAGTACACTCTTGGAAGAATGTTATCCGGCTGATGAATTCCAGAAGAAGTGGCTCTCCTATCATGGTGACGATTAGATCAGCGGTTGCTAAGCTGAACAGGAGGTAGTTTGGGGCTCGGCGTAGGCGAGAGTTTGTAGCGATAGCCAAGCAAACAAGGAAGTTTCCAAGTGTTCCAAAAACGCAGACGATAACGTTGATGATGATAAGTGGAATACCATGTGCCATGGAAAGAGAACAGCCAATCGAGTTTATCGAGGAATTTCGGCTGGTGTTCTGCATGTCGAAAAAACGGTACCAAGTTATATTTTTGATACCTCCTTTATCATTAGCACCCAGCGCTTATCATAAGCGACGGATGCTAATGACGTAAAGAGTTCTATGACGTAAACAAGAAACAGACATTCTGAAACTCTCAAACTATCAGTTGATGAGAAGACTCAGCAAGATCAGCCAGATTGACAACTACAACGGCAAAATATGACCTTGCTAACAATATTTCCTTTCAGTTTTTTATTTACCTCGCAGAGCAGAACATGTGAATGATCCGAACGTGACTCTACCGGCAATAAAACCATCGTAAAGAGTAGCACTTATTAGTTATTAACTTTAACGTGGATGGCGTGATTGTGTATTGCTATCGTGGTTTTCGTTTTACGATCAATATCGCCCATTAGTATCATTCTAATCATATACTGCGGGTTAATAATTTTAACTGACTCGGCCAAAATCAGAGTCAGTGCAACTTTGTCTCACCACTCTGCTCAGATCGAGATCAAATAAATCAATGAATAAAAAATCAGAACTACGAGATATAAATGTATAAAATGAGCAAGTAGCCTTAAGCAACTGAAGTTCTTTTTAATGACATAGCAAGAGGAATCGAGAACTTCTGCATCTTTGAGAAGATCACAAACATATTAGCGACATCAATTGTTTATAAGCAAAGTTCGCAACAAACTCTACAGACGGCACATCTTTCGAAAGATAGTTGCGTATGAGTCTTTAAAGTCACGGATTCTTGCAGAGTAAATCAGAAAATTCATGGCTGAGTTCGACAGAGCCACGGTCCGGAGCCACATGTGTAGAGGGCCGTTTCCCTTCATCAATAATTTACCGGCAGCAAACAATGCGGTCATTAACGGGATCCAACAAGCCGTGAAAACACCAATGACAATGGCTAGCGTGCAGGCAACACGGATCTCCAGGTTTGATGAGGGATCAACAGAAACTGCCCGAGCCCGCAGCCGCTTCCTTTTTCTCTTGTGGATGAGCAAGAACACCATAATCAGAAGGTATGAGAAGATGACAACAAAATAACTGAAGGCAAACGACGCAATCGCCAAGAACGCGTTGGGAAAGGAAGGTGGCAGAACAACCCTCAGAATGGGCACTAAAATCGGGAATGCCCAAGATGCTATCAACATAATCTTTAACCCACATTTCTTCATGATGATTTCGTGGTACAGAGGAAACACAACGGCGATAAATCGATCCACACTAATACAGGCCAAATGAACCACTGAAGTGGAGCAGGAGAGATTGGCTAAAATAGAGTACAGTCTTTCCAAGTTTGGTTTGCATCCGTAAACAAATGTTCGATTGTAGAAAATTTCCAAAAGGAAGGGTTCACATACCAAGGTGACGATCAAATCTGCAATGGCTAAACTTAATAGAAGGTAGTTTGAGCTTCGACGAAGTCGAGGATTTGTGGCAATGGTAAAGCAAACTAGTAAGTTGCCCAATGAACCAAATAAGCACACAATGGCGTTGGCTATTATCAAAGCAATACCTTGAGACAGGGGAAGGGAACAGTCATTTGTAGTTTTCAGTGAAACATTCATGTTCAGTTGTAGTTCGGTATGGAGCTCTGGATTTCGTAAAGGCTGTATTGTATGTGTCTTCTTCTTCGTCTATTACTAACACTGCTATAACTATAAAATGACTCCAAATTTGTAGTAAGTTAAAAATATATCTGTTTTTTCCGCCCACTCTGACATGAACAAATCTTACGCTGAGTTCGAAGGACCTATACTGAAGATAACTGACGTACATGACGTACTGACGTTAGCTTTCGAAGAAGGAAAAGATAAGTCAGATTATCAACAAAAGCACAATATCAATATTGGAGTTCTAAAAAGGTTTATTAATTCACATGATATGGTCTTTGATTAATCATATCTGCTGACTAAATTACGTAGAGTTTCTTCATGCCTATAAACAGTATTTCCGTTCGAGATCCTTCACTAATTTCACTTATTTTCACTTATTCACCCGCGGCCCGGTAGTCTTTACTCCTAAGGGCATACGTGTTCTTTAAGGCAATGAGACAGCTCAGCAGAAATTTTAATCTGAAAATAAAATGTCCGAAGCATAATTATCTCTTGCAGTTGTGGAGTTTGTTTTCGCCAGATATCCCTTGTAGACAGTGAGTAAGCAGTTGATTTAACATGAATAAAAATATCCATTTCACAGTAAAAGGATTTGTTGTCGCCGGGTATCCTTTGTGGAATAGGCGATGAGAAAGTTAACAAGCAAGGGAGCAAGGCTACAATCGGAGACAAAATTAGTTTAGAAACTCCGCCTTAATGGGGCTTTCTGACGTTTTACCGAAATTAAAAGGGGAAAATAAAGCTCCCCCCCCCACCATCCCCTTCATGCAATGTTGTTTCTCTGTTCGAGCTACCAGTAGAAAACAACAAACACCCCTACTTTGAATGGAGGGGAGGGGAGGGGAGGGGGGTGGATTGGTTTTTTTTCTGAAGTTACCCTATTTGAGTGCATTTGTTTTCTCGGAAAATTGTATGGTTACAATGTCTCAACAATTTTGTCGCCGATTGTAGGTAACTTGTAACACTGGCCTTACTTCCGTTTGAAAAGGCAAGTGAAGCTAACGAAACAATTTTATAGAATAGGTAAATGCATACCAAGAGACAATGAGATGTCCATAATGTATCTGCGATAAAACAAGATAATTATGGGAGTATAACTAATGTGTTATTATCAACCCCTAGCACAACGTTTCTTACAACAATATACGCTCAAGCTTTTGCTATGATGAAGGCAATTCCACGAGTTATTTATATTAGGAAAACAATGGTACGGCCCTCTTTTGTTCATTGTGTACCTTGTCAATCAAGCTGCAACGGGGTTACTGTAGCTTTCTTAAGGAGTATGTTGAGAAGTGGGACCGTATAGTTTTTAGTTTTTATCCACCACCACAAAACCCGTTGACAATATCCGACAACCTGTACCATCGACATACCATGGGCACTCTATACCTACGACGGTTTTCCCTTACAAATATACTTTCTAAAAGCGTAAAATCTTAGGGACGTTAAAGAAAAGATTCAAACACGTCATGTAAATTGAACGGACATTTAGAAAAATTAAGTCTTTTAGAGCTATTGAAATTTCTGGGCAACATTAACTGCCCCAAGTCGTTATTTTAAAGCGTTTAAGTTCAAGTTTAAGTTTTTCTTGAGCTATCGAAATTTCTGGGTGTTGACGTTGGCTCAGTTCATTGCCATAACGTAGTTTCTTGCGCTGGGGGACCCGATCCTGGCGTGATTGTAAGACCGGCGTCTACACAGAAGTTGTTGTGCTGGAGAAGAAGTGCCGGCACTTGAAGTTTCTGATATGCTAAATTTAGATAACCTGTTAATGACGATTATAATTAATCATGAGTTGAACACTAGGAACTTTTTGGTAGTTTTTTAAATCTTGAAACTGTAGCAAAAGGTAAGCTCCAGCTACAAGCGGAGCACCTTTCGTAAGATGCCAACAAATGCATCTCTGAAGTCGCCGATTTTATCAGAGTAAATCAGAAAGATCATGGCCGAGTTTGATAGAGGCAGAGTTTGGAGACACATTTGTAGAGGGCCGTTTAGCTTCAGTTTTCGCTGAAGGCAAAGATAAAAAATCCGAAAGATAACACGAAAGAGGAAGCTGGCGCAATAATAACGGATAATACGGAAGCAAGAATCGGAATGGACCATGATACTATGAGCATCATCTTAAGTCCACCTTTTCTATGAAGATCTTGTGACGCAGTGGAAGCCCAACAGCGACGAAACGACCAAGGATGATTGTCGCCAAATGAATGATTGAAGTTTGGCATGAAAGACTAACTAAAGCGTTATACCCAAGTTGTTTCACGCTTGTCAGTTATGCACCCGTGGAAGAATGTTAGATTGCTGATGAATTCCAGAATGAGTGGCTTGCACACCAAAGTAACGATTAGATCAGCAATTACTAAGGTGAAGAGAAGGTAGTTTGAGGCTCCGCGTAGGGGAGGGTTTGTAGTAATGGCCAAACAAACAAGGACTGACGTAATCCAAGAGATTCCAGAACGCAGACGATAGCGCTGATTGTGATCAGTGGAATACCATGAGTCAGTGGAAGAAAACAACTGTTTGTGTTTGCCGATGAAATGTTCATGTTGTGTGTAAAGTTTGTACTGGTGCTATGGAAGTCTTAAATGTAGCATTAAGTTCTTTGCCTTCATTATCACTTGCACTAAGGAGAAGAAAAAGGTTAAGTACGTTATTATCAAACATGCCGAAAGTCCTATATACATTCTACCGACGTAAGCAAGAAAAGGCATTTAAAACTCAAACCACTGAATGAAAACAATGCTAAGATCATGGGCACTGTTATCCTGCGAGCGGAGGCTACATGTTCGCGGATATGAGCTGGCGTGCGAAAAGTAGCCTCTGCCGACAACCGTTCAATTTTCTATCGTGCACACGCAAAATTCGTCACGCGATTCGCAAGCAACTGGTTCGTCAAATCTGCGTGAGTTTTCGCGAAAACTACTTGCGAACAACTCTCCTCGATCTTTTGTTTTGATTTCTGCTTCGTCCCCTCTGGTTTTAAGTATTTTAGCTGCAAAATGTCCACGAATCGTCTTTTTTAGGAAAGTATTTTTATGTTATCAACTTTAGTAAGCCCTGTCTGCTTTGCGGGGAGCACATTTAACTTCAAACGGCAGTTTTTTCCGGCTTATTACCTATAGTAATACACTCATGTTAAAGACGATTTTAAGTCAGAGGAAGAGATCATCTTATGATCTGTTGGCCAGAATTAAACAATCTCAACGCCTTTTTAAAAATTATTGCAAACACATTGATGCTATATAAAAAAAAGCTGGAAAAATGTTCTAAAACGTTTTTCGGAGCGCTGGTATAACCCATAAAAGACTATTCCATCGGCGCGTTTTTACTAAGTTTTCATTTCAAAAAACGGTAGTTTCATGACTATCTAAGCAGTTAACTTAGGGTGCAAATAAGCTTTCAAAAATTTCTTATTTTTAATCTATAATAAGCTTAACCAGTAAACCCATAGTTGTGCTCAAAGTGAAAAATGAAATTCGTCGACAACGCTAAGCAGAAGTGATGCGTGAAATAAATTGGATGCTGTAGTATGACGATTGTGTTTTAAACTAATGTTATGAGTGAACATAGACAAAACAGTAGTCAGAGAAATTATTTATCGAAAAATTTTATTCGAAAACCCATAATTTTATCCTTAAAAGCAATTCACGTAATACTAACTGGATCGTGGAACATTTCACTCATTTAAAAGCGGTCGAAGACATCAATGCAAATGCCAACGCGAAAATCCGTTTCAAGTCGTATAAAACATCTATTTAAACAGGGTCCGCGTTCGTACGCGAGAATTTGGCGCGAAGGGATGCATGAAGGCGCAATAATGGTCAGCGTTCATTCTCTGACGCAAGACTCACGCAATGTTCTAAACCGGTCAAGAACAGGTAAAAACCCAAATTTTAACTTATTCGGTTGTCGGCAGAGGCTACTTTTCCCACGCCAACTCATACCGGGAAAAGGTAGCCTCTCCTCGCAGGGTAGGGCACTGTAATTCGGTCTTGTTCCTTTTTTTCGTCTACTTTTGGCAATGTTATATTTTTATATGAATAAAAATAACTCCAAGTTTGTAATACATTAAGTTGGACAATAAAGCACAATATGTATGAGACAATTCAGCCTGATAAATAAAACATATTCTTATATAAAAAGAAAGAGGATACCGCAGAATAAGAAACCAAAACAGTAACGTGCTCATATTAAAGTACTCTGGTGTGCTGAACCATACAAACTCAGGGGCTGCTGGTCTTGTGAATTAAGAGATGAAAACAAATGTTAAAACTACTTAACAATTTGATATTGAGTTGTTCATGTTGTTAATGTTTACTTGTATTATAGCCATGGTCAGTGTATTTATTTTTGAAATTTATTTTTTAGAGTAAGTAAAGAAATTTTAAGAACACTTTAAAGACATTTTTAGGCTGATTCACTCCCTGTAAATAAGAACATGATCAGCCTAAACCCTGAAATCATAGGTGCGGGTGTTTACTGTGGGTTAAAAATACCGTAAAATTCCGAAAATAAGCCCCTCCATGTATAAGCCCCTCCAAATATAAGCCCCCAAACCGGTAACGCAAAAAAACCCTCCGTTAAATCGCCCCTCCAAATTAAAGCCCCCCGGGGGCTTGTACTTAGAAAATTGCCCTCAAATACAAAGTAAAACAAAGCAAAAACGGTAAATTTCCTTCGAACTATAAGGCTATCCCAATCGATTTTGAAACGCAAATTTCCCTCCGTAGATAAGCCCCTCCGAATATAAGCCCCTCCAAAAATAAGCCCCTCAAAAAGGGCCTTTGAAAAATATAAGCCCCGGGTCTTATTTTCGGAATTTTACGGTATATCTCTTTTTCCCGCCCACTCTGACGTAAGCAAATTTAATGCCGAGTCCGAAGGACCTATATGAAGTTGATTCACAAAGATAAGACGACATTCTCTAAGCTTTTGCTAGGGCAACCAGACAAGCCAGATTATCAACAAGAGCAAAATATCAATATCAATATTAACTTGCTAGAAAGGTTAATATGACATATTGTTATCCATTTAAAATATTTCGCCGTCTGACTAGCTCCAATCACGTTGTTTGGAATTACAAGCAATTTATGTATATACATGGATTCCATGGTACTTGCCCTAGCAGCCTCGTTTCCAGGCAGATATGGCATCCAACAACCCTGTTTCAGGCGCTGGAAACAAGGAACAAAACAGCAAGATAGCTTTCTCCTCATCAATCTGCATAATTCTTCATATCATTTTCACGTCATTCACTAGAAATAATACAAATGCTACGCTGTACAATAATCCGGTTTCGCCACTGATATATTATTATATTTTGTTCATCTCAGTGTATCCCTATATGCGCAATTTTGTGGATAAGATCTCGTAGAGATCCTATGGTACCAACAGAATTTCGTTTTCGGCTCTTTGCTCTTTCGCTCAAAACTTGGATACTTGTCATCTTTACTTTTGAGACATTTTCCGTGAAGAAAGAATTAGAGCTCAGTAGAAAACATACTCAGAAAATGAGAATATCCGAAGCACAGAAATATCGTTGTTTTAACCCTTGTAGGCAATGTTGATAAAGCACAAGATATAACATAAATGAGCAAAATTAATTTCACCCTGATTTCACCTTTGTTGGACACAGAGTTTTGTTTTAGTGTGAACAAAACAGTAAAGTGGAGTCGGCTTAAGAGTACAAACTAAGGAATTTATTAAATACATTTAATACTAGAGCTTATTTGGTAAATTAACGAAATTTAAAGGGTATAAATGTAACTGTTGCCTATGATACTTTCTTATTTTTGGACATCCTATAGCCTTAGGCGTACTAGGGTCCTTCTAAATATCTTGCTGATCCACAACTTGCTGATCCACATCCTTAGGTGTTAACTTACAGTCTTAAGAGCCCCAGTTACAATAGGGATGACAGAAATACTTCTACAGTTCCAGATCTTTTGCACTTTCACTTTTTACTCTTGATAGTGGTCGTCCTTCTGCCTGCGTTCTTTTTCCGCTAAGAGTTTATCAAAAGGGTTACAGAAAATGAACGAGTAAAGATTATCATTATTATTATTTTTGTCGTTATTAAGTCTAATGAATTCAGATTACTTCAAACGAACTATTAAGAAAACGTAAGATTTTCTGATACCTCTTTCCTTCACTATTTTTGACTAAAAACGTTACAGGTATGCTCCCCAAAATCTCAGGGATTTGTGATCGGACAACTTCGAAAATCATACGTAAATGGGACTGACACTTCAAACTTTTAAGTCTTTTTAGAACTATTTTCTTTACTTGGCAGCATTTACCTATAATAACGATAGCGATTATATAACTACGGGCTCAACTTTCTCAGTAGTTTGTCAGATCTTGAAACTGTAGTGAACGACAAGCGCTCTACAGGCAGAGCATCTTGCGTAAGATACCAACATATGCATCTTTGAAGTCCCGCATTCTAGCAGAGTAAATCACAAAGTTCATGGCTGAGTTTGACAGAGCCAGAGTTTGGAGCCAAAAGTGTAGAGGGCTTCTCCGCCATTTGTCAACGGCAAGCAGAGTAATTATTGGAACCCAACAAACGGTGAAGACGCCTGTTGCGATAGCCAATGTGCAAGTGACCCGGACTGAAACTGTTCGAGCGCTCAGCTGCTTTGTTTTCTTCCTGTAGTAGAGCAGAGCTACCACAATCAGAAAGTGAAAAAAGAAAATACTTAAACCGCTAAAGACAAAGATTCCAATTCTGATAAAATGAAAGACGGGTGTGGAACCTGTCGGAATCTTGATGATGTTGGGTAAAACGGAAGTAAGAATCGGAATGGACCATGATGCTATGAGCATAACCTTTAGTCCGCCTTTTTCCATGAAGATCTTGTGACGCAGTGGAAACGCAACGGCAATGAAACGATCAAGACTGATTGCCGCCAAATGTAAGACTGAGGATTGGCATGAAAGACCAGAAGAAATGGAGTACACACGTAGTTGCGGGCTTCTTTTGCACTCGTGGAAGAATGTTAGGTAGCTGATGTATTCCAGAACGATTGGCTCGCATACGAAGGTGATGATTAGATCAGCGATTGCTAAGCTGAATAGAAGGTAGTTGGAGGCTCTGCGTAAGCGGGAGTTTGTAGCAATGGCCAAACAAACAAGCACATTTCCAAGTGATCCCAAAACGCAAACGATAGCGTTGACTAAGATAAGTGGAATACCATGAGCCATTGGAAGAGAACAACTGTTTGCTGATGAACCGTTCATGTTGTCTGTATAGTTTGTTGATACCATGGACGTCTCAAATGTAGCATTAGCTCTTTACCTGGATCATTATAAGCACGAATGAGAGACAAAGGGCCAAATAAGTTATTATCAAGCATGCCGTAAGACCTATCTATATACAGTCTTTCGACGTAAGCATGATAAAGCACCTAAAGCTCTCAAACTACCGAAAGATAACAACAAGATCAGCCAGATTAATAACCATTAAAGATTAAAATATTGATATTAGTTTGTTAACAACATTGCGTGTAATATTAAATGGTATAGTCCATAACTGCAAGTCGTTAATTTATCTCGCCGAGTAGACCACGCAATGCTGTTGCTGAGTTCTTAACTTTAACTGAGATGGATTATTGATTAATTTGTTATTATCATGATTGTCGTTTTTCCCTTCATGATCATTATAATCATATCTCGTTGAGTTAATAACAATAGACCAATTTCGATGTATCTTGAAATTCACCCTTGACCCCGAGGCATTGAGGAATAACACAAAAGAAGAAAAAGAAGAAGAAGAAGAAATAATAATTAAAAAACCTTGAGGCTCAGCAATGAATAATACACTTCTATAATTTTATTATCTCAAGCCTTGTAGACAAGTGTGAGTTTTAATAATTCTTCTATAACTGAATTGGCCTAAATAGCGACAGTGCAGTGTTGACTCAATCTGTCTGCTTCGAGGTCAAGATTAAATCACTCACATGGCTTTATTTTTAACCTCGGAGCGATATTCAGTTCATCAAAACAATTTAAAAAAACATATAATTCTGCAAGCAGAATTCTTCAATGATGATAGTACTACGTGAAAATTAACTCTGCAAGACATCAACACGACACCGAAAGAACCCCAAACAGAGCCGGATTGTAGCCATAGACAGCTGTTTCGCCCTCTTTGGGGCTCGTAAGTACGGCGTAACAACCAGAGATCAGGCTCTGATGAAAAATATCCGCGCACTCTTATTTTAGCTTTGACCCAGAACTACTGTGGTAGTCAGGGAAGCTATGGTAAAGGCTTTCTGTCATTTTAACAATATATGGGCACTGTAATCTGGTATTGTTCCTTATTCGTCTACCAGCATTATGAATAAAAACAACTCCAAGTTTGAAGTAGGTTAAAAATATACCTGTTTTTCCCGCCCTCTGTGACACAAGGAATTTATTATGATAAGCTCGAAGGACCTATATGAAGTCTATTGAGACAGATAAAGAGACATCCTATAACCTTTTCCTACGGCAACCACACAAGCCAAATTATCAACAAGAACAGAATATCAATACTACATCAATATTATAACGTGCTAAAAAGGCTAATATTACATGTTATTCTGTATAATTATCGATACATTATTACTGTTATTTAGCTTTGGTGTACCCCTACATGTGTTATTTTTCACTATGAAATTAAAACCCATGAAAATCCAGTGAAATTTTTCATGGTAAATTCACTTGTTTTTCACAGGTTTTTCAGGAGATTTTGATGGGGAATTTTCATTGGCATTTCATGGGGAACATGCCATGAAAATATCATGAAAAAAGCGTGAAAAAACCCCTTAAAATTCAACGCTTCATGGCCCATGAAAAAACTTTAACAAACAAAAATCCCATGAAAATGCCATGAAATAGAATGAAACCCGCTTATTTTTTTTCATGGCTTTTTAATGATAATGAAAAAGCCATGAATTAAAAAGCTCTTTTTTTCATGGTGTCGGAATTTATGGGTTTTTCATGGGGTTGTTAAATTCATGCCCCATAAAAAAACCATGATTTTTCCGTGAACGGTCGAATATTAATGGATCATGAAAAAATGAAATGGCTTTTGATGACATTTTCATTACCCATGAATTATGGCCCTCTCTTATTTTTCATGGGAAAGACAAAGACATGGCTACCATGAAAATTTAGTCTTAAACTACTCTCGACTGTTAAATCAAATACATCACTGAGGATTTGTTGGCTGGTTAAATTGAAGCTATATACATGTAGCAACATTTTAACATGACTGCACTTTAGTATGGTGTACTACAGTGTAAATAAGGCCATTAATGACAAAAAAAGTGTCATTGCAATACAAAATTCATCTAGAATACATGTACTGTTTCTCCTCTCCAGGCTACAATCATGACGTACCAAATTTCACCATTGAAAATGAACAACAAATTTCAAGGGTTCCATCCTACTTAGTTTGGACAAGTTTCAATGAAATAAAAAAACTCATTTTCAAGGCCAATACAGATGTTTATTTTAGCTAATAGCAAATGAACAGCTGTACAAGACAAATCATTTAAGTGAAAACTAAAGTTGTTGTGTTACAATAACAAAAAAATGTAAATCTTATCTTTGGTCACTGTTGTTGCCTCAGCCATCACATCCATCTTGTAAGTATAGTGATACAATGAATATTGAAATGCAGCAACATCTAAACAAAATTAACAGCAGAATCATGATAAGATTTCATGGAGAATATTTGATCCATCCTTAAATAATAAAACAATGGTTTTGATGATGCAAACCACACAAAAGGATATCATTATTTTTAAAATAATCGATTCATTAATGAAATATATGGATAAGCAGGCTTTGTTAAAGGTCAAGCCGGCTTTTTTGCTCTACTGCATCTCTCAAATTCCCCTATGTCTTTGGTTTGGTTTGCAAATTCAGCTGGTGGTAAGCTCTTTTTCAGCTGGTTGAACTAGCTGGCAGCCAGCTCTTAACGACATCCCTGTTAGCCTGTGTACAGACCACCCCCTCCCCTAAGTAAAAATCAGAGAAGGGGCATCTGTGATTCACTGTCGCTAATCGTGAATGGGAATAACTTTGCATAAATTAAAAAAATTGTTTCCGCTGACCAAAATTTCCATGGCTCATGTTTCATGTCATTCCAGTTCTCAAAGTGTCGGTGCATGCATGTTATTTCCATCGAGTAACTGAGAGAGTGAGACATTTCTAAAATAGGATTACTCTATACCGAGCAAGAAAAATGTTCTTACAAGGCCATATTGAAGGAAAAGATCCATGTTCTTATGCAAGCCTTCCCACTGGATACGGGAAGTCATTAGTTTGAAATAAAGTGTTGACAGGTCAGACATGACTCATGAGCTCATGATAGTGTGAAACGTGACCTTAGCATTATTGTTTTGCTTGAGTTTTGATGACAGGCCCTAAAGCCAATCAAAATCCCTCAATTTCATGATGTACACACTGTAATGATCTACAAATAACAGCCAATCAAATCATTTTCCACATATTCCAGGAAAAATCATGTGCCCTCCATACCCGATTACCAATGGTGAATTGCAGATGCCCCTTCTCTGATTCTTACTGAGGAGAGGGGGCGCTTGTACACAGGCTACATCCCTGCTTACCCTGGCATGATTGTAAACAATCTGCTTTAATACATACATGTAATTTACTGTTGTCAGGTTTGTTGGAATGAATTTTGAACAGTTCCATCAGCAGAGCCAACCATATATAGCATACTGTAGTTCAACTTTTCTACCCTAGCTAAGCCAGCTACAGTAGTGTAGACAAAGATTGAAACTTCTTCCCTATTGAAAAAAGAATCCCCTACTTTGAAGGAAAATAATATGCTCTAGTGCTTAATGATCAGAACAACGGAGTAATGGATCAGTCAATTCCAGCTGCACCCAGCGCCCCCCCAGGCTACTGCAGGGCATTTGCCCACCTTGTCAGTCCCGGGGCTGGGGCATTTGCCAACCCCTCGGCAATTCCCGAGCTTTTGACACACACGTTGTTTCCTATCAGAATATAACTACACAAAGGATTTTACTGAGAAAGAAAACAGATTGGCTCAAAGGCCATGTAAAGGCATGTTCTTGATTTTATGCATGCATTTCTTCATTGCTTATCAAGCCAGAATTACATAGCGAAATCTGGAGCTATCAAAGTGAATCAGCGTTTTTGGTCATTAAATCAAATTTCTGTTGATATTATTTGAAAAGCATCCTTTCATATTTATAAAACTATTCATAACATAAATTATAACTCTGGACGCAGCTGGAATTGACCCATGCATAACAATTTCAAGGTTAGAATTGACCACTCCAGAAAATACCATAACATACCATAACGCTCTTTGTTTGTCACCCAAAATTTTGCATAAGCATTGTCTTCATTTTCTCTCGCGAGTTAAAATGGTCCCAAGAGAACTGAAAACAATGCTTATGCAAAATTTTGGGGTGACAAACAAAGAGCATTATGGTATGTTCTGGTATTTTCTGGAGTGGTCAATAGTGAGACTTTTTGTGTCAAGCAAGACTTTCATTTTGGTCACATGCACATCCGGTGTCTAAACAATTTACTTCTTTCATTTCTGTTCTGATCAAGGTCATGACCCTTGTATGGCTTTCCCCGAGTGAATCCGTTCGTCGAAGAAACTGATTTGTTGCTTGAAAAAAGGATCGTCATGCCCATCAAACATCATTTCGGTAAAAATAAACTTAACAAAGACTATGCACAGCCTCTGTCACATTGTGTTCCGCAAAGCTTATATTTCCTACATCATGATCAACTTCAACTGCGGCTCTGTCTGACTGTGCCCCAGCACACAACGACGAAACTTTGATTATTTAGCTTTAGTAGCAAGTAATCTACAATAAACAAGCACTACTTAAGAATGACTAAAAACAAAACTCACCTAAAATCGTTTACCGAATCCAGCCGATGATCTCATATCAGCGGTGCGAAGTTTTCGTTACATGTTACACAAAAAAGCGATCGATTATGGTTCCTCACAGTCGCGCAACAAGTGACGTTTCTTAAACTTTTGCGCTAAAGGTTAAAACATGTTTTGAATCCGAAGATTCTTCCTAAAATTACAATCAGAGCGAACAAAACCCAACACTAGCGAAGCCGTTAGTTTCAATTTGAACCGCCCTCAAACCGGTTTGCCTTGCGACCGCGCCTGTAATTCGAGCATCACTGCTGACCATTTTTACAGCGTGAGCGCTAAAAAACCAATGGCACTTTGATCGAGTAATCAACCAACAGCCATCATTTTCAACTTCAAGGCGAGTTTTGGGTGAATTTACAGTGCTGTGATAGTTTTACAAGGAAAAAGATCGTCACCTACATCAAAGCGGAAGATGGACCAGTCTTTACAGTGTACAGTGAGGTACGATATGTAGCGTAACAGATTAAAGTTTGTTAGCCACAAGCTAACAAGATACTCATACACTGCACGTGTAATATTTTCGTACAGCAATATTCAGATCATATTTTACGCATTTAAGCTTACATGTAAGCTTAAGTCTTATGTTTCGATTTCCTTCACATCAACTGTTTGTGTAAAATAGAATGAAAATGGCTCCTGCAAGCATAATGTATGAGTGGGACCGTACGGAAATCCTAATAATTAGGATTTGATAATTTGTCAAACTGGACCCTTCAGCGGCAAGGCTAAAAACAATTCTCCACAAGGTACGCTTTTAATTTTCTTGTGATCCAAGAAACCTGAAGAAACGTAAGCTTACGTTTTATTCTTGTGTTTATTCTTGTACTTCTGTTAAGGCCATCCTCACCAACGTTCATATAATCTCTTATGCTTATGCTTGCATCGCCAAAACTGCTCTTGCATGTTCATTTTACACACTGTATACAATGTAATTCCTATGATTTAGTTCTGTTCTGGTTGATAAATATACAGCTTCATTTGAGAGTGGCTTATAAAATGGTTTGGCTCGTGGTAATGAAGATGAGTGGAGTGGAGTGTTTTAGTCACAATTTATACAAAAGCACTGGCTCATATATACAACTGTCCATGTGTTGACCTTTTCCCTTTTCTTTTGCAAAGGTGAGATTCAGTCAGTATTCATACAGTGTTGTACAGCTGTACTCGTGATTAAACAAATTGGACTCCTGCTACACAGTTTTCTGATTTTGTTAAACACTTGTACATGTATGATTGCAGACTAAATTGGACTCCACTCAGTCTTACTGAAATAGTGAACCTACGTCTTATTTGCAGAACCTCTAATTTAGAGCACATTTTCAGTTGCTAATTGTGATATTAATCATTCTGTGACAGGTTCAGTTTTCAAACAGAAGGAAAATTTACTACAAAGGTTCAAGCAGTGCTATGGGAGGCAACAAATGCAGCTAAGAATTTACACATTTTAGCATGTAAACTGGATTTACTTAAACCTTCAATACTGCATTGTATATATATATACTTTTTTTTCATAAATGTCTTGCTAGCCTCCTAAGTGTATGTTTACAACAAGTACATGACTGTATTTCTACATGTTAAAATGGACTGAAAATTTAGGGTACTACCATAAACTATTAATAATGTTCAAAATGTACAATAGTCACAGTTGTTGCTAAATTTTGGTTACCTTTTTTCAATAAAATAGCATTGTTGGCCTTTGAAGATGCCTCTTTATTGAAACATTATTTGTAACTGTACTTCTGTACTTTAGAAATGTAGCATGCACTTTTCAACCCAGGCCAGCTCTTGCCTCTTGACTTGATAGCTTTAACATTATCATGAAAGCCAGGAAAAATCTTGTTTACATTTTGTGCTGTGTAATACATAAAACAGCCTGAACACTGTATTTTTAATCAAGTAAGTTACACTTAAATCATCCAAATCATTTTCAACAAGAATTGATTACGTTACATAATTTGCAGAGTGTTAAAGATTTATCAGAAGAATTTAGTTTTTATGCTGGTGATTCAGTTTAACAAATAGAAAGTAGATGATGATCTGACCCCGTGATCTTATCTCGATTCAAGACTATTTTATGGGATATTCCTTTTTTGATACATGACCACACTCTGCCTCATTAAGGGTACTTCAGTAGAACATTTGAAAAAGCATTCTACACAGGAAGTAAAGGTTGGTTCATTCCAAGTTGTAATATTTAACTCCTTTGTTTTCTCTTTAGCAGATGAAACCATTTTATAATCGAACCGTGCAGTAGATAGTGTATACCTCTACATGCATGGATAGAATTTCGCTGGTATTTTTTTATATACAGTGTATTCAGATGTGTATATAATAAGTATACACATCTGAATGGTATTATACATTGCATGTTTAATTCATGTTGAGTAACACATACATGCACAATACTGTCAACTTTCTTTTAACAGGTACTTGGAGCCTGTTCTTACATGTGTCTGTCTTTTTCTCTAACTATTGATACAATAGACAAAAACTTAGATGTTGTGCTAGCCGGTCTCAGAGTGGATCTGTCTTGTTGAAAGTTGACTGTTAATACTGCAGCCCAAAGTACTAGTTTCGTTAGGGTATAGCTAATTCTAGTACAACCCAAAACGTACTATTTCATTTATTGAATACATGTACATTTTGTAAATATTATTAAATGCAGTGTTCTTGCTGCAAAGTTGTTAAATATTTATTCAAGGCATTAATTCAAAGTGGCACTGCTTTCCTCATCAGCATTTTCATGGGAAATTAATGAGCCATGAAATCATTCATACATTTTTCATGACTCACAAATCAAATTCAGTATTTATTTCATGGCCCATTAAACGTTTTTCATGGCTCCATCATTGAACTTTCTTGGTATGTTCCCGTAATGTGGTGTTTCAGTGGAAATTCATGACCCATGAAAGTAGTCCAGTTTAATTCATGGGCCATGAAACACCTTTAACTTTTTTTCCACGAAAATTTCATGGCCACAGATGAGGTCATGAAAAATTATTTTGCAAGATTCATTGGCCATGAAATGATGTTCATGGTATTTGCAAGTGATTTTCATGGGATTTTCACAAATCTCAGTTTCATAGTGTTTGCTGACGAGATCTCGTAGAGATCCTCTGATGCCAACAACAGTTTCGTTCTTGGTTCTTTGCTGATTTCTCCCATTGTTGCGCTTTTTTTTGCCGAAATCGGAAACTTTTAATCCTTGCAACTGAGACGTTTTCTGCGAGGAAAGAAAGAGCATAACAGAGAGTGTACTCAAAAATGACCTATCCGAAGCACAGTAATATCAGCGGGTGGACTTTGTTATCACCACGTATTAATTCTTTGTATACTGTCCAGCACGATACATAAATGAGCTAAATTAATGTCATCCTCAGGGTAGTTTGTTTTCTTCAGATAACACCTACGGGAGAGAGAATTTTGTCACTTCACTCGAAAAAGAAGATAAAACTGAAATACATATCCTCTAATGCGCTTTTGCACATCCTTGCTCGCGCCTCTAGGCCGCTTTCCGGGTTAAATGATGACTTGTGTCTGCCCTTGTTTGTGTCGCTCAGTAGTGAAAATTAGGCGTAAAACCTCCGTTAAGCGTGTCACCCTCTTTGAGTTTCACCTGATAGTCAGATAGTCAACGTTAATTGCCTTCAACTACTGATTCCACCTTCCCTTAACCACACTCGTAAGTCTTTGAAATGATCTTTTCATGGCACTGAAGTCAGCAGTTGATTTAAAGCTTTTAATATATGTATAATTTAAGCTATAAAAAATGTTCTACGAAAAATCGCCTTAACTTATGTTTTGTTGCGTTAACTGTATTTCGAATTAAAAAGTATACATTATTTTGGGGACTCAAATGAATGATTTATCAAAGCCAATGTCTTATTCTGAGAATGCAAATGGCAAAGAGCATGTGTGGTGATCCCAGACAAACTAATACATCGACATTCTTATTCAGTATCACAAAAAAGGCTCATCTTGTGCAAAACCGCAGAACTGATATGGGCACTCAATGCTGGGTCGAAACTAATTCTGCACAGCTTTTGGCCAGCACTTAGATTGTCGCGAAATCAGCCAAGAATTATCTCCGTGTTAAAGTCTTGTTTAGTTCGCTCTTATAGTTACTTTACAAGTTTCTGACCCAATGTTTTGCGCATGTACACTTTCACACATGTCCTGGGATATTTTCTCGGGTTATTTTGTGTGTGCTAGTTGTGCATTCCATTAAGTATTTCTCTCCTGTCAGTTGAAAGTTTAATATCTCTCTTAGCCTCATATAGTTGCAAGAAAATCGCTCTTTCGTCTTCCAAAGAGTGGTAAGTTGACGTTTTCTCCGGCGGATTGAAAATTTTCTTCCTCTCTCTGACTATACAAAATAAAATTGCACTTACCATCAAGTAGCCCCGCTTTTCTTTCTTTGTCAATTCTGCTTGACAAATTTACTTTTGTAGTTGTCGTCTTGTCTCTCAGATTACTTGAACAGTGCTTAATTGCAAAGGCAGTAAGCGTCATTTTGGACATTATTTATTACAATACTTAAGTCAACGTCCTTCGCAAAGGAGAATGCCATACGTTTGGACAAAACAAAAGGTCACACAAGGACCTTCTTTGCATTCAAGAGCGACCATCTCATCGACGAAAGCAAGCTAAAATTTTACTTCCAGTGACACATGGACATGATTTTGTTATATTTTGAGACAATTTGACAGAGACACAGACTGTGATGTATTCTGTTAACAAAGGGTCACTATCCTGTAAACGGGTTTAAAGATGTACAATTGTTATAGTCCTTTAGTATATATGATATTCTCTTGAAAGTGTTTTGAGTGAGTGAGTTTTTTGTGTCTGAAAATTGGCACTATTTAACACCTGTATTTTTGTTATTGTTTTATCAACGAATGTACCTTATTGTCACTTAAAATATTAAAGAATAGAAACATCACGAAATTTCATACTCGCGAAATATGACTCATGATTTTCGCGAAATTAAGTGAGAATAAGTACCAGTCAACTGCATAAATTTTACCAATTTATTATTCAAAACATATACTACCTCAGTTGCCTGTTGTAAGTCACTACAACTGTTAGGGCTTGAGCAAAAAACGTGAAAGGCTTGGGTACGATTGTTTATCAAATTACAGTGTTTTTTGTTTCTCAGCAAATAAGCTTTCTGGAGTAATACAATGATCATGATCTCAGGCGTTTCAGCTTGCTAAGCCACATCCTTAGGTGTTTTCCAAAGAGCCCCACTTATGATAGGGATGACAGATAGACAGATACACTTCTGAAAAAGTTCCAGATCTTTTGCATTTCACTTTTTAAGACCTGATAGTGGTCTGTCTTCTCCCGTTCTTTTCTTGCTATGCGCGTGCCGTATTAAAAGGGTCTAAGAAGAAAATATGAAACGGGAGAAGGTTATTATTATTAATGATTTAACTGTAATGAATTTAGATCATTTTATACGAAACGCTATTAAGAAAACGTAAGAATATCTGATACCTCCTTGTTTCACTATTGGAGACCCAATGGCAGTCAGTTGGGTCAGGAAAAACGGCGCGAAAGTTTTCAAGAACGGGCGAGAGACCGCCTGGGATCTTACTCTTAACGAACCAGTTCCACGACTCATGCCAATGCTCGTCTCTGATTGGTTCGGAGGCCAGCATCTATCGCGCTGCTTTCGTGATCTTCTTATACGAAGAAGTTTATCCTCAAACCCGTCTGTTCGCCGTGCCTGCCCGGGTAGTGCAGTTTTCTTCGAGGGGAGGTTTTAGTGAACATTGGCCCCCCCAAAACGAAGACGTTATTAGCATGTTAGCAAAACAACACAAAACCGTACGAAAGAATGCACCAACCGAAGAAATTAGACTGTGGACTGATCGAAGGTAAATTCGTAAACAACAGAGCTCTTTTTAGACTTGTTCATGCATCTCTGTTTTGCTAACATGCTAAATTATGGAATTTCTTTGTTTTCTGTGTTTTCACTGAAAACTCTTCTTGAAGAAAGCTCTCGTGTACGAGCCAGACAGGTACGGCAAACAGTCGAATTTACAGGTAAACTCCTTCGTATTAGAAGATCACTAGAGCAGCACGATAGCCTGCGCTGGCCTCCGATTGGGCACAATATTGTTTTTGTTCACAGTTAGAGAGCATTCGAATGAACCGTGGAATTTGTTCGTCAAACGTAGTATCCCAAGGGCTCTCTCACCCGTTCTTGAAAACTTTCGTCTTCGTTTTTCGCGATCCAACTGACCGCCCCTGGGTCTCCGAAGATGTATTTTCAACTGAAAACTTAGAAACCTTCACGGGTCCTTTTTCAAGATAGTCGCCAATCCGGGGACTACAATGTAAAACGTCTGCTCTCCAAAATCTCAGGGATTTAAGGGATAGGAAAGCTTCGAAAACCATACGTATTTGGAACAGACAGACACTTATGGCCTAACTGTTTACATGGAGGTCGGGGACCCCAGGTATGCGAGGTAACCCTTTTAGGAGGGGTAACCTGCCTGTCCATATAATCTATCATGTAAATGTGATCAAATTAAAATGATAGGTGGGGTGATCCACCACTTGTTACCTCACCTATCTGGGGTCCTTCAGCTCCATGTAAACAGGCCCTTAGAACGAAATTTAAGTGTTTTCAGAGCTATTCAAATTTCTGGGAAACATTTACTGCCCCAAGTCATTCTTTTATAACGAACAACTTGTTTGGTTTCCTTGTTTGACATCGATTCATTCATTTCAGGAAGCAGGTTTCTTGCGCCAGCCAGGCCAGTTTGATGTAGGTATAACGCCGGGCAAGTGTTCCGAAACAGGAAGTACCCTTTCATAATTAGGATTAATTACGAGTCCACCTTTCTATTAGTTTGTCAAATTTTGAAACTGCAGTGACAGGCAAGCACCTTACAGGTGAAGCATCTTTCATATGATACCAACGTATGCATCTTTGAAGTCCCGAATTTTAGCAGAGTAAATGAGAAAGCTCATGGCTGAGTTTTATAGAGCCTGGGTTGTGAGCAAAAAGTGTAGAGGGCTGTTTTGCCATTTTTCAATGGCATACAAAGTTATTATAGGAACCCAACAAACGGTGTTGACGCCTGTTGCGATAGCCAGTGTGCAAGTAACACGGACTTCCAAGCGGGTAACCAGTTTCACAGAAACTGTTCGAGCGGTTAGCTGCTTTGTTGTCTTTCTGTGGTGGAGCAGAACTACCACAATCAGAAAGTGAAAAAGAAGAAAATACTAAAACCGCTGAAGGAAAAGATTCCAAATCCGATAAGATCAAAGACGGGAGTGGAATCAGTCGGAATGATATTGGATAAAACGGAAGTAAGAATCGGAAGGGACCATGATGCTATGAGCATAACATTAAGTCCGCCTTTTTCCATGAAGATTTTGTGACGCACTGGAAATGCAACGGCAACGAAACGATCAATACTGATTGAAACCAAATGGAAGAATGAAGTCTGGCATGAAAGGCTGACTAAAACGTGGTACACAAGTTCTTCCGCGCTCGTTCTGCACTTGTGGAAGAATGTTAACTGGCTGATGAACTTCAGAACGATTGGCATTGGCAGAACGATTCGCATATCAAAGTGACGATTAGATCAGCGATTGCTAAGCTGAACAGAAGGTAGTTGGAAGATCGTCGTAGGCGGGAATTGGTAGCAATGGCCCAACAAACAAGCCAGTTTCCAAGTGATCCCAAAACGCCCACGATAGCGTTGACTGTGAGCAGCAGAATACTATGAGCCAATGTAAGAGAAAAACTTATTGTATCTGTCCATGAAACGTTCAAGATGTGGGTTTAGTTTGTGCTGGTGTTATGGACGTTTAAGCTCTTTGGCCGTATTATCGGTTATTGGCACGAATGAGAGAAAAAGGGTTAATTAAGGTATTATCAAACATGCCGAAAGAGCTGTATACAGTCTATCGGCGTAAGCAAGTAAAGGCATCTAAAAATCTCAAACTACCTTATGATAACAACACTAAGATAAGCCAGATTGATAGCCATTAAAAGCAAAATATTGTAGGGTGCTAACAACATTTCGTGTAACAATAAATACTAGCACAAAACTGCGCCTGCAAGTCGTTGATTAACTCACCGAGCAGACCCTGCAATACTTATCCAAACGTAACTAAACCGATCTCGAGCAGAAAAAAAGGTTGTTAGTTCTTCACTTTAACTGGAATGTATTATGTATATTATTGTGTTATTATCATAATTGTTGTTTTTCGATTATATCACCTTCGTGGTCATTATAATCATATCTGATCGCGTTGATAATCTACCAATTTCGATATATTAAAACTCACACTTGACTACAGTACGAGGCTTAGGGCAACAAAGGAAATCCCACCCCCGCCAAAAAAGGGGGGGGGGGGGGGGGGGAGGGGCGCTCAGCAACAGCAATGAATAATACACGTCTTTTGTCCCTCCCTCCCCGGTATGGGTTGTTGTTGTTATAGTTTTTTTGGTATTAACGAATGTATCACCTTGGCTGATGATACCGCATACTCGTTTTGTGAGTACAGTCAACTCTCTGTTAACGGATACCTTCATAAGACGGACACCTGGTGTTGGTCCCTGCCGTTTTTCAGTCATTTTAAAATAGAGAGAACAGTGTTCAAATTCACTTTTCGGTGGGCCACTGCAACGTTTTTGATGAGTATGTTGAGAGGTGAGACGGCATATTGCGGGTTTGGTTTTTATACACCACCACAAAACCCTTTGACATTATCTGCCAACCTATACAATCGACATGCAAGGGTCACTTTACGACGGTTTTCTCTCACAAATATGCTAAAAAGGAAGAACGTCTGAGGGAATCGATAGAAAAGCTTTAAAAACGTTATGAAAATGAAACAGACACTTAGAAAATTTAAGTATTTTAGAATCTTTCATTTTATAGCTTGTAAGTTTAGTAAAGTTTTCTAGCGCTATCGAAATTTCTGGGCGTCGATGTCGGCACGATTCATTGCTAAAATGTAGTGTCTTGTGGTGGAGGACCATCCAGGTGTGGTTGTGAGACCGGCGTCTACATCAGCTAAAAGTTGTTGTGTCAGGCAAGAAGTATGGACACTTGATGTTTCTGAAACGCTAAATTTAGATAACCTGTTAATGAAGATTAAAGTTAATCACTACTTCACTAAGAACTTTCTTGTAACTTTCGGGAAACTTTAGGAAAGGTAAACTAAAGCACCGGCTACAAGCGTTGAATCTTTCGTACGATGCCAACAAATGCATGCATCTCTGAAGTCTCCGATTTTAGCAGAGTAAATCAGAACGTTCATGGCCGAGTTTGATAGAGCCAGAGTTTGGAGCCACATGTATAGAGGGCCGTTTAGCTTCATGTTTTAGCGGCAAACACAAGTACAATCGTTGGAGGAACCGAAAAAATGGTGAAGACGCCTGTTGCGATAGCCAGTGTGCAGGTAACATGGACCTCTCGCGGTGGAACAAAACTACCACAAGCAGAAATTTAAAAGAGAAAATACTCAAACCGCTGAGGGCAAAGATAAAAAATCCGAAAGATAACTCGGGAGAGGAAGCTGGCGGAATAATAAAGGATAATACGGAAGCAAGAATCAGAATGGACCATGATACTATGAGCATCATCTTAAGTCCACCTTTTCTATGAAGATTTTGTGACGCTGTGGAAACCCAACAGCAACGAAACGATCAAGGCTGATTGACGCCAAATGAATGATTGAAGTTTGGCATGAAAGACTAACTAAAGTGTTATACGCAAGTTGTTTCAGGCTTGTTATGCACCCGTGGAAGAATGTTAGTTTGCTGATGAATTCTAGAATGAGTGGCTCGCACATCAAAGTAACGATTAGGTCAGCAATTACTAAGCTGAAGAGAAGGTAGTTTGAGGCTCGGCGTAGGGGAGGGTTTGTAGTTATGGCCAAACAAACAAGGGGTGACGTTTCCAAGTGATTCCAGAACGCAGACGATAGCGCTGATTGTGATCAGTGGAATACCATGAGTGAACTGGAAGAAAACAACTGTTTGTGTTTGCCGATGAAATGTTCATGTTGTGGGTATAGTTTGTACTGGTGCTATGGAAGTCTTAAATGTAGCATTAAGTTCTTTGCCTTTATTATCATTAGCACTAAGGAGAAGAAAACATGCCGAAAGTCCCATATACATTCTTGGACGTAAGCAAGAAAAGGCATTTAAAACTCAAACCACTGAATAAAAACAATGCTGAGATCATGGGTACTGTTACCCTGCGAGCAGAGGCTACATTTTCGCGGTTATGAGCTGGCGTACGAAAAGTAGCCTCTACCGACCACTGTTCAATCTTCTATCATGCATATAGAGAATACTTCATGGAGAGTGCTAGCGTACGGTATTTACGCACGAGTTGTTGACGTATAAGAAATCGAACGAGTGAGCGCAGCGAACGAGTAAGATTTCTGATACAAAAACAACGAGTGCGTAAATACCGTACAAAGCACTTTCCATGTGGTATTGTGTTTATTATATACATATGAGACATTCATCATTTTGGCGGCCTTTTTATTTTAAATCTTTCAAAAATGCTAAAATTTGTCGCTACACACTTACCGCAAAATGACAACGAAAACGAAGTATCAGCTTTTTAGTAAAAACGTTTGTTAAAAACATAAATGACGGTAAGGATATGAGGTAATCCAAGAACTATAAGTAATCTTAACTGTTTGTTCTCAATGCACAATTGAAAATGAGTGAATGTAAGTAAAATGGCCTGTTTCAATATAAGATTAACCTTAAATGAAAAGCAAAACAGCTCCGACAAAAAGCACAACAAAAGCTTACTTCTCGTTCTGTTTTTCCCTTTCCGCTGTTGTTTCGCCGGTTCTCTACCGTTTTCGTTATCGACAGTGAAACAAACGAAACTATTCCACTCCATTTCCGAAATTTTTTTCACTTTTTTAGCGAGGAAAACTCTTTGACTAAACCTTTTCTCGTTGAATGTGTGCGAAGCGGCGCTGCAAGCTGCAATAAAAGGCGGGAATTTTGGCGCGAAACTCACACACCTCTGTGGCTTCTGATTGGACGTATCATTTTTCTCACACGTGAAAAAACATCGTTCGCGATTCTGATTGGACGTATCATTTTTTTCACGTGTGAAAACCATCGTTTGCTCCTCTGATTGGCTAAAACTAATTTGTGTAAGAAAATTTACGACATAGCTTTTTGATGAGTATTTCTCAGTATATATATAATAAACGCAAAATTCGTCACGCGATTCGCGAACAACGTCAAATCTGCGTGAGGTTCACGGGAATCAAAATTGCGAAAACTACTTGCGAGCAACTCTCCTCGACCCTTTGTTTTGTTTTTCTGATTTAATTCGCCCCCTCTGGTTTTAAGTATTTTAGCTGCAAAATTTCCACGGATCGTCTTTTTTAGGAAGGTTTTTTATGCTATCTATTGTAGTAAGTCCTGGTTACTTTGCAGCACATTTAACTTCAAACGGCAGTTTTTTACGGCTCATTACCTATGGTAAAACACTCATGTTAAAGACGTTTTTAAGCCAGAGCAAGAGATCATCTTATGATCTCTTGCCCAGAGTTAAACCATCTTAACACCTTTGTAAAAATTGTTTCAGACGCATTGATGCTATATATCAAAAGCTGGAAAAATGTTCTAAAACGTTTTTCGAAGCGCTGGTACAACCCATAAACGACTATTCCACCGGCGAGTTTTTACAAAGTTTTCATTTCAAAAACGGTAGTTTCATGACCATTTAAGTAGTTAAGTTAGGGTGCAAATAAGCTTTCAAATATTTTCTTATTTTTAATCTAAAGCACAATAAGCTCATTAAGCTTAACCAGTAAACCATAGTTGTGCTCTGGCAAAGTGAAAAATGAAATTTGCCGATAACACTACGCAGAAGTGTGATTGAAATAAATTGGATGCTGTAGTCTCACGATTGTGTTTTAAACTAATGTTATGAATGAACATAGACAAAACAGTAGTCAGAGAAATTATTCATTTAAAAATTTTATTCGAAAACCCATAATTTTATCCTTAAAAGCAATTCACGTAATACTAAATGGATCGTGGAACATTTCACTCATTTAAAAGCGGCCGAAGACATCAATGCAAATGCCAACGCCAAAATCCGTCTCAAGTCGTATAAAACATCTATGAAACAACTATAAATACTTAAATTTTCATTTAAAAACGGAACTTCCTTGATCATTAATGTGCAAGTCGTACCTGAAAATTCGTTAAAAACTTTGCCACATGGGTTTCTTTTCAGAACAGGACAAGCGTTCCACCCGTCAAGAACCCAACCAGGTTGAAGTCCTTGAGGACAAATAAGTGATTGGCTAAAAGCTTCTTTTCTTCCTTTTCCACTAACTGATCGATGATTCTTTTGAACTTTCCGGCCGGTTCCTATCTGTGTCTTAAAACAGTGCATTCAGCATTGAGATGCGACGCAACAAAAGTCACCGCAGTATCCATTTTCTTTTCCTGGCAATCAAGAGCTACCATATGATAAATTAACGATCTTTAGCTCGTCCCCGCTCCCGTAAGAAGCACCGGCAGCAGCTTGTTTTGGTATTCCGACAGCTTTAAAATACAGATCTTATTCAACTTGACGACGCTCTTTTAAATACGTAAACAGGGGCCGCGTTCGTACGCGAGAATTTGGCGCGAAGGGATGCACGAAGGCGCAATAATGGTCAGCGTTCATTCGCTAACGCAAGACTCACGCATTGTTCTAAACCGGTCAAGAACAGGTAAAAACCCAAATTTTAACTTATTCGGTTGTCGGGAGAGGCTACTTTTCCCACGCGAACTCATACCGCGAAAATGTAGCCTCTCCTCGCAGGGTAGGGCACTGTAATTCGGTCCTGTTCCTTTTTTTCGTCTACTTTTGGCAATGTTATATTTTTATGTGAATAAAAATAACTCCAAGTTTGTAATACAGTAAACACCCGCATATAAGAGCAAGCGGATTAAGGACATCAGGCTTAAAGTTGGACATAAAGCACAATATGTATAAGAGACAATTCAGCCTGGTATATATTATATAAAAAGAAAGACGATGCCAGAATAAAACACCAAAACAGTAACAGTGCTCATATTAAAGTACTGTGGCGTGCTAGACGTCCATACAAACTCAGGGGCCGCTTGTCTTATTGTGAATTAAGAGATGAAAACAAATGTTAAAACTACTTAACAATTTGATGTTGAGTTGTTCATGTTGTTAATGTTTACTTATATTATAGCCATGGTACGTATTTATTTTTGAAATTTATTTTTTAGAGTAGGTAATAGAACATTGTATGTTAGTTTAACCTCTCGTAATAAACAAATTTTAAGAACACTTTAAGAAACGGTCCAGATAAGAACGATAGCAACAACGGCAACGAACATGTTGGAATGCAAAAAAGTTGCTGACTTTTCTATTGTCTGTACTTACTTCTGATTGGCTTCAACAGCAAAAGTTATCAAAACTTCATAAAGCGGTACATATAAACACCGTTACTTTCCAACCATCTTCCATATAACAAAATCTGGTCTCAGTTTGAATAAAAAAGAAATCCTATGTGGGGAACATGTAAAATTGTTAACTTTTCTTGGCTATTGTTTTCAACTCTTGTGATTGGTCAAAATCTTTTAACACAAAAAAACACCCTTTCAAAGTGGAGTGTAAATGCATTTTATTGCGTAAACGGCCTTCAAGTAGGTTTATGCATTCTCTGTGTAAAGATGAGAACATTCCTATGTGGGGAAAGCACCGTTGCCGCATAACAAAAGAAATTGCTATCCACCATACCCGGATCATTACTTAAAGACATTTTTAGGCTGATTCACTCCCTGTAAATAAGAACATGATCAGCCTGAACCCTGAAATCATAGGTGCGGGTGTTTACCGTAGGTTAAAAATATATCTGTTTTTCCCGCCCACTCTGACGTAAGCAAATTTAATGCCGAGTCCAAAGGACCTATATGAAGTTGATTCACAAAGACAAGACGACATTCTCTAAGCTTTTACTAGGGCAACCAGACAAGCCAGATTATCAACAAGATCAAAATATCAATATCAATATTAACGTGCTAGAAAGGTTGATATGACATATTATTATCTATTTAAAACATTTCGCCGTTTGACTGGCTCCAATCACCTTGCGTTTGGAATTACTAGCAATTTATGTACATGTATTCCATGGTACTTGCCCTAGCAGCCTCGTTTCCAGGCAGATACGGCATCCAACAACCCTGTTTCAGGCGTTGGAAACAAGGAACAAAACAGCAAGATAGCTTTCTCCTCATCAATCTGCATAATTCTTCACATCATTTTCACGTCATTCATTAGACATAATACAAATGCTACGCTGTATAATAATCCGGTTTCGCCACTGATATATTATTATATTTTGTTCATCTCAGTGTATCCCTATATGCGCTATTTTGTGGATAAGATCTCGTAGAGATCCTATGTGTACCAACAGAATTTCGTTTTCGGCTCTTTGCTCTTTCGCTCAAAATCGGATACTTGTTATCTTTACTTTTGAAACATTTTCCATGAAGAAAGAATTAGAGCTCAGTAGAAAACGTACTCAGAAAATGAGAACATCCGAAGCACAGAAATATCAGCTGGCAGAGTCTCTTATCGTTGTTTTAATCCTTGTAGACAATGTTGATAAAGCACAAGATATAACATAAATGAGCAAAATTAATTTTACCCTGATTTGACCTTTGTTGGACACAGAGTTTTGTTTTAGTGTGAATAAAACAGTAAAGTGGAGTCAGCTTAAGAGTACAAACTAAGGAATTTATTAAATACATTTAATATTAGAACTTATTTGGTAAATTAACGGAATTTAAAGGGTATAAATGTAACTCTTGCCTATGATACTTTGTTATTTTTGGAATAATATGCTTTTTAAATTATTATTGTCAGTTTTCAAATATAAAAATTAAGATAATGCCTGTACGATACGTCAATTGTTATGTGACACTTTAGTCTCTATATAATATTAAGGTGTCGAACGTTTTTGACATGAACCGCAGCCCAGGTTCTCGACTTCAAGTAAATTACTAATATCATCATCATCATTATTACAATGTTCAAGCCACACATCTGTAGGTGGCGTTATTTCCCTAAAGCATCAAGCTATATCCTATAGCCGTTGGTGTACTAGGGTCCTTCTAAAGATCTTTAGCAATTATCCCAGGTGTTGCCAACTTGCTGATCCACATCCTTAGGTGTTAACTTAAATTCTTAAGAGCCCCAATTACAACAGGGATGACAGAAACACTTCTGCAGTTCCAGATCTTTTGCACTTTCACTTTTTATTCTTGATAGTGGTCGATCTTCTCCCTGAGTTCTTTTTCCGCCATGAGTTTATCAAAAGGGTTACAGAAAATGAACGAGTGAAGATGATCATTATTATTGTTTGTGTTATTATTAACTCTAATGAATTCAGATTATTTCAAACGATCTACTAAGAAAACGTAAGATTTTGTGAAATCTCTTTCCTTCACTATTTTTGACTAAAAGCGTTACGGGTATGCTCCCCAAAATCTTGGGGATTTGTGATTGGACAACTTCGAAATCACACTTAAAAGGAACTGACACTTCAAACTTTTAAGTCTTTTTAGAGCTATTTTCATTTCTGGGCAGCATTTACCTATAATAACGATAAAGATTATATCACTACGGGTTCAACTTTCTCAGTGGTTTATCAGATCTTGAAACTGTAGTGAACGACAAGCGCTCTACAGGCAGAGCATCTTGCGTAAGATACTAACGTATGCAGCTTTGAAGTCCCGCATTCTAGCAGAGTAAATCACAAAGTTCATGGCTGAGTTTGACAGAGCCAGAGTTTGGAGCCAAAAGTGTAGAGGGCTTCTCCGCCATTTGTCAACGGCAAGCACCGTAATTATTGGAGCCCAACAAACGATGAAGACGCCTGTTGCGATAGCCAGTGTGCAAGTGACCCGGACTGAAACTGCTCGAACTCTTATATGCTTTTTTTTCTTGCTGTAGTAGAGCAGAACTAGCACAATCAGAAAGTGAAAAAATAAAATAATTAAACCGCTAAAAGCAAAGATTCCAATATTGATAAAATAAAAGACAGGAGTGGAACCTGTCGAAATGATATTGGGTAAAACGGAAGTAAGAATCGGAATGGACCATGATGCTATGAGCATAATCTTAAGTCCGCCTTTTTCCATGAAGATTTTGTGACGCAGTGGAAACGCAACGGCAACGAAACGATCAAGACTGATTGCCGCCAAATGTAAAACTGAGGATTGGCATGAAAGAACAGAAAAAATGGTGTACACAAGTCGTCTCTTCGGGCTTCTTCTGCACTCGTGGAAGAATGTTAGGAAGGTGATGTATTCCAGAACGACTGGCTCGCATATGAAGGTGATAATTAGATCAGCGATTGCTAAGCTGAATAGAAGATAGTTGAAGGCTCGGCGTAAGCGGGAGTTTGTAGCAATGGCCAAACAAACAAGCACATTTCCAAGTGATCCCAAAACGCAAACGATAGCGTTGACTAAGATAAGTGGAATACCATGAGCCATTGAAAGAGAACAACTGTTTGTGTTTGCTGATGAAACGTTCATGTTGTCTGTATAGTTTGTTGGTGCTATGAACGTCTCAAATGTAGCATTAGCTCTTTGCCTGGATTATTATAAGCACGAATGAGAGACAAAGGGCCAAGTAAGTTATTATCAAGCACGCCGAAAGACCTATATACAGTCTTTCGACGTAAGCAAGAAAAAGCACCTAAAGCTCTCAAACAACCGAAAGATAACAACAACATCAGCCAGATAAATAACCATTAAAGAGCAAAATATTGATATTAGTTTGTTAACAACATTCCGCGTAATATTAAATGGTAGCCCATAACTGCAAGTCGTGAATTTACCTCGCCGAGCAGACCACACAATGCTGTTTCTGAGTTCTTAACTTTAACTAGAATGGATCATTTATTAATTTGTTATTATCATGAAAATAAAGCCTCGAGGCTTTGAGGAATAAAACAAAAGAAGAAGAAGAAGAAGAAGAAGAAGAAGAAGAAGAAGAAGAAGAAGAAGAAGAAGAAGAAGAAGAAGAAGAAGAAGAAGAAGAAGAAGAAGAAGAAGAAGAAGAAGAAGAAGAAGGAGAAGAAGAAGAAGAAGAAATAAATGAATGAAAAACCTTGAGGCTCAGCAATGAACAATACACTTCTTTTATTTTATTATCTCAAGCCTTGTAGACAAGTGTGAGTTTTAATAATTCTTCTATAACTGAATTGGCCTAAATAGCGACAGTGCAGTGTTGACTCAATCTATCTGCTTCGAGGTCAAGATTAAATCACTCACATGGCTTTATTTTTAACCTCCGAGCGACATTCAGTTCATCAAAACAATTAACAATAGACAGTTTATCGTTTATCATTCTGGCTGTTTACCCGATAAGACAAGCATGGCTGTTTTCTAATAATATAGATACCTTTAGGAAAGTAGACTAGGGCGAAACTTATGCACCTCAGATTACACAAATGAAACATAAATAGATTGACTAATCAATAAAAAGGCTTTTCATGTTTCTTCCTCATTTGTTTATGTACAGGAATGTACATTTATTGCGAAATAGAGCACTACTATGGTACTCAGTGAAGCTATAGTAAAGGCTTTCTGTCATTTTAACAATATATGGACACTGTAATCTGGTACTGTTCCTTATTCGTCCACCACTTTTGGCAGTGTTATGAATAAAAATAACTCCAAGTTTGAAGTAGGTTAAAAATATACCTGTTTTTCCCGCCCTCTGTGACATAGGGAATTTATTATGATAAGCTCGAAGGACCTATATGAAGTCCATTGAGACAGCGAAAGAGACATCCTATACCCTTTTCCTAAGGCAACCAGACAAGCCAAATTATCAACAAGAACAGAATATCAATACTACATCAATATTATAACGTGCTAAAAAGGCTAATATTACGTGTTATTCTGTATAATTATCGACACATTATTATTGTTATTTAGATTTGTTGTACCCCTATATTTGTTATTTTTGCTGACAAGATCTCGTAGAGATCCTCTGATGCCAACAGCATTTTCGTTCTTGGTTCTTTGCTGATTTCTCCCATTCTTGCGTTTTTTTGCTCAAAATCGGGAGACATTCATGTGAGGAAAGCGAAAGCTTAACATAGAGTGTACTCAAAAAAGACCTATCCGAAGCACAGTAATATCAGCGGGTTATCACCCTGTATTAATTCTTTGTATACTGTCCAGCCCGATACATAAATGAGCTAAATTAATGTCATCCTCAGGGTAGTTTGCTTTCGTCAGATAACACCTACGGGAGAGAGAATTTTGTCATTTCACACGAAAAAGAAAATAAAACTGAAATATATATCCTCTAATGCGCTTTTGAACGTCTCAAATGAACGTCTCAAATGAACGTCCCAAATGCAGCATTAAGTTCTTTGCCTTTATTATCATCATCACTAATGAGAAGAAAAGGGTTAAGTACGTTATTATCAAACACGCCGAAAGTCCTACATACATTCTATCGACGTAAACAAGAAAAGGAATTTAAAACTCAAACCACTGAATGAAAACAATACTAAGATCATGGGCACTGTAATTGGGTATTGTTCCTTTTTTTCGTCTACTTTTGGCAGTGTTATATTTTAAATGAATAAAAATAGCCCCAAGTTTGTAATACAGTAAACACCCGCATATAAGAACAAGTGGATTAAAAACATCAGGCTTAAAGTTGGAAAACAAAGCATAATATGTATAAGAGACAATTCAGCCTGAGAAATAAAACATGTTCTTATTCAAAAGAAAGAGGATGCCAGAATAGAAAACCAAAACAGTAACTGTGCTCATATTAAAGTACTGTAGTGTGCTGGACCATACAAAATCAGGGGCTGCTGGTCTTGTGAATTAAGAAATGAATAAAACAAATGTTAAAACTACTTAACAATTTGATGCTTACTTGTATTAGTCATGATATGTATTTATTTTTGAAATTTGTTTTTTAGAGTAGGTAATAGAACATTGTATGTTAGTTTAACCTCTTGTAATAAAGAAATTTTAAGAACACTTTAAAAACATTTTTAGGCTGATTCACTCTTTGTCAGTAAGAACTTGATCAGCCTAAATCCCGAAATCATAGGTGCGGGTGTTTACTGTAGGTTAAAAATATATCTGTTTTTCCCGCCCACTCTAACGTAAGCAAATTTAATGCCGCGTCCAAAGGAACTATATCTGAAGTTGATTCACAAAGATAAGACGACATTCTCTGAGCTTTTGCTAGGGCAACCAGACAAGCCAGATTATCAACAAGATCAAAATATCAATATTAACGTGCTAGAAAGATTAATATGACATATTATTATCCATTTAAAATCTTTCGCCGTTTGACTGGCTCCAATCACTCCGCTAATTTTTCATAACTAGCTGACGTTTACCTTCTTTGGAAATTACGAGCAATTTATGTACATGGATTCCATGGTACTTGCCCTAGCAGCCTCGTTTCCAGGCAGATACGGCATCCAACAACCCTGTTACAGGCGCTGGAAACAAGGAACAAAACAGCAAGATAGCATTCTCCTCATCAATCTGCATAATTCTTCACATCATTCTCAAGTCATTCAATAGAAATAATACAAATGCTACGCTGTACAATAATCGGGTTTCTCCGCTGAAGTATTATTATATTTTGTTCATCTCAGTGTATCCCTTAGACTTGCTACAAGTCGACCTCTTGGAGAGCGGAGCGAGCCTTGTTTGGCCGCGAAGCTGCCGACCGCGAGCGATCCGACGTAGGACTTTTAGAAAGTCTATGCATCCCTATATGTGCTATTTTGCGGACAAGATCTCGTAGGGATCCTATGTGTACGAACAGAATTTCGGTACTTGGGTACTTGTCATCTTTACTTTTGAGCCATTTTCCGTGAAGAAAGAAAGAGCTCAGTAGAAAACGTACTGAGAAAATGAACTATCCGAAGCACAGAAGTATCTGCTGTTAGAGTTTCTTATCGTTGTAGACAATGTTGGTAAAGCACAAGATATAACATAAATGCATGAGTAAAATTAATTTCACCCTGATTTCACCTTTGTAGGACAAAGAGTTTTGTTTTAGTGTAAATAAAACAGTAAAGTGAAGTCGGCTTAAGAGTACAAACTAAGGAATTTATTAATGTACATTTAATCCTAGGAACTATGAAGAGTTACTTATGGCCTTCTTGGTGTTGACTGTACTTGCTAGAGCATCAGAGCCGTATAATGGCACTTTATCTGCATGATTTACAAGTCGGTTAAGGACTCGCGACCTCAAATTTATCTAACCGATTTTTTGAAAACCAACCTAACGAAATTTATAGTCATTTGAGTGAAAAGGCGTTAAAAGGCAGGTTTCTTAAGCTTGAGAAGGAAGCTCCAAAATCACAGCAACAAAGGAAAAGGAAAGGAGAAAAGAAAGAGCGAGGAGAAGGAAAGGAGGAGAACAGAAAAAAAAAGCAACGGTTGCTGACTCCGGCTTAGTTTTTATAATAGCTACTCTGGAGATAGATTTGCTCCGAAAAAACTGTGAGACGCAAACTGAAGGTCCATTTGGTGATAACGTTTTCAAAACTCCGGCTAGTTTATACCTCTGATTTTTTTAGGCCACGCAATACGCGTTATAATTAAGAAGTAGTAGCAATGAACATCAATTTGCGTATAGTAGTAGTCACTTGGCATAATTCCCACATAATCCTCTTTCATATATTGTTTCACTTTTATATTACAAGTATTGGAACAATCTACAAAACTCAGTCTAACTCTATAAGCCTGATTACTTATTTTCGAGAACTTATTTGGTAAATTAACGGGATTTAAAGGATATAAATGTAGCCCTTGCCTATGATAATTTCTTATATTTGGAATAATATGCTTATTATTGTTAGTTTTCAGATATAAAAACTAAGATAATGCATGTACGATACGCTTATTGTTATGTACTTCTGCAGTCTCTATATAATATTAAAGCTTCGAACGTTTTTGACATAAACTGCAGCCCACGTTCTCAACTTTAAGTAAACTACTAATATCATTATCATCATCATCATCATCATCATTATTATTATGTTCAAGCCTTACACCCGTAGGTGTCGTTATTTCCCCAGAGCATCAAGCTATATCCTATAGCCTTAGGTGTACTAAGGTCCTTCTAAACATCTTAAGCAATTATCCCAGGTGTTTCCAACTTGCTGATCCACATCTTTAGGTGTTTACTTAACTTACAGTCTTAAGAGCCCCAATTACAATAGGGATGACAGAAACACTTCTGCAGTTCCAGATCTTTTGCACTTTCACTTTTTATACTTGATAGTGGTCGATCTTCTCCCTGCGTTCTTTTTCCGCTACGAGAGTTTATCAAAAGAGTCACAGAAAATGAACGAGTGAAGATTATTACTATCATTTCTGCTATTATTAAGTCTAATGAAGTCAGTTTATTTCAAACGAATTAGATTCTATTAAGAAAACGTAAGATTTTCTGATACCTCTTGATTCACTATTTTTGACTAAAAACGTTACGGGTATGCTTCCCAAAATCTTAGGGATTTGTGATAGGGAAGCTTCGAAAATCATATGTAAAAGGAACTGGCACTTCAAACTTTTAAGTCTTTTTAGAGCTATTTTCATTTCTTGGTAGCATTTACCTATAATAGCGATAAAGATTATATAACTACGGGTTCAATTTTCTCAGTAGTTTGTCAAATCTTAAAACTTTAGTGAACGACAAAGCGCTCTACAGGCAGAACATCTTGCGAAAGATATCAACATATGCATCTTTGAAGTCCACTATTCTAGCAGAGTAAATCACAAAGTTCATGGCTGAGTTTGACAGAGCCAGAGTTTCGAACCAAAAGTATAGAGGGCTTCTCTGCGGCAAGGGCGGGGGCTTTCCAGCGGAAAGCAGAGTACTTATTGGAACCCAACAGACGATGAAGACGCCTGTTGCGGTAGCCAGTGTGCAAGTGACCCGGACTGAAACTGTTCGAGCTCTTAGCTGCTTTGTTTTCTTCCTGTAGTAGAGCAGAGCTACCACAATCAGAAAGTGAAACAAGAAAATAGTTGAACCGCTGAAAAGAAAGATTCCAACTCCGATAACATAAGAGACGGGAGTGTAACCTGTCGGAATGGTATTGAATAAAACGGAATTAAGAATCGGAATGGACCATGATGCTATGAGCATAATCTTAAGTCCGCATTTTTCCATGAAGATTTTGTGACGCAGTGGAAATGCAACGGCAACGAAACGATCAATACTGATTGAAGCCAGATGGAGGAATGAAGTCTGGCATGAAAGGCTGACTAAAACGTGGTACACAAGTGTTTCCGTGCTCGTTCTGCACTTGTGGAAGAAGGTTAACCGACTGATGAACTCCAGATAGATTGGCTCGCTTATCAAAGTGACGATTAGATCAGCGACTGCTAAGCTGAACAGAAGGTAGTTGGAAGCTCGGCGTAAGCGGGAGTTTGTAGCAATGGCCAAACAAACCAGCAAATTTCCAAGTGATCCCAAAACGCAAACGATAGCGTTGACTAAGATAAGTGGAATACCATGAGCCATTGGAAGAGAACAACTGTTTGCTGATGAACCGTTCATGTTGTCTGTATAGTTTGTTGATACCATGGACATCTCAAATGTAGCATTAGCTCTTTGCCTGGATCATTATAAGCACGAATGAGAGACAAAGGGCCAAGCAAGTTATTATCAAGCATGCCAAAAGACCTATATACAGTCTTTCGACGTAAGCAAGAAAAAGTACCTAAACCTCTCAAACTACCGAAAGATAACAACAACATCAGCCAGATTGATAACCATTAAAGAGCAAAATATTGATATTAGTTTGTTAACAATATTTCGTGTAATATTAAATGATAGCCCATAACTGCAAGTCGTTAATTTACCTTGCCGAGCAGACCACGCAATGCTGTTGCTGAGTTCTTAACTTTAACTGGGATGGATTATTGATTAATTTGTTATTATCATGATTGTCGTTTTTCTATTAATATCCCCTTCATTGTCATTATAATGGTATCTGGTTGCGTTAGTAACAATAGACCATTTTCGATATATGTTAAAATTCACCCTTGACTTCGGGGCTTTAAGGAATAAAAAAAAGGCTTTTCATGTCTCTTCCTCATTTGTTTATGTACAGTAAAATACATTTATTGCGCATAGACTACTACTGTGGTAGTCAGTGAAGCTATAGTAAAGGCTTCCTGTCATTTTACCAAAATATGGACACTGTAATCTGGTATTGTTCCTTATTCGTCTACCACTTTTGGCAGTTCTATGAATAAAAATAACCCCAAGTTTGAATTAGGTTAAAAATATACCTGTTTTTCTCGCCCTCTGTAAGGAATTTATTATGATAAGCTCGAAGGACCTATATGAAGTCCATTGGGACAGAGAAAAAGACGTTCTATAACTTTTGCTAAGGCAACCAGACAAGCCAAATTATCAACAAGAACAGAATATCAATACTACATCAAAATTATAACGTGCTAAAAAGGCTAATATTAGGTGTTATTCTGTATAATTATCGATACATTATTATTGTTATTTAGCTTTGGTGTAACCCTACATTTGTTATTTTTGCTGACAAGATCTCGTAGAGATCCTCTGATACCAACAACATTTCCGTTCTTGGTTCTTTACTGATTTCTCCAATTCTTTCGTTTTTTTTGTTGCTCAAAATCGGGAACTTTTAATCCTTGCAACTGAGACATTTTCTATGAGGAAAGCAAGAGCTTAACATAGAGTGTACTCAAAAATGACCTATCCGAAGCACAGTAATATCAGCGGGTGGACTTTGTTATCATCATGTATTAATTATTTATATACTGTCCGGCCCTATACGTAAATGAACTAAATTAATGTCATCCTCAGGGTAGTTTGCTTTCGTCAGATAACACCTACGGGAGAGAGAATTTTGTCATTTCACACGAAAAAGAAAATAAACTGAAATATATATCCTCTAATGCGCTTTTGCACATCCTTGCTCGCGCGTCTAGGCCGTTTTCCGGGTTAAATGATGACTTGTAAGTGTCTGCCCTTGTGTTTGCGTCGGCTCAGTAGTGAAAATTAGGCGTAAGACCTCTAAGCGTGTTACCCTCTTTGTGAGTTTCACTTGATTCCCAGATAGTCAACATTAATCGCCTTCAACTGCTGATTCCACCTTCCCTTAACCACACTCGTAAGTCTTTTAAATGATCTTTTCATGGCACTGAAGTCAGCAGTTTATTTAATGCTTTTATTATGTACTTTAAGCTAAAAAAATGTTCTACGAAAACTTGTCTTAACTTATGTTTTGCTGCGTTAAATGTATTTCGAATTAAAAAGTATACATTATTTTGCATTTGAGGTTTGCTTCCATCTGAAATTCTGAAAATCTAGCTTTAGAAATAAAGTCCCTAATGGTTAAAGTCCTGAAACTACCAACAGCTCATTACTAAGTGCGGCAGCGATATAATCGTCTTATAGGTGACGTGTGGTGCACTTAAGCTAAAAAAAAAACACACCCGAAGCTGTTTCAAGATCCTTTTAATTTAGCAGCAAAGTTTCTCTAGAGGAAATAGCAATACACCTTTCATTTCCCATTGACACGTTTGGGACAATCCTTTAATTAAACACTCATTTTCTAAGTAATAAAAGTTGGCTGCTGTCAGTTATTTTGTCAAAGCTTACTTGAACCCTAAGTGAAATTCAGTTTTTAAGTTTCGTCTTTTGCAGCTGATTTCGATCTTAAAACTGGACCAGGTGCAATTAGACAAATGAATGATTTATCAAAGCCGATGTCTTAGTCTGAGAATATAAATGGCAAACAGCATGTATGGTGATCCCAGACAAACTAATACATCGACGCTCTTATTCAGTATCACAAAGGCTCATCTTGTGCAAAACCGCAGAACTGATATGGGCACTCGATGCTGGGTCGAAACTAATTCTGTACAGCTTTTGGCCAGCACTCTAGTTGTGCATTCTATTAAGTATTTCTCTCCAGTCAGTTGAAAGCTTAATATCTCTCTCTCAGCCTCATATAGTTGTAAGAAAATCGCTCTTTCGTCTTCGAAAGAGTGTTATGTTGACGTCTCCTCCGGTAGCTTGGAAATTTTCTTTCTCTCTCCGACTATACAAAAATTTCACTTACCATCAATTAGCTCCGCTTTTCTTTCTTTGTAAATCCTACTTGACAAATTTACTTTTGTAGTTGTCGTCTTGTCTCTTCGGATACAAAACGGATTCAAAAATATCCGGATACGTATGGACGGGGCGTTACCCCGCCGAACAGACCATGAATCCCAGCGTGACCTGGCAGGCCTCTACCACAAAAAAGGAGTTTATGAGTCTGGTTGTTTACCATTAGAAATGCATAGCTGTTTTAATATAAAGTATATAGTTACGTTTAGTTAAGTAGACTAGGGCGAAACTTCCGTGAGTACATGAATAAAACCAAAATGGATTGACCATTGTAGACTGCCTTTCATGATTCTTCCTCAGTTACATGCATCTAGTCTTCACTTATAGACGATAGACTACTACTGTGGTAGTCAATTAAGCTATGGTAAAGGCTTTTTGTCATTCTAAAAATTGGCACTGTAATTCGGTATTGTTCCTTTTTTTCGTCTACCTTTGGCAGTGTTATATTTTATGTGAATAAAAATAACTCCAAGTTTGTAATACAGTAAACACCCGCATATAAGAACAAGTGGATTAAGGACATCAGGCTTAAAGTTGGACAATAAAGCACAAGATGTATAAGAAACAATTCAGCCTGATAAATAAAACTTGTTCTTATATAAAAAGAAAAAGGATGCCAGAATAAGAAACCAAAAGTACTTTGGTGTCCAAGTTTGTAATACATTAAGTTGGACAATAAAGCACAATATGTATGAGACAATTCAGCCTGATAAATAAAACATATTCTTATATAAAAAGAAAGAGGATACCAGAATAAGAAACCAAAACAGTAACGTGCTCATATTAAAGTACTCTGGTGTGCTGGACCCTACAAACTCAGGGGCTGCTGGTCTTGTGAATTAAGAAATGAAAACATTAAGAATACTGATTAACAGCAATTTGATGTTGAGCTTTTAACTGTCAAAGTTTACTTATATTAGTGGTAGTATGTATTTATTTTTGAAACCTATTTTTTAGTGTAGGTAATAAAACATTGTTCGTTAATTTAACCTCTGTTAAAAAACAAATTTTAAGAACACATCAAAAAACATTTTCAGGCCGATTCATCTCCTGGTAAATAAAAACTTGATCAGCCTAAATTAACCCCCAAATCATAGGTGGAGTTGTTTACTGTGGGTTAAAAATATATCTGTTTTTCCCGTCCACTTTGACGTAAGCAAATTTAATGGCGAGTCCGAAGGACCAATATGAAGTTGATTCACAAAGATAAGACGACATTCTCTTAGCTTTTGCTAGGGCAACCAGACAAGCCAGATTATCAACAAGATCAAAATATCAACATCAACATTAACGTGCTAGAAAGGTTAATATGACATATTATTATCCATTTAAAATATTTCACCGTTTGACTGGCTCCAATCACCCCGCTAAGTTTTCATAACTAGCCTGCGCTTACCATATTTGGAAATTACGGGCAATTAATGTACCATGGATTCCACCATGGTACTTTCCCTAGCAGCCTCGTTTCCGGGGGGATATGGCATCCAACAACCCTGTTTCAGGCGTGGGAAACGAGGAAGTAAACAACAACATAGCATTCTCATTCTTATCAATGTGAATAATTCTTCACATCAATCTCACGTCATTCAATAGAAATAATGCAAATGCTATACGCTGTATAATTATCGGGCTTCTCCGCTGATGCATTATGGTATTTTCTTCATCTCCGTGTATCTCTATAAGTGTTATTTTAATTGCGGACAAGACCTCGCAGAGATCCTTTGTGTCCAACAGCATTTCGTTTTCGGCTCTTTGCTGATTTCACTTATTGAGACTTTTTGAGCTCAAAATCGGGTACTTTTTATCTTTACTTTTGAGACGTTTGTCGTGAATAACGAAAGAGCTCAGTAGAAAACGTACTCAGAAAATGAACTATCCAAAGCACAAAAATATCAGCTGGTAGAGTATCTTCTTCCTCTTCTTCTTCTTCTTCTTCTTCTTTTTTTTTAACTCTTGTAGACAATGTTTGTAAAGCACAAGATATAACATATTAAATGAGCAAAATTTTCACCCCAAGAGGACTTTGTGGTTAGGCTACATCTTTGTAGGACACAGAGGTTTGTTTTAGTGTGAATAAAAGCAGTAAAGTGGAGTCAGCTTAAGAGTAAAAACTGAGGACTTTATTGAAATACAGGGAAATACTAGGCAGTAGGGAAAGTCACTTATGGCCTTCGGGTTGCCTTTCTGCGCTTGCTAGAGCATCGGAGCCCTATAATGGCACTTTCTCTGGATTACAAGGCGGTTAAGGGTCTTGCATTTCTGAAGTCCCGCATTTTAGCAGAGTAAATCAGAAAGTTCATGGCTGAGTTTGATAGAGCCACGGTTGAGCCAAAGGTGTAGAGGGGTGTTTCGTCATTTTTCAATGGCAAACAAAGTGATTATAGGAACCCAGCACACGGTGAAGACGCCTGTTGCGATAGCCAGTGTGCAAGTAACACGGACTTCCAAGCGGGTAACCAATTTCGCAGAAACTGTTCGAGCTGTTAAGTTAGCTGCTTTGTTTTCTTCCTGTGGTGGAGCAGAACTACCACAATCAAAAAGTGAAGCAAGAAAATACTTAAACCACTGAAGGAAAAGATTGCAAATCCGATAAGATCAAAGACGGGATTGGAACCTGTCGGAATGGTATTGAATAAAACGGAATTAAGAATCGGAAGGGACCATGATGCTACGAGCATAACCTTAAGTCCGCCTTTTTCCATAACGATTTTGTGACGCAGTGGAAATGCAACGGCAACGAAACGATCAATACTGATTGAAACCAAATGGAAGAATGAAGTCTGGCATGAAAGGCTGACTAAAACGTGGTACACAAGTTCTTCCGCGCTCGTTCTGCACTTGTGGAAGAATGTTAACTGGCTGATGTATTCCAGAACGATTGGCTCGCATATCAAGATGACGATTAGATCAGCGATTGCTAAGCTGAACAGAAGGTAGTTGGAAGATCGGCGTAGGCGGGAATTTGTAGCAATGGCCAAACAAACCAGCAAGTTTCCAAGTGATCCCAAAACGCCCACAACAGCGTTGACTGTGAGCAGCATAATACTATGAGCCAATGGAAGAGAACAACTTATTGTGTCTGTCCATGAAACGTTCATGTTGTGGGTTTAGTTTGTGCTGGTGTTATGGACGTTTAAGCTCTTTGGTCGTATTACTCTTAGCACGAATGAGAGAAAAAGGGTTTAGTAAGGTATTATATATGAAGCATGCCGAAAAACCTATATAAAGTCTATCTACCTAAGCAACAAAAAATGCCATCTAAAAACCTCAAACTACCCTATGACAACAACACAAAGATTAGCCAGATTGATAACCACTAAAAGCAAATATTGTAGGGTGCCAACCATATTTTGTGTTACAATAAATACTAGCACAAAACTGCGTCTACAAGTCGTTGATTACCTCGCAGAGCAGACCATGCACTGCTTATCCGAACGTGACTTAACCGATCATTACCTTCAGAAAAAAAGGCTGATAGTTCTTCCCTTTAACTGGGATGTATTATGTATATTGTTGTGTTATTATTATAATTGTTGTTTTTCGATTAACATCACCTTTATGATCATTATAATCATATCCGGTGGTGTAGGTAATAATCGACCGATTTCGATATATTAAAACTCACACTTCTTTTGTTCATCACCACCCCCCCAACCCCCCCCCCCCCCCCCCCCCCTCCTCCGCGCGCCTCCAAGCTTCGTGGCCAAGCGTGAATTTCATTGTATCTTCTTTCGAAGTTGGTCTACTTGAATGGTAAGAGCTTGGCTTGAGTAGAGTCAGTGCAGCTTGAGTGAACACTGCTCAATCTATATATCTGCTACGAGGCCAAAATTAAATCACTCAAATGCTTTATTTTTAACCTCCGAGCGATATTCATTTCATCAAAACAATCAAAAGAAGACAGTTTATCGTTCATCATCTTGGCTGTTTGCCATAAGACACACGTGGCTATATAGAGTTACCGAGGAAAGTACACTGGGGCGAAACTCACGTGATTACACGAATGAAACACCAATTGATTGCCTAATCAATAAAGAGGCTTTTCATGTTTCTTCCCCATTTCTTTATGTGCAGAAATTTACATTAATTACGAATAGATTGCTACTGTGGGAGTCAATGAAGCACAAGCAGAGGCTTTCCGTCATTTTAACAATGTAACCTGACTGTTCCTTATTCGTCTCCTACTTATGGCAATGTTATTAATAAAAATAACTCCAAGTTGATCTAGGTTAAAAATATATCTGTTGTTTCTGCCAACTCTGACATAAGCAACTTTCATGATAAGCTCGAAGGGCCTATATGAAGTCTATTGAGACAGATAAAAAGGCATTTAATTACGTTTTGCTAAGGCAGCCAGGCAAGCCAAATTATCAACAAGAACAGAATATCAATATTTTATCAATATTAACGTACTAAAAAGACTAATATTACATGTTATTTTGTATAATTATCGATACATTATCATTGTTATTTAGATTTGGTGTACCCCTACATGTGCATGTGTTATTTTTTGCTGATAAGATCGTAGAGATCCTGTGATGCCAACAGCATTCAGTTCGTTCTTGGTTCTTTGCTGATTTCTCTCATTGTTCGTTTTTTTTTTTTGCTCAAAATCGGGAACTTGTAATCCTTGCAACTGAGCCGTTCTCTGTGAGGAAAGAAAGAGCTTTACAGAAAGTGTACTCAGAAATGGCCTATCCGAAGCACACTAATATTAGCGGGTGGAGTTCGTTATCATCATGTATTCTTTCTATGCTGTCAGCACAATGTTTAACATAAATGAGCTACATTAATGTCATCCTCAGTGTACTTTGTGATCGTGAGATAACACCTACGGGACAGAGAGCTTTGTCCTTTCATCCGAAAAAGAGAATAAAACTGAAATGTATATCCTCTTATGCGCTTTTGCATATCCTTGCGCGCGTGTCTAGGACGTTTTCGCGGTTTATAAATTATGACTTAAGTGCCTGCTCTTGTGTTTGCGTCGCTTAGTAATTGAAAATCATGCGTAAAACCTCCATTAAACGTGTCACCCTCTTCTTAAGTTTCACTTGGCAATGAGTTCCATATAGTCACCTTCCATCACCTTTAACTACTGATTCCACCTTCCCTTAACCATAATCGTAATTCTTTTAAATTATCTCTCCATCTTCATGGTACTGAGGTCGGCAGTTGATTCAGGCCCCCCTTTCGAAAACGCATACATTTCGATGCGTTTAGGCCCTCTCTTCATACAAATACGCTGAGCGTTTTCATCGAAAACGCATCGATTTGAAAACGCTCTTGAAACCAGATCCAAACAAAAACGCACACATATAGTATCAGTGAATACGGTCGAAAACGGTCGAAAAAGCATCAAAATAAAAACGATGACCAAAAATATCGCAGGCGCGTGTGTTTGTAGTATGCGCATTAAGTTCAACTTACGTCACACGTTTTCGATGAAAAACTTGTTCTAAGACTAATAGTCTTAACTCATGTTTTACTGCGTTAACTACATTTTGAATTAAAAGAATTTTATTTTTTCGCGTTTGAAGTTGTCTTCTAGCTAAAATTCTGAAGATCTAACTTTAGAAATAAAGTGCTTAGTTAAATTCCTGAAATTACTAATAGCTCATTACTCAGCAAGGCATCGATATAGTCGTCTAGTAGGTTACGGGGTGCACTTAAGCCAAAAGATTCTCACCGTAAACTGTTTCAAGATCCTTTATTTTAGCAGCAAACTTTCTCCAGAGCAAATGGATACAAGCACCTTCTATTTGCCATTAACACGTTTGACACGTTCTTAGTTGAACACTCGTTTTCTGAGTTATAAAAGTTGGCTGTTGTTGTTTTGTCAAAGCTTACTTGAACCGTCAGTCAATATCAGTTTTAATTTCATCCTTTGTTGGTAATTTCGATTTCTTGTTAAACTCAACTCAATTAAACATGTTCGTCGGTGTGCGAAAAGGACTCAAATGAATACTTATCAAAACCGATGTCTTTGTCTCAGAATATAAATGGAAAAAAAAAAATGGTGATCCCAGACATAGTTAGCAGAGGAGACTGCATGGTTAGGAAATCCGGCAAACATCAAAGTTGAAAGCAATGGTGCTGTAGGTTAATTTTGATTGGAAGCTCCCTGACCGTGCACAATCCTTTGTTTTCTGTTCACAAATTATGACTGAATAAATTAAAGCAATGTCTCTATTGGTCAATAACTTCAAAATGTTAGGAATACTATTGAACGTTGTGCAAGGTCAGGTCCAAAAAAGCTGACAAAAACCTATAACAAAGGGTTTCCCATTCCACTTTAATCCCAAAAAAGCTAATAACCCTTTAAAATTTGCGTAACCCTCTAAAATTTGCATTTTGACCATATTTGAGTAAGACCCCATGTATGGGCAGGGACGTCATGGTCTTGTATTTACAACTCGGTGGTTCGAAATTGGGTGATCCCGTGTGCTGCTGTTTGTTTTCTGTTTAGGAGGCCCTAACAGGTGAGCAAGCTTTAATAATACTATTTCTAGTTTGAAAGGGCTATTAGTGCTCTCGTTTGCTTTATAAATTGCGTTTAAAGCAGCAACTGATCAAGGAATAGGGTTTTAGGCTCCAGTTTTTCGTCACAACTAGCTTGTTCTTTGCAGCTCGATTTAAATTGAGGTAGCGTGTTCGCTTCTCGACTCAGAACCAGGGCCTTTAGTGTTATCTTTTCCTTTGTAAGTTGAATTATATGCGGCAGCTAATCAAGGAATAGGGTTGTATTCTCAAAACGTTTATCAGAACCAGCGTGTTTTTCGCATTTCGATTTACATCGAACCGGTCCTCATCTCCCGTGAGGGATGCAACGCATTTGAGGACCTTTTGTTTTTTAGAAGTTATTTTTGCCTATGGGGAGATTTTTGTCAACCATCTCGTGTCTTTTGCCGTTCTATTTACATTGAAGACAGCCCCAAACTCCCATGAGGAATGCAACGAATTTGCAGACCTTTTGTTTTAAAGACCATCATTATGAAGCATTTTGTCTTTCGAGAGACTCTTTGTCCTGTGCCACTCGATCATTAGATCTTTGTATTCTATTCAAGTTTATATTTTTATAACTCTGATACATTCTGCCCCATTCTTGCGCTTTTCACATATTTTGCTTACACCAATTTTTTCATAAGTAATTATTACCATGCGGGACGTTTTTCTTATCCCTGATGATGCCGTTTATCGGCGAAAGCTCGGAATTTAATTATAATTTTTAATTTTAGCAGTCAAAGGCCTCACTTGAGCTGTATTTTACTTTCTAACGTTTATAGTTTCGAATCAGTCCATAAAATATAAGAGCTAACTTGCTCCAATTTACCACTGACAAAGCTTCAAGCTATGTTGCCATTTTTTACCAGAAGTGAAAGCCTAGAATGTACCAAAGTTTTTTTCTAAAGTTGAGTACCATCTTTTTCTATAGCGAAATCCATTGTAAGCCTCTAAAATTATGTTACAAATCGCAAAGATCTGGATAGGCACATTATACAAACGACAAACGCTTCGTTGGCACTTCAAGGTACCCCTAGTTCAGTATTACAAAAATGCTCGTCTGCTGCATAACCGCAAAATTGATATGGGTATTCGATGCTGGGTCGAAACTAATTCTCACAGCTTTTGGCCAGCACTTGGATCATCGCGAAATCAGCCAAGAATTATACTCCACGTGAAAAGCTGCAACGGTTACTCCACAAACTTCCGACTTTGTTTTGGGTGAATTATTTATGTACACTTCCACATATATCCTTGGATATTTTCTCGGGTTATTTCGTGTGCACTAGTTTCGGTAGCCTGTAGGGTGTGACGACATGATCTTTTACTCCTTTAACTATCACCGCATTGTGCATTCTATTAAGTATTTCTCTCCGGTCAGTTGACAGTTTGATATCTCTCTCAGCCTCATACAGTTATAGGACAATCTTTCTTTCGTCGTCCAAAGAGTGGTAGTTCGACGTTTTCTCCGGTAGCTTAAACATTTTCTTTCTCTCTCCAACTATGGACAAATTGCCCTTTCCATCAAGGAGCAGCGCTTTTCCTTCTTTGAAAATCCCACTCGAAAAATTTACTTTTGTGGTTGTCTTTCTTTCCCTAAGATTTTTCGAACAGTATCTCGTAGCACAGGCAGTAAGCGTCACTTTGGGCATTATTTATAAGAACACTAGTCAACGTCCTTCGCAAAGCACAGTGTCATACGCTTGACTGACAAAACTGTATTTCCAGTGAAATTCGAATGAAGGGCCTTCTTTGCATGCAAGGACAACAATCTCTTTTGACGAAAGTAAGCTAGAAACTCAATTTTAATTAATGACATGGGGTGAATGTTCTTTTCATATTTGACACAATTTGACAGAGACACGGATGTATTCTGTTAACGAACTGTCTATAACTTGCTAAAGGGTATCAGGATGGTGCAATTGTTAATCAATGTCCCTTTTGAATGACATCTGTTGAAAGAGTGAAAAGTTCTTTTTGTAACTGAAAATTGACGAGGTCTTATTCCTATATAGGTTGTTGTTGTTTTTGTTGTACCAACGGATGTATCACCTTGGCTGATAACACCCCAAACTCGTTTTGCGAACACAGTCAACTCTCCGTTAACGGACGCCTCCACAATACGGACACCTCTCTAAGACGGACACCTGATGTTGGCCCCTGCCGTTTTTCAGTCATTTTACATTAGAGAGAGTAGAGAGCTTAAGAGTCACGTTTGCGGCAAACCGCTAACGTCGGATTCAAGTTGAGAATTTCTCAAAGTAGAAAATAAGCGGATAAAAAACTGTCTAGAACAAACTGGCGTGAACTTACTTAATATTTTTAAAAGGATAAACCAGTGAGCAACACTCCTGCGAACTTCTTGAGTTGTAATTTTTTATTTTCTCCCACGCGTTTCGTGTGACTAGCGCACACTTCATCAGGGAGTTTAACAATACAACTAAGAGTACCTGTATTTATACCTAAAACCGTACTGAGTTTAACACAATTAACACCGACGGATTTGCGTAAAGGAGCTGCAAACCTTGTGGTTATACGTCTAGGAAAGAGGCGGAAAAAAGTTTGCAAGGTGTGACATGTTTGTTATGTTTTGAGGCCCGTGGGCAGATGGTCAAAGCACCCGTGATCAGATAACGAGTGATAGAAGGTCAAGTAGGGGTGATGAATGGTCCATTAAAATTTTTAACTGCTCGCAAAATTTTACCTTTGCTCGATTTGCTCGCAAAATTTAAACGAGTGCTCGCTTGCTCGTGCTCCCCAAATTTTTGCGTTGCTCGCAAGCTCGCAATTTTTTTATTTCTGCTGGTGCTCGCAAAAAAATGACAGTGCTCCGCATGCTCGCAAAGACCATTTGTCACCCCTTCAAGTGCGTTCTCTGCATTCCATGGATTCTTAGTGGAAATTCAAGCGAATGCTGGCTACATGCATGCGACGCATGCGTAATAACAACCTGGAGATCAGGGTTTCTGGCTCCTCTTATCGACCGCAAAAACGGACACCTCTCTAAGACGGACAACGGACACTTTTGAAACCGTCAACTGCTCTTGTGAAAAATACCTCAAAAGGGAAATGAGGTGTTCAGTACATGACAGTAAATTGCAAAATTTTCATTATTTTGCAGTCTTGCTCCAGTTCCCAGAGTATATACTGTTACGCTTTTAGATTACGAAGCTAGCCGTGAGCGTTAGCTTTATGAATGAACGTTTGATGGCACAATGAGAAAACGATTCCACTTTTCGGCTGCAATGTTCAAGGTTTAGCTGTTTTGTACAGGTTAAGCAGACGTCTTTTCATTATGAATGCCTTCAGCGTTAGTTTCTTAAAAATTACTGGCGTCAGGTTACCTCGGCTCTTTATAGAGCGTTTTCACTGACGTCACGGTGTCCATGTAGGTGTTCCAAAACAATGAAACGGTGGCCATGTTGCCGCACCAAGAAAATCCTCTGTGAGTTGAACTCTTTTATCATGTGAATGCTTTCTTTTAAATTAGTATAGATGCTGGCCACGTGGAGTGAAAACTCTCTATAGGACGGACACCTATCTAAGATGGGCAGTCAGGGCCTGCTCCGAAGGTGTCCGTCTTAGAGATAATTGACTGTAACTCCATAGTTTTTATTTATAATCGATTTTCATCCACAAAATATATACTACCTCAGTCAGTTACTTGCTAAAACTCGGTTACTACTGCCACTGCCGCAGGGACTGAGCAAAGAACGTGCAAAGACTGGGGCTACGATTTTTTTAAAAGTTTACTGTTTTTTGTTTTTTTTAAACACATAAATTACATTTTCCGATGTGACTAAAATCGTTGCTTACAACAAGGTAAATATGGGTGAGTCAAATCGAAACACGTCTTGTTCATGAAAACAACATCAAGACCTTTTTAAAATTGCGATTTACTTTCTCCTTTCTCGACCCCCAGACTTACGTCATTTTGGCAGGCCAATTTCAGTCCTCGTCTTGTTTTATAAGGTCATCTCGCGAAAGAACACACACAAAATATTTGTCCACAAAAACGAACAGGAGTTTCTCACAATATGAAGTCGGTATGATGAGGCAACATAAAACAAAATAGCTTGGCGCAGCAGTAACGTCATCAAACTGACGCTTCCGCAAGACTCAGACCAGCAAATATCACTGAATTGGCGGAATGTTTGAATTTTCTTTTTCGAACAAGTTTCAGCAGTACAATTCTTGCATAAAATTATGGATTCCTGGTTGCAAACTATATTGTTGTCCTATAAGCGATTGTTGATCGCAAGTGGGAAAAGTGAGTTGTTGCGGACTCGCTCAGTATAAATTGAAAGTCCAGAGTGAAGTAAGCTTATATGCGATAACAAAAAAAAAATGATCAAGGTATTTAAGAGTAAGCTAAAATAAATAAATATTAAATAAAAATGCTGGATTGCAAATCCTAAAGATGCGGCATCTTAGAATTAATAAACTTAGATTTAGACTCTAAACTCTAATTTTGCCTGTCCATCCGGTTACTAACAGCAGCTTTGAGCTACTTTGAGTGACTTAAATTGTTCATATTGTAAAACTATCAACCGTCGTTGGCCTTAATAGTTTGGACAGTTTTTACTTCTTACGATCTTTACAACATGCAGTTCTTTAAGAGGAGAGATCATGTTCTGCTTTCTTCACAATTTAATTCACGTCAGTCGTAGTTTATTGATCCTCGATTGCCCAAATGCTGTTTTGTTAATGTTGCTATTTTTGTTGATGATGATGTTGATGTTGTTGTTTGTTTATTTTTACTATTGGATCCTTAGTGGAGGTCCATGAAATCAAGGAGAGAAAAACATCAAAATTTACTTCGTTTGTTTTCCAAGACCTTTTACCCTTGGTGCTTTTTTGGGAACAGGCATTTAATCTTCTGGCGTTGGCTTTTATGAGTTCCAAAAACCGCATAAATAAATTTACTAATAAGCTTATTATAAATACTTTCATAGGTAATTTAACCAGTTGAGTAGTTTTTCCCAGGCAACTAAAATCAACGCAGCACTCTCTCCATCAGCGAATATACTTGATCAGGGGCACCCAACGAGAATATAGTTCAAAACCACTTAAACATAGCTTGTTTAACGTATTTTAGTATTTAAACGGTAGATATAGGCAAATTTTTATCCCCTAAAAAGTTTTCATCTGTTCGGATTTCCTAGCTGAAAGTCTAGTGATCCGAAAATTATTGGGATCAAAACTTACCTTTTCGAAAATTTCAGCCAGAAAAAAGGCTCCCAAAAATTCTAGGTGACCTTTTTAGGGTAAAAATCTGTTAAAAACGGGCAATTATACCATTTTTTAGATGTTCTAAAATCCTAGGAGAGGCAGGCAAGCAAGAAGTTTTACAACAAATGTTCCGAAAATTCTACATCTCAAATCGTCTTCCGAACAGATTTTTTTCGAAAATTGACGTTGGGTGCCCCTGACTTGATACTATCTACATTTGTCGAAAAGAATGGCTAAAACGCTTTTTCTAATTCAGAAAACTTTGCCTTGTATTGGCTTGTACACAAATGTCTTCTGCGTCTAGCGTGTGGCAGGTCCTGAGATATGCAATCTATTTTTAGTAGCGCTTCGCTTCGCTATTAAAGAAACGGAAAAACAAATTTAAATGTGCATCTCAGTGCTATACATAGCAACAGATGACAGTTCACCCCATTTATTTTCATCGATGAGCAACGGGTGTCTAGCTAGGATGCTTGTCTTATGAATAATGTGTCCTTGACATCCATGTTTTTGTTTTTCAATAGGAGTATATAGCATGGATATCGGGGTGCTTAGCCATGTGCAATGAAACCGAATTGTGGATATAATAGGGATAGATGCTGGTCATTTGTGTTCTTTGAAACGGTTTTCGAGGTTTAGTTTCCCCTAAAGAATTGTAAAATACACAGGCGGCATCGAGTCATGTAGAAAATTATTGAAAGAAGTAGTTACACAGGGGCACCCAACGAGAATATAGTTCAAAACCACTTAAACATAGCATTGTTGAACGTTTTTTAGTATTTAAACGGTAGATATAGGCATATTTTTATCCCCTAAAAATTTTTCATCTGTTCGGATTTCCTAGCTGAAAGTCTAGTGATCCGAAAATTATAGGGATCAAAACTTACCTTTTCGAAAATTTCAGCCAGAAAAAGGGCTCTCGAAAATTTTAGGTGACCTTTTTAGGGTAAAAATCCGTTAAAAATGGGCAATTATACCACTTTTTAGATGTTCGAAAATCCTAGGAGGGGTAGGCAAGCAAGAAATTTTAGAACAAATGCTCCGAAAATTCTAGATGTCAAATCGTCTTCCGAACAGATATTTTCCGAAAATTGACGTTGGATGCTCCTGAGTTACAGGGCAATGTGAGTCTCAACTGTGAAATGAAGTGCATGTGTTGATTACAGTCAAACCCCGTTAATACGGACATTGAGTCTGACTGTGTGGGCATAGAAAGTGTCCGTATCGGGCAGGTTTAGAGAAAAAGTAAGAGCTTTCTTTCCCCAGAGACAAAGCAAATTTTGCCTTAAAAATGAGGTGTTCGCATGACGCGAGTGTCCTTAAAGCGTTTGGCTGTTCTCTGGTGATCAAATTAGGATGCGTGCTTCACTGGCGCACTAATATCACGACCTTTCTCTGACCAATCATGGCTGAGTGTACTCTATTGAAAATTTTGCGAGGCTTTGTTTGCACTCCTACGTAGCTTCTAGACACCAGGTTTAACGTACAATATTCTTAATACCTGGCTACAATATTCTAAATTCTACAATATTCTCAATACCTGGCTTAACGTACGATGTTCAAATATATTCAATATGAAGCATCCAGCATGACAACCAGAAACTTCTGGTGAATTAACAATCTTCATACATGTGCACAACATTCATTAGCGGAATACGCGGTATAAACACCCCCCAAAACGCATCCTTATATTTATTTCACTGCGGGAGAATGTATTGCTCTATTTAAGTATCGGGTTGATTCGTGAGGTTTGCGCATAATTGCAGATTAAACTCGAGTTCTCAACGTCAATCATTGACGCAACGGCCGCGCAGTGAACCTTACGGAATTGAAGGGTTATCGCTGATTCATTGCATGATAATTAATGCATTATATATTCAGAGTAAGGAGACATGCATTTGATCGCTCGCGCCTCATCAGATTTGCCGCATGTCTGAAATTAGTAGATACCTAGCTAATACCAGATGCAAAGTCAGCCCGCTAACGTCACAATGACACGATAGCCGGCGAAAAATTTGCGCGCAAGTTTCTTTTCTTTTCTGTTTTTGTTTACGACCGGCATATTTCCCTTCTAATTTTATTTATTTATACTTTGCAAGGAAATGATGCTGCACAATGCGTGTCTGGATATTGTTTCGAGTAGGAAGTGTTTAAAAACTCTTGCATGTAGTTTAACAAAACCATAGATAAAGGAGGTCCACTGTTCTAACCATGACAAAACTGAACACCAATCAGTTCTTACACCTACAGCAAGTAACTGCAGCGATGACTAAACTATTCCAAACTCAGTGGTTGTTTTAGCATGGCATTCAAGTCCTTTTCACAAAGAAGCGCAGCCTTGTAAACCCCTATCCGTATTATCTGCAATTACGTTGGTGAATGACATGAATAACACATCAATTGCACTCACTGAAATCTCCACAAGAGTTTGCACTAAACTTCCTGTCGATCATGGTGCTGCCCTCATCACCACGAATACAGCAGTCAGTTTGTTGGGAACGCTTGGAAACTTGCTCGTGTGCATGGCTTTTGCAACAAAAGTCACTTATGGCCTTCGGGTTGCCTTTCTGCGCTTGCTAGAGCATCGAAGCCCTATAATGGTACTTGCACCCTCATATACTTCTCATTTTCAAGAACTTATTTGGTAAATTAACTGAATTTAAAGGATATAAATGTTACTCTTGCCTGCGATACTTTCTTATTTTAAGAATGATATGCTTTAATCGTTAGTTTTCTAAAATAAATATTAAGATAATGTGATATACGATACGCTTATTGTTATTTACTTTTAATTAATCTCTAGATAATATTAAGGTGTCAAATTTTTTTGACTTGATCCACAGCCCACGTTCTCGACTTCAGCTAAATTACTAATGTTATTCTTATCATCATCATCATTTTTAGAGCTGTTTAAATTTCTGGGAATTAAGAATCGGAAGGGACCATGATGCTATGAGCATAACCTTAAGTCCGCCTTTTTCCATAAAGATTTTGTGACGCAGTGGAAATGCAACGGCAACGAAACGATCAATACTGATTGAAACCAAATGGAAGAATGAAGTCTGGCATGAAAGGCTGACTAAAACTTGATACACAAGTTCTTCCGCGCTCGTTCTGCACTTGTGGAAGAATGTTAACTGGCTGATGAGCTCCAGAACGATTGGCTCGCATATCAAAGTGACGATTAGATCAGCGATTGTTAAGCTGAACAGAAGGTAGTTGGAAGATCGGCGTAGGCGGGAATTTGTAGCAATGGCCAAACAAACAAGCAAGTTTCCAAGTGATATCCCAAAACGCCCACAACAGCGTTGACTGTGAGCAGCATAATACTATGAGCCAATGGAAGAGAACAACTTATTGTGTCTGCCCATGAAACGTTCATGTTCTGGGTTTAGATGGTGCTGGTGTTATGGACGTTTAAGCTCTTTGGTCGTATTACTATTAGCACGAATGAGAGAAAAAAGGTTTAGTAAGGTATTATGAAGCATGCCGAAAAAACCTATATAAAGTCTCTCTACGTAAGCAACAAAAAATGCCATCTAAAAACCTCAAACTACCCTTTGACAACAACACTAAGATTAGCCAGATTGATAACCACTAAAAGCAAATATTGTAGGGTGCTAACCATATTTTGTGTTACAATAAATACTAGCACAAAACTGCGTCTACAAGTCGTTGATTACCTCGCAGAGCAGACCATGCACTGCTTATCCGAACGTGACTTAACCGATCTTTACCTTCAGAAAAAAAAGGCTGGTAGTTCTTCCCTTTAATTGGGATGTATTATGTATGTTATTGCGTTATTATCATAATTGTTGTTTTTCGATTAATATCACCTTTTTGATCATTATAATCATATCCGGTGGTGTAGGTAATAATCGACCGATTTCGATATATTAAAACTCACACTTGACTACAGTAACGAAGGTTGGGGGAATAAAACAAAGGAAATACCTTTCCCCCCCCCCCCCCCCACTACAAAAAAAAAAAAAAAAAGATATATATATTTATTTTTGGGCTCAGCAGTGAATAAAACACTTCTTTTGTCCCTCACCACCCCCGCGCGCCTCCAAGCTTCGTGGCCAAGTGTGAATTTCATTGTATCTTCTTTCGAAATTGGTCTACTTGAATGGTAATAGCTTGGCTTGAGTAGAGTCAGTGCAGCTTGACAGCTTGAGTCAACACTGCTCAATCTATATATCTGCTACGAGGCCAAAATTAAGTCACTCAAATGCTCCGAAAAAATCACTCCGAGCGATATTCATTTCATCAAAACAATCAAAAAAAGACAGTTTATCGTTCATCATCTTGGCTGTTTGCCATAAGACACACGTGGCTATATATAGTTACCGAGGAAAGTAGACTGGGGCGAAACTCACGTAATTACACTAATGAAACACCAATTGATTGCCTAATCAATAAAGAGGCTTTTCATGTTTCTTCTTCATTTCTTTATGTGCAGAAATTTACATTAATTACGTATAGACTGCTACTGTGGGAGTCAATGAAGCACAAGTAGAGGCTTTCCGTCATTTTAACAATGTAACCTGACTGTTCCTTATTCGTCTCCTACTTATGGCAATGTTATTAATAAAAATAACTCCAAGTTGATCTAGGTTAAAAATATATCTGTTGTTTCTGCCAACTCTGGCATAAGCAACTTTCATGATAAGCTCGAAGGGCCTATATGAAGTCTATTGAGACAGATAAAAAGGCATTTAATTACGTTTTGCTAAGGCAGCCAGGCAAGCCAAATTATCAACAAGAACAGAATTTCAATATTTTATCAATATTAACGTCTAAAAAGACTACTATTACATGTTATTTTGTTTAATTATCGATACATTATTATTGTTATTTAGATTTGGTGTACCCCTACATGTGCATGTGTTATTTTTTGCTGATAAGATCGTAGAGATCCTGTGATGCCAACAGCATTCAGTTCGTTCTTGGTTCTTTGCTGATTTCTCTCATTGTTCGTTTTTTTTTTTTTGCTCAAAATCGGGAACTTGTAATCCTTGCAACTGAGCCGTTCTCTGTGAGGAAAGAAAGAGCTTTACAGAAAGTGTACTCAGAAATGGCCTATCCAAAGCACACTAATATTAGCGGGCGGAGTTCGTTATCATCATGTATTCTTTCTATGCTGTCAGCACAATATTTAACATAGCCTGCGTAGCTGACGGTATTGTGTGGGTGCGAGATTAAAGTTTTGGCGGCGGAGCCGTATTCCAAAAAAAGGGAGTAGGGACGAGGCGGTTGAAATACCGCCTGCCAGAAAACCCCGGTATTTTGAATAGTCCGCACACCAGTGTGCGGGGAAACGGATTGGTCGAGGGCCATACATATGTCAATCATGTTAGATGAACCTTCGCATATATTTCCCAATTTAGGGAGCCGATGGCAAACTGGAAAAGACGTACGTGTAAAGTGATTGTGATTTCCGCTTTAACAAGAGCATAATTGATGACCAAATTGCCGAAATGGCGTCTTTAATCTTCACAGCGCTGGAATTGTCTTTATTTAGCCGTAAGAAACAAAGGTCAAAGAAAATTAAAACACCATACAACTGCATCTGAGATCAAATCCTATCAGGAACACCTACAGAAGAATAACCCACCGGAAATGGTTACTCAGTATGCATGTAACAAACCAGCTTCATGACCTTTTAATGTTAAGCCTGGTGTTGCAAAAAAGATTTACTCAGTCAAAGTTTAGAATGATACATGCACTGTGTAGTGCTAGTAACCTTCGCGCAAGAGCCGAGAAAATAAAAAAACCTCTGTTCAAGCAAACTCACAAGGTCACGTTTCACATTATCACGAGCTTAGGAGTCGTGTTTAGCCTGTCAACGCTTATTTCTAAACTGTCTCGCGCGAAAATAATAGGAAGTTTCAAATTGCAGGTTTCTCTTTGACTGGCTGATTTAATTGCGATCAGCTAAGGCGACAAAAGTGGGCGGCATTCGAAAAATCATGGTTCTCTGGCAGGCGGTATTTCTCGCGGCTTCGCCGCTCGTGAAGGCTCCGCCGTCAAATCTCACTCGACTATATTACAACGGCTCCGCCGCCAAATCTCACTCGACTACTACACAACACCGCCAGCTACGCAGGCTATATTTAACATAAATGAGCTACATTAATGTCATCCTCCGGGTACTTTGTGATCGTGAGATAACACTTACGGGACAGAGAGCTTTGTCCTTTCACCCGAAAAAGAAAATAAAACTGAAATGTATATCCTCGTATGCGCTTTTGCATATCCTTGCGCGTGTGTCTAGGCCGTTTTCGAGGTTTATAAATTATGACTTAAGTGCCTGCTCTTGTGTTTGCATCGCTTAGTAATTGAAAACCATGCGTAAAACCTCCATTAAACGTGTCACCCTCTTATTAAGTTTCACTTGGCAATGAGTTCCATATAGTCTTACTCACCTTCCATCACCTTTAACTACTGATTCCACCTGCCCTTAACCATAATCGTAATTCTTTTAAATTATCTCTCCATCTTCATGGTACTGAGGTCGGCAGTTGATTCAGGCCCCCATTTGAAAACGCATACATTTCGATGCGTTTAGGCGGTCTCTTCATACAAATACGCTGAGCGTTTTCATCGAAAACGCATCGATTTGAAAACGCTATTGAAAGTAGATCCAAACAAAAACGCATACATATAGTATCAGTGAATACGGTCGAAAACGGTCGAAAAAGCATGAAAATAAAAACGATGACCGAAAATATCGCAGGCGAGTGTGTTTGTAGTATGCGCATTAAGTTCAACTTACGTCACACGTTTTCGATGAAAAACTTGTTCTAAGACTAATAGTCTTAACTTATGTTTTACTGCGTTAACTACATTTTGAATTAAAAGAATTTCATTTTTTTGCGTTTGAGGTTGTCTTCTAGCTAAAATTCTGAAGATCTAGCTTTAGAAATAAATTGCTTAGTTAAATTCCTGAAATTACTAATAGCTCATTACTCAGCAAGGCATCGATATAGTTGTCTAGTAGTTTACGGGGTGCACTTAAGCCAAAAGATTCTCACCGTAAACTGTTTCAAGATCCTTTATTTTAGCAGCAAACTTTCCCCAGAGCAAATGGATACAAGCACCTTCTATTTGCCATTAACACGTTTGACACGTACTTAGTTGAACACTCGTTTTCTGAGTTATATAAGTTGGCTGTTGTTGTTTTGTCAAAGCTTACTTGAACCGTCAGTCAATATCAGTTTTAATTTCTTCCTTTTTTGGTAATTTCGATTTCTTGTTAAACCTAGCTCAATTAAACATGTTCGTTGGTGTGCGAAAAGACTCAAATGAATAATTTATCAAAACCGATGTCTTTGTCTTAGAATATAAATGGCAAACAGCATATTTTATGGTGATCCCAGACATAGTTAGTAGAGGAGACTGCATGGTTAGGAAATCCGGCAAACATCAAAGTTGAAAGCAATGGTGCTGTAGGTTAACGTTCATTGGAAGCTCCCTGACCGTGCATAATCCTTTGTCTTCTGTTCACAAATTATGACTGAATAAATTAATGCAATGTCTCTATTGGTCAATAAATTCAAAATGTTAGGAATACTATTGAACGTTGTGCAAGGTCAGGTCCAAAAAAGCTGACAAAACCTATAACAAAGGGTTTCCCATTCCACTTTAATCCCAGAAAAGCTAATAACCCTTTAAAATTTGCGTAACCCTCTAAAATTTGCATTTTGACCATATTTGAGTAAGACCCCATATATGGGCAGGGACGTCATGGTCTTGTATTTACAACTCGGTGGTTCGAAATTGGGTGATCCCGTGTGCTGCTGTTTGTTTTCTGTTTAAGAGGCCCTAAAAGGTGAGCAAGCTTTAATAATACGATTTCTAGTTTGAAAGGGCTATCAGTGCTCTGGTTTGCTCTATAAATTGCGTTTAAAGCAGCAACTGATCAAGGAATAGGGTTTTAGGCTCCAGTTTTTTGTCACAACTAGCTTGTTCTTTGCAGCTCGATTTAAATTGAGGTAGCGTGTTCGCTTCTCGACTCAGAACCAGGGCCTTTAGTGTTATCTTTTCCTTTGTAAGTTGAATTATATGCGGTAGCTAATCAAGGAATAGGGTTGTATTCTCAAAACGTTTATCAGAACCAGTGTGTTTTTCGCATTTCGATTTACATCGAACCGGTCCTCATCTCCCGTGAGGGATGCAACGCATTTGAGGACCTTTTGTTTTTTAGAAGTCATTTTTGCCTATGGAGAGATTTTTGTCAACCAGCTCGTGTCTTTTGCAGCTCTATTTACATTGAAGACAGCCCCAAACTCCCATGAGGAATGCAACGAATTTGCGGACCTTTTGTTTTAAAGACCATCATTATGAAGCATTTTGCCTTTCGAGAGACTCTTTGGCCTGTGCCACTCGATCATTAGATCTTTGTATTCTATTCAAGTTTATATTTTTATAACTCTGATACATTATATTCCGCCCCATTCTTGCGCTTTTCACACATTTTGCTTACACAAATTCATATGTATATTACCATGCGGAATGTTTTTCTTATCCCTAATGATGCCGTTGATCGGCGAAAGCTTGGAATTTAATTCTAATTTTTAATTTTAGCAGTCAAAGGTCTCACTTAAACTATATTTATGCTTCATGTTCCTTTACATATTACGAAAGTTATTGACGTTGGCAGAGTCTCGCTTTGGGTGAGCTCTGTTTGCTGGGACACAAAATAATCACAATCCCATTATGGGATATTTTGGCCATGGGAGTGGCCGTTTATTAAATCAAAGCATATAAAGCTGGGAAAACTAGATACACAAGAACATTATCCCAGCAAAGGTGAGGGCACACCCGCCACTCCCTAGGGTAAAATAAAGCTAACGGGAGGGAAGGGAGGGAAAAATGTTTCTGACTGTCTCGTAATGCGAGGAAGGAGGCCTTGTGCCTCGCTTCTGTGACTTACATGACCCGTGACATAAATGACACTTTCGTGACAAATCACCCGGATGACAGGAAACCCTCCTTTGCTGGTAGCTGGAGAAATACAATAATGATCAGTCACATTAAGCATAAAACCATTTATTTCTTTCAGAAATAAATCTCATTTACTTTCTAACTTTTATAGCTTTGAATTTCCATAAGATATAAGAGCTAACTTGTTCCAATTTATCAACAAAGCTTCAAGCTATGTTGCTATTTTTTACTAGAAGTGAAAGCCTAGAATGTACCAAAGTTTTTTTCTAAAGTTGAGTACCATCTTTTTCTAGAGCGAAATCCATTGTAACCCTCTAAAATTATGTTATAAATCGCGAAAATCTGGATTGCACATTCCACAAACGACAAAGGCTTCGTTGGCACTTCAAGGTACCCCTAGTTCAGTATTACAAAAATGCTCGTCTGCTGCATAACCGCAAAACTGATATGGGTACTCGATGCTGGGTCGGAACTAGTTCTCACAGCTTTTGGCCAGCACTTGGATCATCGCGAAATCAGCCAAGAATTATGATCCGCGTGAAAAACTGCAACGGCTACTCCACAAACTTCCGACTTTGTTTTGGGTGAATTATTTATGTACACTTCCACATATATCCTTGGATATTTTCTCGGGTTATTTCGTGTGCACTAGTTTCGGTAGCCTGTAGGGTGTGACGACATGATCTTTTACTCCTTTAACTATCACCGCATTGTGCATTTTATTAAGTATTTCTCTCCGGTCAGTTGACAGTTTGATATCTCTCTCAGCCTCATACAGTTGTAGGACAATCTTTCTTTCGTCGTCCAAAGAGTGGTAGTTCGACGTTTTCTCCGGTAGCTTAAACATTTTCTTTCTCTCTCCAACTATGGACAAATTGCCCTTTCCATCAAGGAGCAGCGCTTTTCCTTCTTTGTAAATCCCACTCGAAAAATTTACTTTTGTGGTTGTCTTTCTTTCCCTAAGATTTTTCGAACAGTATCTCGTAGCACAGGCAGTAAGCGTCACTTTGGACATTATCTATAAGAACACTAGTCAACGTCCTTCGCAAAGCACAATGTCATACGCTTGACTGACAAAACTGTATTTCCAGTGAAATTCGAATGAGGGGCCTTCTTTGCATGCAAGGACAACAATCTCTTTTGACGAAAGTAAGCTAGAAACTCAATTTCAATTAATGACATGGGGTGAATGTTCTTTTCGTATTTGACACAATTTGACAGAGACACAGATGTATTCTGTTAACGAACTGTCTATAACTTGCTAACGGGTATCAAGATGGTGCAATTGTTAATCAATGTCTCTTTTGAATGACATCTGTTGAAAGAGTGAAAAGTTCTTTTTGTAACTGAAAATTGACGAGGTCTTATTCCTATATAGGTTGTTGTTGCTGTTGTTGTTGTTGTTTTTGTTGTACTAACGGATGTATCACCTTGGCTGATAACACCCCAAACTCGTTTTGCGAACACAGTTAACTCTCCGTTAACGGACACCTCCTCAATACGGACACCTCTCTAAGACGGACACCTGATGTTGGTCCCTGCCGTTTTTCAGTCATTTTACATTAGAGAGAGTAGAGAGATTAAGAGTCACGTTTGCGGCAAACCGCTAACGTCGGATTCAAGTTGAGAATTTCTCAAAGTAGAAAATAAGCAGATAAAAAACTGTCCAGAACAAACTGGCGTGAATCTACTTAATATTTTTAAAAGGATAAACCAGTGAGCAACACTTCTGCGAACTTCTTGAGTTGCAATTTTTTATTTTCTCCCACGCGTTTCGTGTGACTTGCGCACACTTCATCAGGGAGTTTTACAATACAACTAAGAGTACCTGTATTTATACCTAAAACCGTACTGAGTTTAACACAATTAACAGCGACGGATTTGCGTAAAGGAGCTGCAAACCTTGTGGTTATACGTCTAGGAAAGAGGCGGAAAAAAGTTTGCAAGGTGTGACATGTTTGTTATGTTTTGAGGCCCGTGGGCAGATGGTCAAAGCACCCGTGATCAGATAACGAGTGATAGAAGGTCAAGTAGGGGTGATGAATGGTCCATTAAAATTTTTAACTGCTCGCAAAATTTTACCTTTGCTCGATTTGCTCGCAAAATTTAAACGAGTGCTCGCTTGGTCGTGCTCCCCAAATTTTTGCGTTGCTCGCAAGCTCGCATTTTTTTTATTTCTGCTCGTGCTCGCAAAAAAAATCGCAGTGCTCCGCATGCTCGCAAAGACCATTTGTCACCCCTTCAAGTGCGTTCTCTGCATTCCATGGATTCTTAGTGGAAATTCAAGCGAATGCTGGCTACATACATGCGACGCATGCGTAATAACAACCTGGAGATCAGGATTTCTGGCTCTTCTTGTCGACCGCAAAAACGCACACCTCTCTAAGACGGACAACGGACACTTTTGAAACCGTCAACTGCTGTTGTGAAAAATACCTCAAAAGGGAAATGAGGTGTTCAGTACATGACAGTAAATTGCAAAATTTTCATTATTTTGCCGTCTTGCTCCAGTTCCCAGAGTATACTGTTATGCTTTTAGACTACGAAGCCGTGAGCGTTAGCTTTATGAATGAACGTTTGATGGCACAATGAGAAAACGATTCCACTTTTCGGCTACAATGTTCAAGGTTTAGCTGTTTTTTACAGGTTAAGCAGACGTCTTTTCATTATGAATGCCTTCAGCGTTAGTTTCTTAAAAATTACTGGCGTCAGGTTACCTCGGCTCTTTATAGAGCGTTTTCACTGACGTCACGGTGTCCATGTAGGTGTTCCAAAACAATGAAACGGCGGCCATGTTGCCGTACCAAGAAAATCCTCTGGGAGTTGGACTCTTTTATCATGTGAAGGCTTTGCTTTAAATTAGTACAGATGCTGGCCACGTGAGTGAAAACGCTCTATAGGACGGACACCTATCTAAGATGGGCAGTCAGGGCCGGCTCCGAAGGTGTCCGTCTTAGAGATAGCTGACTGTAACTCCATAGTTTTTATTTACAATCGATTTTCATCCACAAAATATATACTACCTCAGTCAGTTACTTGCTAAAACTCGGTTACTACTGCCGCAGGGACTGAGCAAAGAACGTGCAAAGACTGGGGCTACGATTTTTTTAAAAGTTTACTGTTTTTTGTTTTTTTTAAACACATAAATTACATTTTCCGATGTGACTAAAATCGTTGCTTACAACAAGGTAAATATGGGTGAGTCAAATCGAAACACGTCTTGTTCATAAAAACAACATCAAGAACTTTTTAAAATTGCGATTTACTTTCTCCTTTCTCGACCCCCAGACTTACGTTATTTTGGCAGGCCAATTTCAGTCCTCGTCTTGTTTTATAAGGTCATCTCGCGAAAGAACACACACACAAAATATTTGTCCACAAAAACGAACAGGAGTTTCTCACAATATGAGTCGGTATGATGAGGCAACATAAAACAAAATAGCTTGGCGCAGCAGTAACGTCATCAAACTGACGCTTCCGCAAGACTCAGACCAGCAAATATCACTGAATTGGCGGAATGTTTGAATTTTCTTTTTCGAACGCAAAGTTTCAGCAGTACAATTCTTGCATAACATTATGGATTCCTGGTTGCAAACTATATTGTTGACCTATAAGCGATTGTTGATCGGAAGTGTGAAAAGTGAGTTGTTGCGGACTCGCTCAGTATAAATTGAAAGTCCAGAGTGAAGTAAGCTTATACGCGATAACAAAAAAAAAATGATTAAGGTATTTAAGAGTAAGCTAAAATAAACAAATATTAAATAAAAATGCTGGATTGCAAATCCTAAAGATGCGGCATCTTAGAATTAATAAACTTAGATTTAGACTCTAAACTCTAATTTTGCCTGTCCGTCCGGTTACTAACAGCAGCTTTGAGCTACTTTGAGTGACTTAAATTGTTCATATTGTAGAAGTATCAACCGTCGTTGGCCTTAATAGTTTGGACAGTTTTTACTTTTTACGATCTTTACAACATGCAGTTCTTTAAGAGGAGAGATCATGTTCTGCTTTCTTCACAATTTAATTCATGTCAGTCGTAGTTTATTGATCCTCGATTGCCAAAATGCTGTTTTGTTAATGTTGCTATTTTTGTTGATGATGATGTTGATGTTGTTGTTTGTTTATTTTTACTATTGGATCCTTAGTGGAGGTCCATGAAATCAAGGAGAGAAAAACATCAAAATTTACTTGGTTTGTTTTCCAAGACCTTTTACCCTTGGTGCTTTTTTGGGAACAGGCATTTAATCTTCTGGCGTTGGCTTTTATCAATTTTATCGACGAGTTCCAAAAACCGCATAAATAAATTTACTAATAAGCTTATTATAAATACTTTCATAGATAAATTAACCAGTTGTGTAGTTTTTCCCAGGCAACTAAAATCAACGCAGCACTCTCTCCATGAGCGAATATACTTGATCAGGGGCACCCAACGAGAATATAGTTCAAAACCACTTAAAATAGCTTGTTTAACGTATTTTAGTATTTAAACGGTAGATATAGGCATATTTTTATCCCCTAAAAAGTTTTCATCTGTTCGGATTTCCTAGCTGAAAGTCTAGTGATCCGAAAATTATTGGGATCAAAACTGACCTTTTCGAAAATTTCAGCCAGAAAAAAGGCTCCCAAAAATTCTAGGTGACATTTTAGGGTAAAAATCTGTTAAAAACGGGCAATTATACCATTTTTTAGATGTTCGAAAATCCTAGGAGAGGCAGGCAAGCAAGAAGTTTTACAACAAATGTTCCGAAAATTCTAGATCTCAAATCGTCTTCCGAACAGATTTTTTTCGAAAATTGACGTTGGGTACCCCTGACTTGATACTATCTTCATTTGTCGAAAAGAATGGCTAAAACGCTTTTTCTAATTCAGAAAACTTTGCCTTGTATTAGCTTGTACACAAATGTCTTCGGCGTCTAGCGTGTGGCAGGTCCTGAGATATGCAATCTATTTTTAGTAGCGCTTCGCTTCGCTATTAAAGAAACGGAAAAACAAATTTAAATGTGCATCTCAGTGCTATACATAGCAACAGATGACAGTTCACCCCATTTATTTTCATCGATGAGCAACGGGTGTCTAGGATGCTTGTCTTATGAATAATGTGTCCTTGACATCCATGTTTTTCTTTTTCAATAGGAGTATATAGCATGGATATCGGGGTGCTAAGCCATGTGCAATGAAACCGAATTGTGGATATAATAGGGATAGATGCTGGTCATTTGTGTTCTTTGAAACGGTTTTCGAGGTTTAGTTTCCCCTAAAGAATTGTAAAATACACAGGCGGCATCGAGTCATGTAGAAAATTATTGAAAGAAGTAGTTACAGGGCAATGTGAGTCTCAACTGTGAAATGAAGTGCATGTGCTGATTTCTGTCAAACCCCGTTAATACGGACACTGAGTCTGACTGTGTGGGCATAGAAAGTGTCCGTATCAGGCGGGTTTAGAGAAAAAGTAAGAGCTTTCTTTCCCCAGAGACAAAGCAAATTTTGCCTTAAAAATGAGGTGTTCGTATGACGCGAGTGTCCTTAAAGCGTTTGGCTGTTCTCTGGTGATCAAATTAGGATGCGTGCTTCACTGGCGCACTAATATCACGACCTTTCTCTGACCAATCATGGCTGAGTGTACTCTATCGAAAATTTTGCGAGGCTTTTTTTGCACTCCTACGTACCTTCTAGACACCAGGTTTAACGTACAATATTCTTAATACCTGGCTACAATATTCTAAATTCTACAATATTCTCAATACCTTGCTTAACGTACGATGTTCAAATATATTCAATATGAAGCATCCAGCATGACAACCAGAAACTTCTGGTGAAATTAACAATCTTCATACATGTGCACAACATTCATTAGCGGAATACGCGGTATAAACACCCCCAAAACGCATCCTTATATATATTTCACTGCGGGAGAATGTATTGCTCTATTTAAGTATCGGGTTGATTCGTGAGGTTTGCGCATAATTGCAGATTAAACTCGAGTTCTCAACGTCAATCATTGACGCAACGGCCGCGCAGTGAACCTTACGGAATTGAAGGGTTATCGCTGATTCATTGCATGATAATTAATGTATTATATATTCAGAGTAAGGAGACATGCATTTGATCGCTCGCGCCTCATCAGATTTGCCGCATGTCTGAAATTAGTAGATACCTAGCTAATACCAGATGCAAAGTCAGCCCGCTAACGTCACAATGACAGGATAGCCGGCGAAAAATTTGCGCGCAAGTTTCTTTTCTCTTCTGTTTTTGTTCACGACCGGCATATTTCCCTTCTAATTTTATTTATTTATACTTTGCAAGGAAATGATGCTGCACAATGCGTGTCTGGATATTGTTTCGAGTAGGAAGTGTTTAAAAACTCTTGTTTGTAGTTTAACAAAACCATATATAAAGGAGGTCCACTGTTCTAACCATGACAAAACTGAACACCAATCAGTTCTTACACCTACAGCAGGTAACTGCAGCGATGACTAAACTATTCCAAACTCAGTGGTTGTTTTAGCATCGCATTCAAGTCCTTTTCACCAAGAAGCGCAGCCTTGTAAACCCCTATCCGTATTATCTGCAATTGCGTTGGTGAATGACATGAATAACACATCAATTGCACTCACTGAAATCTCCACAAGAGTTTGCACTAAACTTCCTGTCGCTCATGGTGTTGCCCTCATCACCACGAATACAGCAGTTAGTTTGTTGGGAACGCTTGGAAACTTGCTCGTGTGCATGGCTTTTGCAACAAACCCCAACCTACGTCGCTCATCTAACTACCTTCTGGTCACCTTAGCAATAGCTGATTTGATGGCAACAATGGTGTGTGAACCGCTCTTTTTGGCAATTCTCGTGAGGAGGACGTTTTCCCATAGCTGCGCACGGAATCTGGAGATCGCTTACTTTTATGTTTGCAATTTCTCGGCGTCAGTTTCAGTAGTGAATATGGCAGTTATTAGCATTGACCGCTTGATTGCCGTCGCGTTTCCTTTTCGACACAAAAGCAGAAAGGTGGTTCTAATGATAAGGGGAATGCTGGCAGCGAGCTGCATATTAATAATAGCGCTGAATCTTTCTGCTAAGTTCCTTAAAGCACGTCAAGCGATCAGGGGTTTCATCGTTGTGGGGATCTTTACCATCAGCTATGTCATAATCTTTGTGTCTTACATGCTGATTGTCATGTGTCTGGTAAGGCAAAAAAGGAGGAGAAGACACCTTGGTGCTCCATCTGCGAACCTTTCCAGTTATCGTTATGAAGCACGCGTGGCTTTCACATGCGCAATTGTCATCTTTGTTTTTACGCCTTGTTGGTTTCCACTGTTCATAGTGTTTACTGTGACGGGCAAGACGTTGGTAAAGCCGTTTGGATACGTGCATTACTGGATTAGAACCGTAGCTCTGTCAAACTCCGCCATGAACTTTGTCATATATGGATCAAGAATGCCCAACTTTCGCGATAGCTACATCGCTATTTTTCGAAGGATCGCCAAATCGCTACGTACATTGCCCTGTAGATCAGATGGAGTAGACTAAAAATCATAGGACAATTAAAGGAGTGAATGGTACTATTAATTAATTTGCATATGTAAATGAAAAATGAATTAGAATTAAATATTTAAGGTAAGAGACAAACAAAGACGAAAGAAGGAATGGGAAGGAAGGACCGCATCTCGTACCGTTAGAAATCTATCTAGTACCTTTTCCCGGAATATACAATATTCAAAGTAGTTTTTGGAGAGCAGAATGTCACAATTCAATTGGGTCTAAGTGTAACATCTTGCCGAAGTTTAAAATTCGCTATTCCTATACGACAAGCTTGCTATAATGCATAACAGACTGGCCTCTGTATAGTACACCTTGGCGACTCATGTATATATATATATATAAGATAAGATGCCGTGAAGCAGCATATCTCTAACAATACATGTATATTAGCAAACGCAAAAGCAAATAATAGTCATCACTTATCCGAAATAGTAGGAGTAGAATAAAACCATGTTTTTCAGCTCTTTGACGACCACTAGTTGATTTCTGAAGGATTCACTTAGGGGGAATGCTCAAAATCTAAATTACAGTTGTGCGCAAATGAATCGAATACCTATGTAAAAACAAATGAATGAATAAAAGCATTCGAAAAAGCATTTGAAACGGCGATGTTCACATCTTTGGCGCAAAAAAGTGAAATCAATCTAGCGCTTATTTAGCATGGCCTCTTTTAGTGGTCGGAAAAGCCACTGAGCTACTTTTAGTTTTGGTTTCCCTTAGGGGTTTAAGCTTAAATGTCGTTTAATCAAACAAGTAGTTCAAGGTCACGTCAAGAAAATGGATTGTATTTTATATGCAGCAAGCAGTAAAAAAGGGTATTGGTGTAGGTGTCGGCACGTGTAGCCGTGTAGCCGTGTAGCACGTGTCGGCTACACGTGCCGACACCTACACCAACGAATCATGGAAGAACACAAAGGATCGGCAATCGGAAACCACCTCAGAGAACAGCATGATATGGAGCCTGAAGACATCGCACAAAGTTCTAGAATCTTAAGAAAGTGTCAGAACAAATTTGACTGCCTTATTTTTGAAATGTTTTTTATCCAAGAACTGAAACCGACGCTTAACAAACAGTGCGATTCAATTCGCGCCAAATTATTTGTTTAGACAATTAACTATGGTTTAGAGTAGTTCTTGTTAACATTGTTTTATTTCCATTGTTTTTTGACTTTATAAATATGTTTAGCACTTTTTACATTTTTACATATTTTATCACATTTTAGCGTTCACCACATTTTTGTCTATTATAACTTGTTTTTAACTTATTTATGCTAATTTAAAGAACTTTTATACACTTGAAAATGACCTCGGAGAGGTCGAAACGTCGTGATTTTTTATCGCTAATATTTATCTCAAAATCGATTTCTAAGAAATTACTTATTAAGAATTTTTTTTCATTAAATTTTCCCTTGCGCGAATTTTTTTTTTGTACTTCGCCCGCCCCCCCCCCCCCCCCCCAATAAGTTTTCTAATGGTCCGTCCCTTAGTTTATTGTTATTCTTCCCGATGATTTCAATTAGTGCAGCACACCGCGAGACACCGCCTATAAATTGATCAATCATCTCTTTCCTGGTATTATCGCGAAATTTATAAAATGTGCTATTTGGGTTAAGTGGACGGTTTACTTCAACTAAAGTATTACCTCGAAACAGGAAAAAATTCTTAAGAGGTGATGCGTAAGCTGCAAGGAAACCACAAAAAAACCCAACAAAATAATCCACAAAATTGAATATATTGGTAACCGATTTGCATCGGTCAGTTCACTTCCATTTTGCTCGGTTATCGGAATGTTAATCTCTAACCATTTTGAGCAGGTGCATGAATCATTATTGCCATATGTACGGTATGTCCTTGCTCAAAGTATTCAAAACAATTCTAAGTGGATTAATAGGAAATTTAATTTCATTCCAACAGTATTTGACATTGACAAGTTCGGGAAAATCCGTCCACCCCACTTAAAAGAGCGCCTTAAAATTACTAAAATTCCAAGTTTAAAAGTGATTTGTTAAAAGCTAATTCAGTTCAGTTTAATTGTTATTGTTTTACCATAAGTTGTACAAAAGCAAGAAAAAAAAGCTGATTATTTAAACTCTCATGGCGAGGAAGCCCAAGAGAAGCCACCGGCCGCGGGCTTGTAAGGAATGGGCTCCCTCAGTTAAATAATCAGAACAAAATATCTCATAATTACACATGGAAAAATCAGTGGCAGAGAGAGCTACAGTAAAACAAAATATATTAGATAGTCGTACTGATCATAGTTAGGCCAAAAGAAGCGAAATGACAAAAAAGAAAAAAAAGGAGAAGAAGAAGAAAAAAAATAAGGAATAAATAAACACCTCACACCAGCTACCCCCCACCATACAAACGTGTGTAAATTTTCGCAACTTTGCGGGGCAATATCTTCGCTCGCTAAAGACGTATCACTTTTAAATTTGACTATTTTACTAATTTTAAGGGACTCTTTCTATTGGTGCCGACGGATTTCCCCTAACTGGTCCACATAAAAAGTGAAAAAACCGTGAAAAGGTGTATTTTCGACAAAGGGAATTTGTTTTCCGTGACTAAGTTGATATCGGTCGAGTAACAGTTAGAGCAGCTGCGGTTTTCTGTAAATATTTTGATAATGCTGGGGTTGAATTTCGCGCTGTCATGCTCGATCATCAACAGTTTGGAAGGATATACATTTGGTGGAACGTGATTGCCTCTTTTGACGTTTCTTGCTTCGCCGCGCAACTCGGACGGCACAACAATGGCAATTGGATATAGACAGTAGTGCACCGTTCTCTAAAGTCATCACTGTCTCTTTTTTTCTGCTGATTTTCACGATGAATAACTTGAATTACTCAAACACAAGCAACGCAAAAGGCACTAACAACTCAGGGGAAGACTGCTCTCTTGAACCTGCTCATGGCATCAGCCTCCTCACAACTAACTTGCTGGTGTGTATTATAGGCTCACTTGGCAACTTACTGGTGTGTGTGGCTGTTGGAACAAATCCTCGTCTTCGGCGAAGCTCGAATTTCCTTTTGTTCAGTTTAGCGATCGCTGATTTGATTGTCACCATGGTATGCGAGCCAATTTTTGTCGCCGTTCTTGTCAAGAAAACATTTTTCAGCGACTGCGCACTGAGCATTGAAGTCCCCTACCTTGCGTTGTCAAGACTCTCTTGCACTGCCTCCGTTGCACACATGGCTGCTATCAGCGTTGATCGTTTTATCGCCGTTGTATTCCCTCTACACCACAGATATGTCATGGGGAACCACGCAGTAACGAGTATGTTGGTAATGTCTTGGACGCTGCCAATTTCAGTTCTCGTCATAGATCGATTCGTTCCAGAGTCTTTCCCCAAGGGATTCCTAGCTCTGGGCATGTTCACTTTATTTTATCTCACCATCTTTATGTCCTACTCCCTCATTGTGATCGCATTGCTTAAAAACAGGAAGAAGAGAAACAAATTACGAGCTCGATCTCAATCTGGCGAAGACAATTTCCGTGTTGAGGTTCGAGTAGCGTTCACACTGGCAATTGTCATTTCGGTATTCACTGCCTGCTGGATCCCGTTTTTCTTCTTCTTTACGGCAACTGGTAAACTTTCTTTGAAGCGTTATGGCTCTGCACACATGTGGATCAGGACATTGGCGCTGTCCAATTCTGCGATGAACTTCCTCATTTATGGATTAAGACTTGAAAGCTTTCGCGAAAGCTTCGTTGCAATTCTCCGAAAGGTTTTTAAAAAGTTCACTGCATTGTGCACACGGAAAAAAATTTCCCACACCGTTGGATACCGTGTACAGTAAGCTACATTATCTAAAAAAAGAAGTCATGTCAGAGCCTCTTTTTCCCCAACAGTGGCTCACCAAACACTTATCAAGCACGCTTTGACATGGACTACGAGTGTATATCTAGTTAATGTACAGAAGATGGCAAGGAATACTGCCATATACCGTAAAATTCCGAAAATAAGCCCCGGGGCTTATATTTTTCAACGGCCCTTTTTGGGGGGCTTATTTTTGGAAGGGCTTATATTCGGAGGGGCTTATGTACGGAGGGAATTTTGCGTTTCAAAATCGATTGGGCTAACCTTATAGTTGGAAGGAGATTTACCGTTTTTGCTTTGTTTGACTTTCTATTTGAGGGCAATTTCCAAGTACAAGCCCCCGGGGGCTTACGTTTGGAGGGGCGATTTAACGGAGGGTTTTTTGCGTTACGAGTTTGAGGGGCTTATACATGGAGGGGCTAATTTTCGGAATTTTACGGTAGGTCTTCTAAGTGTCTCAAAGAGAATCCCTTATAGACTGGTAGTTTGGAGATGACATTTAGTTAAAGCAGGAGCCTATAACTAACCAGGGCTATGGGGTCCTGGCTAAAGTCGCTCAGTTATTAACCAAAACTCTCTTTACGCTACATGATGAAACAGGTACCATTTCCTATGTTAGTTAACTATGCACAAGGGATTCCTTTCTGATCTAGAGGGGAATATAGGACGGTTGCATAAAACATTCTAGCTGAGCAGCCCCGGCTAGGCTGACAAATAAAGATGGCCGCTTTGACATTGCGGATTTATTCATCATTTTACCTGACGTCTCAATCCGCTCAATGTGACTATCTTTCACGTTAAGTTAGGTATTTAGATAGGTGTAGCTTGAACATAGGAGGCAGAATGGCCTAATGGTTAGCTCGTTGGACTGGCAATCCAGCAGGCCCGGGCCTGGAGTCTCGCTCTGGCCACTTGCTGGATTTGTTCTCGGTCGTTCCGAGTTTAAATCCTCGGCCATGCCAAGTTCTAAATAAGAAACTAGTTGCCTCCTGCCAATTGGGTTTTTTGATCCTGTTATGTGTTATCACGAAGATCAACGATCGCCGTCTTCGTTTATCCTGGGAATGCTCGGCAATCTTCAAAAATAGGAACACTTGACAATTTCCTGAGTATTCCGGAATTCCCAAGATTTTTCAGAAATTCATTTAACAGTACGTTACCACGCATTTCTTGCAAGAACTAACAAATTGAATCTTGCAAGGCTTGAACTAAGCTTCTGCTATTTCTAAGCTTAATTATATACAGATAATAAGACTACAACAAAGGACAAAATAAAATACAACATGACTCGCAGCGTTACACACTCGCCTGGTGCGAGACCAATCTCAGATCAGTGGTGTAAATTATCACATTATACGTACATTATGTCATTACTGTTTGTATTTTGTTCCCTCGAATTAAGGATTAAACATTTCAGCAGCAGACTATACTCAAAGAAAGAAAATCACCGTTGTACTTACATTTGATAGTGGGTGCCTGACCTCGATTTGCACGGATCCGTTCCTCTAAAACCTCAGTCGCTGGTGATACATATACCTGATAAACATTTTGTTTCGTGATGAAATGAAAGTATATGTGTCCGCAGAGTTGACATATACGGGTTTAAAGCATATCATATAGAGTAAAACTTAACTCATTCAAGACCGTCTCCTGTAGTACACTCTGTTTACGGCCGCCAAAAATCAGTTTTAAAAAACAAGAATGGGACGCTTGGTCATGGTTTCGCCACGTGATCCCGCGGCGCTAAATACCTTTCGATCGCGATGGTCGTGTGTGTTTAAAGACTATGTTAAAATAACGAATCATATAATACTTTGCGACACTTTTGTTGGAAAACTTATGAAAGGAAGATGACGGTATACGGCAGAATTTCAGTTTTAGCCCTGGTTTTCATGCAACAAAAAAAAAAAGAGGTGAGTTAGCTTGCAATTGCAACTTCTACTTATTATTCAGCTCAAGGCTTATTTTAGATAGCTTCCTGTTCATAGTATCCGATTATCGGACTTCTACAAGGTTAACTAGGGATTTGTGTCAAAATGTGATAATAAAGGGTGTAAATTATATAATTACAGAATTTGTTTTTCGTTCAAAATGTAATTAATGCTAACAGCTGCATCTCCACTTATGCGCTTTGAACCGATACAGGTCGATGATGACTGATTGATCTTTCATTATTCACACTTCCACGTTGTGAACTACTCGATAGGGTATATGCGTGCATTTGGGAGAATAACTGTTTGTTTGAAATTTAATTCAGAGAAATATCAGGTCCACACTGATTATATGATTGTAGCAACTTATTTTTCAGAATGATTTAATTTAAAATATACGTAAAGGTCGATAGTATAGATTGACTTAACAAGGTACTGAGTCGGACACGAGAAGGGTTTAAACATTAACTTGGGTTTAATTAATATATCAACGAAAGACACACTGCAAAGTGAAGTGCGTAACGATTTCAGAAATTGGATGTTTGTTTCATGCGCGAACGTCTTCAGATTGTCTTTTTTAAAAATTGCTTTATTCAATTTGTATTCACGCAAGAGCCAATATGGCTCTTGATTCACATTACTCTCGAGAACTCTTAGGAATCCACGAGAAAGTGTGTAATTCTGGTAGATGTGCTCCTAGATGATTTTTTTTTACAATTTCATAGAGGGTCTTCATAATGTCACAGGATTTGGCAACAGTTTTCAAGAAATCCTGACCAAGTTTTCCCTTTACTTGTCTTTAGCTGTTCTTTACTTCTACAAAAAAAGTAGTTTCACGTTATTTTCATCCAAGGGGTGGTGTAGTTTTTGGAATTTATTATTTTTCCCTCTTTGTTTGCAACACAGTTGAATGAGGACTCAAACAGAAGGCAGTGCAGAATACCAGTTGTATTAGAAAACCGCAGGTCCTCTCGGGGGGGGGGGGGGGGGGGGGGCGGGCGGGGGCGGGGTGGGTGCGCACTCCCTGCGCCCTCCCCTTAGATCCGCCCCTGTGCTGTCACGAAAAGAGAATTTCAAAAACACGAAATAATTACCCTTTCATGTGCCTGAGATTTGTTGTTAGAAGCTAAGGTGAAGTTTAAATTAAATCACACGAAGATAAGAACTTAAGCATATCAACATTTGTAAAATAAAGAGCAAAATTTATTTAGCTTCCAGTACATGAAGAGATCCATGAACTACGAGATTTGACCATGCCACTCAATCATCCAACGCAACTCTGCCAGGATAAGTTCACAATCAAGAATGAAGAATTAAGAATCTCAATCATCATTTCCTGTCGTATTAAAGGTGTTAAGTAGAAAAACCGTAAACAACTCTGACAACTCTTCTACTCGACCACAGCCACCCCCCTTTTTTTAATATCACGGAGAATTAATTTTGGGCCTTTCACTTGAAAATATAAACCCTATTACATACGTATTGGAGGGTTGGCCCTTCTTTTAGTCTTGTAGGTCTTCTAAACAGAAACATAGCTTGAGAGACTGCATCTACAGAGATGAAGTGAGGGCATCGGAACAACGACTGTTTACGATCAATGTTCACTGATCTCGTTCTTACCGTAGCAAACCGCATGTAATGACAAATGCAAGACCAGAAGAAAGGAAAACGTAAGCTCTACATTACCGCGGAAAAAAAAAATTGGTTATAGCAAAGAAAGCAATGACCAACGGCACCAAAAGCGAATTCACTTCACACTCTTGAATCGCTGCGAAGACCAAATTCTTGTTGTTGTTCCCAGCCTGTTCCGCGCATGCTCGCTACAGTTCTCGAATAGTTGACAGATTTTTTAACTCGGGCGATCATGGAAAGCCGAAAAGCGGCAAGATCAAAGGCTGTTGCCAGCCCTCCCTGTTTTCATCCATACGATTGTTTTAAACTGTTTTCATCTGCTCATTTTCTACTTTGACTCTTATCTCTCTTGAGTAGTTGCTGACTATCCGACAATCGAATTAAAATTCATTGTCTTCTTGCCCTTTAAATTTCAGGAGTCAATGCAGGTCTTCTTCACTTCTTTGCATAGATAGCTCTAATAGACATCGTTGTATGCGTGTAGCATATTTCAAAACTGATAACGTTACTATGACGTCATGCCACGTCATGAGCTGCGGTCACGTCATTAAGCCACTGCAGGTGTACGAGGCTGATGACGTACGGCAAAGCTGCTACATTTCACTGAGACAGCGATATTAACTCTCGCTCCTGCTCTCGCGTTATAGCCTCCCAAGATCAGAAACAAAACAAAACAACAACAGAAAAAAACAGCAACGACAACAACGGTTGATGTCCTTTTTTTAAGGATGCGATAGAGAACGTTTTAACGTACAGATCGCAAAAGCTGAGGGTGTGGCAATGTCGCAGCTGTACTTAGGGCAAAGCGAAGAACGAAGGCCAGCTCATTAAAATCGTTGCCATATACACGAACTCTATATGATATCGCCAATTTAGAGGAGAACTTGAAGGGCTCTATTCAGCCAAAACAACACCTCCGACTCCTTTTTTTTTTTTAAATGTGGATATCGTCAATTCGACTGGGAAGTAATTTATCCAGCGGAGGGAACTGCTTGAACCACCTAAGTTTTGAGTACGAACTGCTGCAGTCAAGAGTCAAAGCACAGAAAGAACGGGTCTTTGAAACAATTGCGTGAGCAAATGCCTCTTTGTTTCATGATTCCATGGAATCGAGCTGGTAAACATTCAAACATTCTATAAATAGACGATATATGCGACTTACAAGTTAAAATAGAAAATCATGCATTCATCTCCCTCTCACTTTATATTATATTAGCTCTTCATATTCAAATTTCTACGTGTATTTCTAGCGAAAAGACGCAGTGGAGACTCTATTTTTAGCTTTTTGGGCCGGGGTAGTGCTTTCATCCTGTAAGCAGCATTACGTAACTAAGGACTGATCCTCTCAGTTGTGGCGTTTTAACAGTGGCAACCGCTAAAGAAAAAAGTTTAAAAATTTCAGTTCAGGTTCAAGAAATACGGCCGGTGAAAGATTAACGGTTGATAAACGAAGACTTGCATCCCTTTCACCGAACAATTGCACTGCTTTAGGTCAGTCACAACACTCACAGTACTCAAGTTGAAGCATGCACGTTCCTGGTTTTGCCTCAAAACTTTGTATTGGGTGACGTAAACAGTTGTTTAGAACTTAATATCCTTTTCATCTCAAGGTCACAAGCTTGTATATAAAAACGAAATTTAAGTTAAAGTTTTTAATTTGTTCCATAACTTTTCTGCGCCCGTTATATCAACTTCGTTTGATTCTGTTGAAATCGAGGTACCTTAACTTCTTCCGTTAACTGAACAACGGACAGAAAAGCCGTACTGATTATCTTGTTGTGTATCATATCGTATTATATATCATATTAGACCCTGAAGCAAGCACAGAGATGAACGACTAGTTGGTAAACAAAAGTTATCTCAGTGCCAACCTCTCGGAAAATGATTGTTCGCTTCCTTTTGCTCATGGTGTTAGTCTCATCGCAGTGAATGCTACGGTGGGTTTGTTTGGAACTCTTGGCAATTTGCTGGTTTGTGTAGCTGTTGCTTCAAATCCTTGTCTTCGACGTAGCTCCAACTTCCTCCTGGTCAGCCTAGCTATAGCTGATTTAATCGTCACCATGGTATGCGAACCTCTTTTCCTGGTGATCCTCGTCGATAGGACCATTTATAACAGCTGCGCGTGGAAAGTAGAGTTTGTCTTCGCTTTACTTTCCAATCTCTCGGCTTCTGTGTCCGTCTCTCATATGGCCGCAATCAGTATTGATCGCCTTCTCGCTGTTATCTATCCCCTACGCCACAAAAGTATCATGGAGACCTTCGGATTGAAGGCTCTTTTGATCATCAGCTGGACTTCAGTCGCTGCGATTTTTGGTTTGGTCCGAGGAATACCAGATGTGTCAGTCACAGTTAGATTACGAATCAATTTAGTAGCATTCACACTATGCTATGCCACTGTACTCATATCATACACTGCGATTGTGATATCTCTAGTTAGACAACGAAAACTGAGAAACCAACTCAGAAATGGATCTTCTAATAACCCAACCCCTCGCCGCATGGAACTGCGCGTGACCTTCACCCTTGCGATTGTCATCATCGTCTTTACAGCTTGCTGGTTTCCACTGTTTGCTATCTTTGCTGCAGCCGGTAAATTACTCGTCAAGTTGTATGGTACTGCGCATATGTGGGTGAGGAGTGTCGCTCTTTCAAATTCCGCCATGAACTTTCTTATTTATGGGTCAAGGATGAGAAATTTTAGTGACGCTTACACCACCATTTTTCGGAAAGCTTTCGGTTTTGTTGAGAGTCATATATCTTCCCTAAAACATCTGCAATGCAAGAAGCATCTGTCAGGCTGTTGTACCCGAACCTCCCATTCAAAGCAAGTATTTGACACTCGCTTGTGATCAAACTTGAGGGAATCATTATATTTTTAATTTATTGTTTCTTTTTTTCAGTTTCGCTCTTGTCTTGTTATGAATATGTGCAACGCAATACTGTAAGCAATGACTAACGCCATAAAATAACAAAATTTTTGAAGTTAGAAGTACCTTGTGAAGCCCGAAAGAATTTTATTCGAGTGGTTACTCAGAATTTCAACCACGAATCACAATTCAGAGCCACACCCTGCCAACCACTTTGTCTAAATGTACTTAATTTAAATGAAGATATGATCGTCGCAGTAGTAATAACAATTTAACCAACTGGAAACTATCCAGAAAAAAATAAAAAAAAAAGAAGAAGAAAAAAGGGCTTTCTACGGAATTCGAATCCATTTCGTTTCTGCCCTGGCGCTGCATTGCTCTACTAATTATAAATGAGCTATGAAGACCCGATACATTGGGAGCTGACCGACCTAATGAGTTTCTCTTAACCCGTAAAAGGTTTGATAAATTACCTTTGTATAACCATTTTGTCTTGAAATTAAAATTTTGTTCTTATCGTTATGGTTATTGGAATAATTAGAAGTTTTACTAAGTTTACTTTAGGAAAGTACTGTTTATTAGCATTCATGTGGATGTTTACATTGCACGATTTCATCCTTAGACTCTGAGAAGAGAACCACGTTTCACGGCAAAATAATAGTAATAAAAAAAAACTTTATCATATAGGAAAGGTAACTTCTCATTTAGCTTTCAATTCAATGATCACCTTTAGGACATCCACAGACTCAAACGTTAGGTTTGATAAACAGTCTTACAGGGAATTACTGTTATTTTTTTTATTTAGCTACGAAAGGTTATTTGAAGTTTTACCACATAGAGACTTTATAGTCTTCGTAGACAAACATGGAAATTGAAAATAGTTGCTGAGACACCCTATAAAGCATATATAAAGCACAATAGATAGTAAAATGAAAGGAAACTACTGCATGATTGCTTTCTGAATCTATGAAGTTATAATCTGAAGAGCTAGACTGAGCGTATAAAAAACACAACAAACTGCATGGTGTTCATGATGCTGATTTGATAAACGTCTATCGAGACAAGATAAAACGGAACAGCCTTGTTAAAGTTCATCTGTTTTTTTTTTTCTTTTCTTTTTTTTTTCGTAAATTGGCATCTAGCTAAAGCATTCTGGTTTAGAAAACAATCATTTAGGGTGGAATGTACACTACATACGAATTGTAGACGAGCTTATATTAAGCACCACAATATAATGGCATGGAATCGGCAAGGGTTAGAATGTCATATAGGGGAAACAATAAATCCATTAAAATAACAACCAAGCTTGCTTAAGACAGCATACCATACATTAAGAAAGTACTCAAGTGACCAAAAAAAAGTAGAAGTTCCTTGCATGCTTTATAACAAAAAATCAACGAATTCCCAACTTTGGAAGAATATGTTTTACACGTCAGGTTATCCGTGTTAAAACTGACTACTAAGAAAAAGTCGTTTGAGTTTTTGTCAGTCCAATTGTATTATTATAATTGCTGTTATTTTAATCATGATTCCGTGTGGCGACTAGTACTTATGACAACAAATATCTCGAATTTAGCGAGTTAAGCGGGACCATGTCTGCCGAGATTGGTTTAATTTTTGACTTTAATTTTTTCGACTTCAGAGTCTTCTTTTTCTTTCGCTTCTTTACTTTCCTTGTTTGATGAAAAGTTCCCTTGCCTCCTCCGCAACTTTCTGTATAAGAAGATAAAGTTTTTTCTTCAGCTACATTTTTGCACTTAATGGAGTCACACTCCATTTTCTTCGGAACAGTGTTTCCTGTTGGACGTTCATTCTTCAGGCAGTTGCTAGACGGTGGTTTTCGTTCGCGGACAGGAATAACAGGAAGAAAGTTAACCTCACTGTTCGTAGGTCCCAGGCCTGCGTGTATCGCTAAAGAAGAGCGCAGCCTTGATATAATAGCCTGCATACCTTTTACCTCTGGGACAATCGTTGCTGATCTAACTCCAGAGAAAGACGGAGTCCAGTGCGACATGGCACGAGTTCTTAGCGTTGAAGTTCTAGCACTGGTAGTTTCGGAGTAACATAAATCGGAAGAACTGTTATTTACACGGTACAACGGTGATTCACAGCCCCTGGGAAACTGAGAGAGTCTTGCAGCTTTTTCATAATTTTTGTTGATAACTTCTTGATACTCTTGGTAGACTGGATGGCGAGCATTGCCCCTGTAGGCCCTAATAACAGGTCTCCCCTTTCGGTCTACGCCATGAACCAGTGTGAGAAGCTGCGGGTTGTCTTTATCCAGTTCCCCACCGCACCACATTCAGTGCTGAATGGTATTGACACAGAATAGAAGATTGATGATGTAAAGCAGATGCCCTCTCACAATGCTTTCACCCTTCAATAATTGATTCGTACGATTCCGACCTTAGCGTGCAGAAAAAATATTCAGATCAATTGCCCAACTTTATAAACGTCGCAGTGCATTCCAGTGTTGTTTAGACGTATAGACGGATTACTAGGGGATTCCTACCTGTGTCGCGTTCCACAATTCCTTTTCTTGTATAGGCTTGACTACCAGGAGACAGGACTTGCCAACAGCTTTTGTATCGAACGTTTTCGCGTCAACTTACCGAATGTTTACAATGCCCTGTTTACAATGCCCCTTCATCTTTATGGAGACAAACAAAAAATGGTTAAGATATATATATTCCTGATCCCTGAGACTGAGTGAAGTTAAGAACCCGAGTGAAAAACTATTTCGTGGAAGTAATAAAAGCCTAGAAGATTATGTTGACGCTAAGCCACGTAACGGTGTAATCGGCTTTAAGACAAAATTCGTTTTCGTAATGTTATTGGCTGTTGAAACAGGGATAGTCAACATCCACTGCAAATCACGTCTGAAAAACAGACAAACAATGCAAGCAGGGTAATCTGCGGTGAAAAGAGATATTACTTAACTTTAAATAGTAATTACACTTGGGCGACCATTATTAAGTTAATTGTATACAAAATAGGCGGAACGTTTTATCTTGAAAAGAAATCCTTTGTCTTTTTAGGCAAAGTAATTATTTATCTGTTGTAGGCGATAATTACGAGCTGGAACTTCAATAAAACGGGCCGCTAAGCTTAGCATTATTGGTATTGTCGACCTGAACTTTTATTATTGAGTACTGCAAACAAGCGGTGGTGTTGGTATTATAGAATTTATTGAAATAAACAAAGAGGAAGCGAGGTTAAGGTATGACAGTGACGTCACTGATTGTTTGACGCAATTGCAAGTGGTGCTTATCGAGTCAGTGGCAGTTACTGTCACTAAAAAGGATCAACATTGATCAAATGGTAATCATACGTTAATTTCCATGTTGTTTTTATATATCTGGCCTGCGTAGCTTTGTAACTGAAACGAAACTACAACGATGTGGATGTGGAAAATCGCACTTGACACTTCGCCCATAGCATTCTAACCATCGAAGCTTAGATGTGGTCATTACCTGCAAGCCCGGAACTTTCGCACTCTTTACGCATTCATTTCTACTCTGGCCTTCCGAGGCAAAGTTTCCTTACTAAAATAGGATATAGAGGTCCATATCGTATTGTCATTGAGAAACACAGGCCTAATAATCGTAAAATACAATAGCAGAAATAAACTGAAGACACTCTTTCCATTTTTGGCTTATTAATGATTGGAATGGAGCGAAAATTTTAGATGTTTTGGCCCAATGTGAAGCATGCCCGCTTTCGATTAACCCGCCTCTGACCTGGTCTATACTGATATAACCGGGTAACAATTAACATCTATCGAGTGTCATCCTGCCTCTGCTACAGATAACTCAACGTAAACGGATGAAAAATGATTGACTGCGAGAGTTGTCGTTTTTGGCATAACACCCCAAGGCCGTTTATTCAGTGGAGTAGATGTGAATTTTTCATAAATCGCGAGGAAAAGGTTCAGTTAAGCTAGCTGTGAAGCTGTGATTGTGCTTGCAAATGAAAGGCTGTTCCCGTAGGATTCCCACAAGGGAACGCACTGGAACCCTGTCTATGTCTTATCATGATGATAAATAGTCTTTTTAAAGTAGAAAACAAAACCTCTGGAAATAGGTAAACCACTCTCACGAAGTCGGTACCAAAAAATGACGATAACTCTGTGCAGAACTGTACAACGCGTATATGAGCTTTCTACGGCAGTCTGAAGCTGATGGTTTCAGCTCAAAGAGCGTTTAGTAAAATGTAAAGAGCTGAAATCAGGTAGTACTATAGATACTATATCCGCACTAGCTATCAGCGATAAGTGAATCGACATTGTCTTGTCCGCAAAGCTCTGAACAACCTCCTGAATTTTGACTGAAACGTGCATGTGAAAAAACTGCATGCGATGTGCCTGAACTTCTTAAAACAGTCAAGGCACGCAAAAGTCCAGCCAAATTACGGGCTACTCTTACACGCGACCTGTGCTTAATGTTTTGTCGTACTTAATCTGTTTTAATGATGGGAACGATTGCCGAAGCGCACTTGGGATGAATACAGCCTGCGTTATCTTATCATACTAAGACTGTATAAAATTCTATCGAAGCAAATTGTAGGGACCAAAAGCTAAGCTTCATGAATTGTTGCCTCCATGCACTTAACGGGTCTGACTACTACACATAAGCCGGCAATACTGACTTCAAACTACCAACTGATTCGTTTATCCGTCTATCTATTTGTTGGTCTTTCGGTCTGTCTATCCATACGTGATCTATACTTGAACAAGTTAAGGGTTAACCCCAATTGCCTAAACGACTTCAATTCTCATCTCTCCAGGGGGTGGGGGTACTCGAGATGACAAGTTACAGGGATGATCGAATGGGGGCAAAAATCAAAGCCCCCAAAAATCCCTGGACCAAAATTTAACACCAAAAAAGTCCTTTGCCGAATTCTCCGAGCCATAAAAAATTTCCAGAAAGCATTAATGATATAACACAAAAAAAATAGAAACATTAGTTTTGAGTACCCAATTAAAACCGTACTTAAATCAAGCTACCCCCAAAAATACTTGCCAAAATTTTCCTACCCAAAATCGAAAATTTCAAACCCACAAAAATTCTTTGATCATCTCTCGGTCACTTGAATTCCGGGGTTCCCCTGGCACATCTCTCTTTGAAAATGATACAAATGAGGATCCAATTCAATCACCACCCAAATGGTACTTAGTGATGAGACTTTTACCGTAATCGGCAAACGACTTGCCACTGATATCACACACAGCTGAGAGATAACAAAGAATAGTTAATTGGAGGGCATAAGAACCCTCCACGACAACAGCAAGGGAAACGGCAAATAAGCGACAAAAGGTATTAGGCTTTTTGGTTCTTTACCGTCACTTCACGACTGCAACGTTAAAGACACGGAATCCTTGTTTGAGCAATGTGGAAAATTAAAAAATAAAATTAATTTGATTCTCTGCGGGAAGTTGATATATTCGTACTTGACTTAATAAGGAGGCCGACAACAAACAATCACCAAATGCCATGTTGTACGAACAAAAGAACGAGTTACTTAAAGGAAATCAACAAGGCCGAGTCTGAAAAATAATACCACTGACAATAGTATGACATAAGATCTCTTTTGTATCTCATTACTCATTTGTTCGTAAACTTTGTTAAGAGAACAAAATAAACAAAGATAAACAGCCATAATTGTTTTTACTTCAATTCCATAATTTCGTAATTCATTCATATTTAAAATTCCTTTTCAACCTAATTCGACAAATAACGTAAATATGCTCTTTGGCCAGTAGCTCGAGGATTGATAAGCGCTAACCAAAGAGGTTAAAATAATATGAACCTACTATTGTTTATTTGGGTTTTAATTCTCTTATAGACTTCGATTCTTGGCTGTTAATTTTACCAATTACTTATCCTCCAATTTACATGCCCAGGGCGAAGAATGTTGCTTAAAAATTCGCTTTTCAGGTTTTAAATTAAACCTCTTTTGATCAACCCAGGCCTGGATAAGTACTCAGGAAGGTAAATCTAGAAGAAGCCTCTTTTGCACTGTAGAATCTGTTTAAATCGTTTCCTAAAGTGCATACTCATAACCCCGTATATAACAGGATTACAGGCAGAATTCAACATAGCAAACCAGGTAGTAATGGCAAAAAATTCATTAGGCCACGAGCACTGTTTGGCTAAAAAGCAGAATATTCCTATGAAGTGGGGAGCCCAACACAGGACAAATGTGCCCACTACTATCAGTAAGGTTTTGGCGGCTTTGGTTTCACGGCGCATTTTGGCGCGTGCTTGAACGTCTTTCTTTTTGCGCAGTTTCATCAATGCCAGAGAAGATTTACTGAATGCTCTGAACGAGTTAGGTCCCGAAAAATTCATGAGACTTGCAACTGAAGCAGTCGAAAACTTCTTTTTCCTGGCAGATCCAGTCCTGTCCGTTTGTGATCTAGGGCGATTAGGTTGCAGTGTCTCTTTCGTCGAAGGAGAGAAAGACGAATAAGAAGAACATCGCGAAACAACTATATTCAGGTTCCTGGTGTCACTGACATTGTCGTCTTTCACTCCTTCGCCATGAGGAAATTGATTCTTCGAAACTAATAGAGTATTTGATTGGTTAACCATGTTTTGAGAGTTTTCCTGGTTGTCAGCAGTTGGCGAATTTCCATCAATACACTCTGAGTCATTATCAATGTGGCACACTGTATCATTTGTACTAGAGATGTTATTGTTTATAGTTTCAGATTTTACAGGTGGAAGGGGAACGTAAAAACGCGGATTATTAATGTTTGCTTCCTTGTTCCTCGTTGCAGTTGGTAAAGGCGGTAAACATACACCACCGGTCTTCCTGTACGCATGAACTTTGTTTGTGTTAGGAAATGGAGCATTCACGTACGATATGTCATTTTGTGTAGACTCGATTTGTACACTTCCTTTGTTGGTACTTTTTGGCGATCCGTTATCCTCAAAAACTGAATCTTGAAAACTTCCACAGCTACTATTAAGAACACTAACTCCGTCCACGCTTTCACCTATGCTGGACGTTCTATTGCGCGCTGTTATAGCCGACGATTCATCGGGTCTTAACAAATTGGATCCGTTAAAATTAACTTCTTCCAAGCCAGAGTCTTTAGAAACCTGATGATCATCTGCGTATAGATTTTTATGGTCTTGCCCTAATTCTCGTTGCTCTCCGTGAAAGGCGAAAGCTTGACGATCCGAGAAAGGTCGATCATTATAGTTGTTGCTAGTAATAGAAACGGAGCTATTTCCTATCATCTCCTTGGTCGAGAGAGAAGTGCGAGCGGGTAGCCCCGCGTTCTCTAAGTTTGTTCGACTGTCATAGCACGAGATAAACTCGCTTGTGCTAGGTTCATCTTTTCCTTCAATTTTTCCTGTAACAGGTACAATTTTCTTGGATTGTTTCTTAGCTGTACGAAAGATTCGCAAGTAAGTATACATCATCACACCAAGAGGAACAAAAAAGCACACAGAAAACAGAAATAGCGTATAAGTGATGCTATATTCCCATTGTACAGTGCAAATTGATTCTGAGCGAATAAACGTGTATTTTGACCAACTTGTTAAGGGAAGACATGCCATGAGAAAGGCATGAGACCAGACGTAAAAAATCATTCCAACTGCGACCTTCTTAGTTATCCAAGCCATGTACTTGAAGGGGTAGAGAATTGCAAAATAGCGATCAACTGAGACTGCGGCTAATGTGAGTATAGAAGCAATGCAAAACAAAGAGTTTGCCATACCGTTGACTTTACACCATGTATCCCCGAATATCCAGTCATAAGTGATGGAAGAGGTCAGGGTGAAAGGCATTCCAATGATTGCTAAGAGCATGTCGGCGCATGCTAAGTTGACGATAAATACATTGGTGATTGTTTGGAGCGTTTTATCGATGTAGATCGCCGCCAGAATCAGTAGATTGCCTCCCAGCGCAACAACCATGATCACAACCATAGAAGCCGCTTGAAGAGCGATAGCAAACTTGGAACGAGGGTCTAGAGCAGAGACTTCTGTAGCATATTCTGGTAGATTAATAGTCCCATTTAATGATTCTTCTGACATTTTGGACTCCTCGTAGGTGGTGTAAGCATACTCAGCCTCCAAAAGGAAGATGACTATTTCGAGTGTCGTGCTGATTACTGATTCACGCTTGAACGAGAAGCGTTCTTACACAAGAATGCCTGCCCCTAGCTACAATACATATACATGAGAAGCAAAGAGACCTTTTGTCCTTGTTAATTATAGTGGCCGGTGCACCATGACCAAAAGATTCTGTCGTAACTGAGAGTGTCACCAAGATTCGAATCACGAAATCTAGTAAAGGGTAGTTTCTAGAAACTTGACAAGTTGTACTTCGTAAACACACTTGAAACACAGAAAGCGCAGAGGTCACAGTGCCTTATAAACGTTGTTTATTCATGTCAGTAGAAGAATAAAGAAATGGGTTAATTATGTATTCAAAATACGCCATCGAAAGCATTCATAAATAAATTTCTTTGTTCTTTAAAAAGTAAATAAAACGTCGCCGAACTGATTTCGCCACAGGTGATAGACTTTGCTCGGCCAGCTGTTTTTTAACTACAACACATAAAATAAAGACAAAATAGATCGATGTTAAGTTCTGGAAAAAGAGCCTGTCTCTGAAAATAACTTCAATTAAATGGCTGTGTGGCTTTTAAGTAGGTGTTAATTATTTTAAAGCATCCCTTTGGGATTTTTTTATCTCTTCTTAAAATAGATTTCGAATCTTTAAAGTTAGTGATATCAAACTAAATAAAAACTGAATCTCCAACTCAAAAAGCAAAATATGCCTTTCAATCTTGATGTTTTAAAAGTCATCATTAATCATGCAAAACTGCTTAAAAGAAATAAAACAAAAGAGAAATTGACATCATTGGTTGAAATGGACGCACTTTGGCCATGTTACATGATGTATTGCCTGTTTACAAACAGGTAATGAAATAAAACAGTTATTTTTTGGGGCACATGCTTTTATATTTGTGATATATTGTTTTTGCGTATTTGACGAAATTGCCTACCTTTTAATACGTAGTTTCGTTTTCGTTGATGTTTGTAAGCTAATATTGCTACAAACGCAAGCTAGTTAAATGCATTGTACTATATTGCCATGAGTAGAAAGGTCAGACATAACAGACTTAACCTTAATTCCGTACAATAAGCATTTTATCATTATCCCGTGCGTCGTGACCATGGGTAGATTATGGCTTGTTACGTAACCTAACGATGTGCGTCAATTTGTTTAAGATTCTCTGAACTGTTTGCCAACAAAACGGGCTATATTAAAAGAGCGGGAAAACAGAGCGCAGTAGAGCTCTACAAATTACAAGTATTGTTGTAGCATAGGGGGTATAAAGACACGCAGCAAGACTCGAACACTTAATTATAAGTGCACTGGTTCAATTCTCACAGGTGTATGAAAGTTTGACTCTAGTACAGCGAGCTCAAGGAAGGTTGAATGAACAACACGTAGAATATGCTACGTTTGCCCAGTATGGCTACCCATGGGAACCCATGGTGCCTTGACCTAGTACCCAGGTCCTTTTGTATCTCGTGCCACAAAACCCGGGTCGGGTTATTCAAAACTTGGTTAAGATAACCCTGGGTTAGTTCAAAATTTGAATTTTGATGTAAAAAAATAAGCTTAAAATGTAAATTCAGCTTCATTATTTTTGTCCACAATTTGATAATTGATTTATGTCCATAATGCGCCGTAAAAGACAGCTCCACCCTGGCAATACAGTCGACCCCCTGTAACTCGAAGCAATTTCATTTCCCTTCAGATCGTTTTATACAGAATTTTATACTCGATAACTCGAACTCCCGATACCTCGAACTTTTTTCTATTTCTCTCGAAGGTTCGAATTATTGGAAGTCGACTAGTACTGTATTTGTTCGCTTTTCCTTTGCTGACCAGCTTATGTACATGAGGGAAAAGTTTCTCAAAAAAATATGCACCCGCTTAAAAATTAGGGGTACAAAAGTAAACGCCACGATTTGAAACTAACATGACGATTTGTCGGAATAATTAGGGTAGTGTGATTAAAGATATTTATCTAGCTATTTATCTATTAATTCATCCTAACTGTCCACACCGCGTTTTCATTGTCATCGAAAACGCATCGAGCGCGTCCACACCACCGTTTTGGTGTGTTTTCCACTGACTGGAGTGGCGGATCCAGCGTAGGGGCCCGGGGAACCACTCCCCCCCCCTTATTTTTAGACGAAAATAAGGCCCGAAGGGTCGAGAAAAATTTTTTTGAGGCCAGGCCACCCGTTATCTCGGGGTCTGGATGACCCCCCCCCACCCTCCCCCCCCCCCCCCCCCCCATCTGCAGGTCTGGATCCGCCACTGGACTGCACTAAAACGTTCGAAAATGATAGAATTGTACGTGACGTAAGTTGAACTCTATACGCATGCTCCAAACACGGCTCGCCTGCAATTTTTTCGGTCATGACGTTTTCATTTTGATGAATTTCCCATCGTCTAAACTAATGAGAGATGTATGCGTTTTCCTAGAAAACGCCCAGCATATTAGCGTGCGGGACGGGAGGCATAGAACATTCGAGATATATGCGTTTTCAAAAGAAAACGCATTAGTGTGGTCAGAGCGTAAGGAGTATGTCTTTTGTGGTATATCAGTGTAGTATAATTTCAATAGTTGTAGCAACCAGTTCTACGAACTGAAAGGAATATTACAGAATTCAACATCATAACTCTTTGTTTTTGATTAGTACAACAGCACATAAACAGGGGCACCCAACGAGAATATAGTTCAAAACCACTTAAACATGATATTGTTGAGTTAAACGATAGATATAGGCATATTTTTATCCCCTAAAAATTTTTCATCTGTTCGGATTTCCTGGCTGAAAGTCTAGTGATCCGAAAATTATAGGGATCAAAACTCACCTTTTCGAAAATTTCAGCCAGAAAAAGGGTTCCCAAAAATTCTAGGTGACCTTTTTAGGGTAAAAATCCGTTAAGAATGGGCAATTATACCATTTTTTTAGATGTTCGAAAATCCTAGGAGAGGCAGGCAAGCAAAAAATTTTACAACAAATGTTCCGAAAATTCTAGATCTCTAATCGTCTTCCCAACAGATATTTTCCGAAAATTGACGTTGGGTGCCCCTGCATAAAGTAGGGGGCGGAATAAGACTCAAACAATGCGAAATTACAAACAGGTCATAATGTCTTTTCTTAATAACATAGCACTATACAGAGCCCTAGCTCAGACTAATGAAAAACCTTTTAATAATATCCGACTTCAAAAGCCATTGTCTACAGTTGGTATTGTAAGTACATTTATCAATAAACAAAGTGATTAACTAGAGCGCGAATCGATTATCTGAAAGTCCCTATGGAGTTTTTAAAATAACACCATTGGCTCGAATTATTGATTTCCACAGCTCTTAACACGGGCATTGAAGTTTTTAATTTTGAGTGCTTTTACATGACAATATTACTCTGCAATATATCAAGTTAAGAAAGGACTGTTATATTTGCTTTCCCGCATAAAAGGCCAAAATGGCACAAGTTTCATCCAGGTACGAACAAAATCCTTTTACCACTCTCAAAACAAGACTCTCAAAAGTTTTAAATCCTTGTGGTAGCAACCAGAGTGAGCTTCTCTCCATCTTAGGCTCGAAACAACACAGCAAAGCCGAACTTGTTTTATTTCAAAGAAAGAAACACGACACCCATTTGCTGAGTAAATTGTCGCCTTATTTCAGAAGCTGTGTCTCTCAAGAATTTCTGGAAACCAAGCAATCTACTGCGGATGAAAAACTTCCATCTCTCTGTTATTCGTGTAATAGGAATTTAGATCGTCGCCTTGAGAAGACCATTTCCTTTAATCGAATAAAACTGCGACGGCGAGTTTTAACTAAAGCAAAGGATAAAAGCTGTGAAGACAGGGTTGAGAAGCTGCCAGCCACTCCATGGAAATACAATCGAGAGCAAACTGATCTAAGCTGGACTCCATTTCAACGTTTGGAGAAAGCTCAGTCTTTTGCGGAATTTAAAAAGCGATGTTCTAATCGCTCGCCGCCGTTTATTCTTCCCGAAGTGATTAAGATAACTCCGCAGAAAAAGAAAAATCCTCAAAGAAAAGCTGTCAAATCATACGACACTGGACTTGCTCCACCTCCGACTCCCATCATTCGGTATATAAGAGACTTGTCTCCCGAAGTTAGAAATATCTTTTCCATAACTATGGCCTCAGCATGCTAATGTCAGTTCATCCAGGTTGAATTCTACTTGTCATGATCGACCAGTTTGCAGCTGTGAGCATCGGTGGATTAAACATTTGGCTATGAACAGACAGCAGCAGCAGGACAACTCCTTAGTGCCCTGCATCTGACCATTTCAGCGTTGCTGTCATTTGACTTCAGTTCGTGTCATTATCTCTTGAAGAACGGAACAAGATATATTAAATACTCCCTACAACAAATTTGCGGGCGAAATAACTCTCTCTGTCAGCTAGCATTAATTTCTGGTGACTTAACTCACAAATAGGGTGACATGACTTCGGGCAATGTGACTTTCGAGCGCTTTGACCGGTTACCCGCACACTGCCTGAAGTGCTTTTAAAATTTACTGAAGACTGGACAATGTCAAATCGTTAACTCTTGACTTCGTTGTCGATCGTCTTACTCTCAAGTTTAAAGTGATAACTCAAGAGCACTGCGAATAAATCTTCTCTCGGTCAGAGAAAATTGATTAAAGTGATACCTCTAGCAAAATTTCCGTGAAGACCAAGTGAAAAAAAAATATATTGAAAAACGAAAATTATGATTTGAACTTAATTCAAAACTTTTACTCCCTTGCTATGTGTGTCTAGTCTAATCAACGCGCAGTTCGCGGCGCGCTAACAGTTTCATGTTATTCACAGACTTTTGAGGTCCAAAAGAATACAACTCTCAAGAAGTCAACTCTCGCCTTGCCGACATGACCCAGCTATAATTAAACGGATATCCCTATATTACAGGACACTCCGCTATAACAGATATCCCTATAATACGCGACACTCCCCTATAACGGACATCCCTACAATACGGGGCACTCCGCTATAACGGATATCCCTACAATACGGGACACTGCGCTGTAACGGATATCCCTATAATACGGGACACTCCGCTATAACGGACATACTTATAATACGCGACACTCCACTGTAATGGACATCCCTATAATACGGGACACTACGTTATAACGGATATCCCTATAATACGGGACACTCCGCTATAACTTCGGGACATCCATATCATACGGGACACCCCTCTAAAACGGACATCCTATAATACGGACAGCAGCCAAAAAGCGCTTAACTGCTTAAGGCGATATTGCAGAGAAACCCTCTTCGAATGGCATGCCAGCAAACTTTCCATTTTAAGTGTTGAGCGAAACGTTTGGTATACGACAATGATCCACAGAGCAAAGTACTCTTCTCAGAGGCACCCGGCAGTGAGGAGCTCAAACCGTTTGTGTAACCGTTTGAAAATTGTTTTTATGATCAGTACCGTATGTTTCATCTGTAGCGACGTCTCGCCAGAAAGGAGCAAGATTAAAAAATAATAAATAATAAAATAAAATAAAAATCCGTAAACGCGTTCGGTCTTTGGTGCATTGTCCTCCTTTTGCCTAAGAAGTGACGCTTGATTCACAATGCCTTCCATAAGAAGTGATACTTTGTCAGAAATTTGATCCACCCTGCCTTGCGTACTTAAAGCTGGAGAACTCGTCGACATCAGCATATTTTTCTCACGCTTATAGTCATAAGAGATACAAATAAGTATTCCCAGTTTAGCAGATATGAAGTCATTGCTACCTCCATACAATCCCGATTCTCTAATGGTATTAAGGTCATTCATCCTCGACATCAAAGTAGGAGACTTCATGTTCCTTTTAATTATAAAACATGATTGAAATTGAATTAACGAGAACGTTTCACGATTCAGCGCATACTCATTAATCAACATGCTGTTTTTCTGCCGGGACATGCTGTATCGTCTATGCAAGGAATATAATCATGTAATAATGTCCTCAAAGAACCAATCTGCACACTCCCATGGCAGTCACTTGATCAACTTGGTGCAAATAGCTATAAATTCATCAGCCATGGAATAAAACCTTCCGGTCTAGAATAAATTCAACGTTGGTAGTGTTACCATAATCCACAATATAATGCTTTGTGTGATTTTAGTACTCCTCCATCCTACGTCACTTTGAAATACACTCTGAGATCGCTGAGACACATGTGAGTGGGATTATTAACCAGTAGAATTAAATTAAATTGGAAAGAAGTAATTTAATGAGCATGCGCTGAACCGTGAACCTGTCCCTTTGAATACTGATTGAAATTGCTAAGCTGCGTCTACGTCATATGCTGCTATAATTTTAATCGAAAGAAATAAGTTAGGTCTGTAAAAATCACAGTTATTGACAACTTTGGAAAATATACTTTTAAACAAAACAAAATGAACAATAAATTTACTCGGCGCACATTGGTAAGAACATGGGATTTAAAATTTATATCTGCGCAGAATCCAATGGCTTTGATCATCGAATATAGGTTTGTACTTTTTATTTCGAGAGTAATTTGGATTTTGCCGGAATATTTCTAAGAACACTGCCAAAGCCTGTTTTGTTTTGTTTTTATCTTTTCGTGGGGATAATTGCATTATTTAATACAAAAGTTCTGACTACCCGGTATAGAAAACGCAGGAAAAGTAGTCTCGAAATATTAATGAACGTAAGAAAGTCACTGATTAGAACTGCAGAATGAAGAAATGAAAAAATAATAATAATAATGTGTTAACAACGACTGGTTAAGCGTGGCTTTTCACGCAAAAGCTGTCGCCGCTTGCAACGCGAGCATACAAGTAAGAATTCTGTGTCGAAGAGCTATACCACACTGCACACGTGAAACAGAAAAAAAAGAATAATAATAATAATAATAATAATAACAATAATGATAATAATGATAATGATAATAAAAGAAATAATAATAAAGTGATAGCAAGTAAAAGCACAATCGTGTAATCAATTTCTGAAAATGGACAAAGCAATTCGTCAACTATTATTATGTTAAAGCAAGTGTGACGCACGCATTTTTTCAAGAACAAAAGAGAACGTTTAATAGCCGACGAAGCCGGCCTCAATTAATTGTTGCTCAAGGTTATGAGTTTCATTCAACAATTTTACTACGTGAGTTGACCGGTTATGAAAGCTTTATCAGAGGGATTACGATGAGAGTGTTCACAGACTAAAGTCGTTTAGCTGCGCACTGGGATGTCCGTGGAAGCACCCGAAGTAAGTTGCGCTGAGAGTGAACATAGGCACGGAAAATGTTCAAAGTGCTTCGGCAACTTGGAGAAAAATCTTCCCCAACCGCCTATAGACGAAAAACACAAACAGAGAAATCAAGAGATTCTCGAACGGAAGAGAAAACCAGCTATCGCTGGAAGAAAAATGTCTCGTAAAATAAGCGGACAGGAATCCTTTCAAATCGCCGCGAAATTAGCTTTGGAGCGTCAACAGCAGAAACAGGTGGAGGTGTTTGACTCGCATGCTATAGATATCACGCAGTTCAAAGATACCGATGATTCAGAAATCTTTCTCCCACGGCATCTAAAGAAGCGGCAAAGCAGTCAGTCGTTAAACTTGAATAAAAGCAACACTCTACAGTTTCAGCAACCATCCGCACAAAATGACGAGGGAGGTGAAATGGAGGAGGTGACCGAGAGCGGAGAAGGTACTTTTGAAGAGTTGCGGCGGGCATCGCTTGCCTACGGGATTCTCGGGCCCCAGCAGACATCGCCGCTTCAGCATGATACTCTTCAGGCGTATTACAAGTTCCGAACAGACAACATGGCGAAAGAGGATCGACTAAAGAGGGTACAAGCTACGGCGAAGATAAGAAATATTGAAGAGGAAACCGTTAATTCGCCAAGTTCGGTCCGTAAAGCAGCTGTTTCAAATTCGCGTGCCCTGTTACCACCATTAAAGAAACTTAGCTTCCATGGAAACAGTGATACAAAATCAAATTCGGTTAGTGCGGTTTATCAAAAGAACAAAACGAATGTAGAACGTCGTGGAAGACTGCCGAAGATTGCTCGCAGAAAAAGCAAGGGAAAAGACGGGCCCATTGGGCGTGATCCTAGATTTCAAAAACTTCTTTCTAGCCTGGTTCCGTTATCTGATAAGACTAAAGGCTTACCTCCTTTTAGTAGAAAAAGACATTACACGATGTGAGTTGTAAAAAAATAGCGCTTATAAGGCTCAAAATATTAGTGATTACTTATGCACGCATTAGTTTTTCAAGGACGCGGCTGTTGGTAGATGTTTCATTGAGAAGCGATGCAGTTAACGGTTACTTTATCTAAACAGCAAAATACACACGACGAGAAAATATCAATTTGAAATTTGAAAGTGAAGTATTGAAGTGCTTAGTGTGAAGATGTGTCTTGTGCGTAAATGCGAATTCACTTTCTGTTATTAAGATAATTACATAGCAGGTAGCATGAACAAAAGCTGAACGGAACAATAAGTAACTTGCTAATTAAAGGCAAAGTTGATAGTTGACCTAAAATAACATCAGTTTTGTGAAACTGATGTTGGTCGCAGGGAGGCGTCTCAATGGACTATATTCTGGGGCCATTTTTCCTTACGGCGTTGATAGAAGACAAACAAGTAACTTCATTACAAGCTGCCTTTAAACAAAACACTTCGAGATTACTCTGAAAGCGCGATGAAAGTCTGAACTCTTTTGTTTGTTGTTTTAGTTGTTTTAATTGCCTTTCAATGGCTGCATTCATGTAATCTCTGGTTAATGATAATCTCTTTAAACAGCAATTTTAACTTAACAAGTATTTACAGCGGTCGGAGCGTTAACCTTTAGGTCTGATCTGACAACGATGATTATTGAAAGTTCTAATTGTACTAAGCGAAAACTGAACAACACCATTAAAGAGCAACGGTCAGGGATCTTGCAAATAATTAATGCAAAGACAAAAAGCCTTTTAACGCGTAGTTTTAACATAAGTTCTTTCAGTCGGCTTTCAGGGTTTTTGGGCCCAGATAAAAGTAAACTCGAGGTGGAAAACAGAAACAAGCAACAACAAAAAAGACAGTCGGCAACTTAGTGGGGGTCATTGGTTTTACATTGGCGCCACAAAGTCGCCTTACTAACACCACTTGTTTTGTTTAAACCTCTTGTTGTCTTGTTGTAGATTGTAAGGTAATCTCTGTAATAGACTTAATCCTCCGTTTAATACTAAAACTCGGACATTTTAGAAAAAAAAATCAGGCTTTCCTGACTTCAGTTCACGGCTGTAATTCATCAGAACTAACTTTTAAGGCAAAATTGCGTAGCATAACAGAATCAGAAAATACTGAACAGACTGCATGTTGCACGACGATCTTTACGAAATGAATTCTCCTTACGTCAGATACTGACGCTCTGAAATGAACTCCGTATGAAAATTAAATTAATCTGGTTGCCTCCGCCTTTACAAGACAGGATGGAACCGGATAGGCCGGTATAAGATTATCATAAGGGGGTTGGAATAAATGAGCACCAAATCCAAATAAGTAGTTTCATTAGATAAGCTCAGGGGCATGCGTTTGGGATTGAAACACTCTTCTATTGATTATTGCGCGTACTAGCGACGTATCCTCGTGTCATACAGACATGGATGAGTACCTGCCTCGTACCCAGAAATCTCTCTCTCGATGAAAATGTGCGCGCAAAGGAAGGCGAAAAGGAGACACCCTTTCCATGGTCCCTTGCGGATCATCACCAGTCACTCGCCTCTACCTTGCGAAAAACGAAGCTCCTGAGGAGGAGGCTGGATGAGTACTATATGAATTGAATGAAAGAAAACAAGGTTGCAACCAGGCGCGGAAATAACGTCCTGTCCGACAGTGCACAGACAATGCGTGTTCGGCTACTTGTAATAAGACATATACTTATTCATGAGTACTATGAGTCCGTTTGGGGAAGTTGTAATGCAGAATTCTTGGATGAGATTTTTAAAGTTCAAAAAAAGATGTGCGCCTATTATACCGCATGGATAGGCGCTCCTTTTCAGACTAGAACCTTGCCGATATTTCTGGAACTTGGGTAGCTGCCCATCAATCAAATCTGCATTGAAAGAAGACTCCTTCTCTTTAAAAAACAATTGCTGGATGGACGAGCACCGGAATTACCTCTCTGAGAAACTATTATCTTTGAAATATCACATGTCACATGGTGCAAGGTCTCGGTTGCCTTATCGCCTTCAGGCACGTACCAATAGCAAGGAGCGAATGTTGTTTCATGTGTAATGCGAGTTAAACTGTCAGGGGCATGTTGTCAGTGACAATTAATGATTTATTACGGCGCTGTTCTGATGTAAAGAATTTCAAAATCTGTCATTCAGTTATGTGTAAATTCACGCATGACAGTTTTGAAATTGACAGAATTTCAGTTTTTAGCTTTTTAAATGACTTCTATTTTAATATTTCATTATCTTAAGGTACTCTAGTTTTGTAATCATGTGTAAATTCGAGTAAATTCTCGCCTGATAGCTTCAAAATTGACCTGAACGTTTTAGTTGTTTCAGTTAAGCTTTCTTAAACTTAGAATTAAATTATTTATTACCTCAGTATTTTAGTAGTCATTCCTTCCTTCCTTCCGTCCCTCATTGATTCATTGATTCATTGATTCATTGATTGACTGATTCATTCATTCATTCATTCAGTCATTCAGTCAGTCAGTCAGTCAGTCAGTCAGTCAGTCAGTCAGTCAGTCAGTCAGGTTCGTTCGTTCGTTCGTTCGTTCGTTCATTTATTCATTCATTCAGACTTCTGACTGTGTTTTCTTGAGTCTGCTGACAAAATATGGTCCATAATCAGATCATTGTGTGCCTTGTTTTTATACAACCCCATCCCCAGGGTCTTCTCATTGTCAAATATGACGACGCGAGAAGGTTTCACTTTTTTAATTTATAGGAACGGGTGCTCGGCGAATCTTGCCGCAGAACACGCTGCCATACTCTGCTAAAAATGGGAAGAAGGACAGAAAGTGTAGAGACCTACTGATGTTAAAGAGAGCACCTTTAAAAATCTGATCTGAGATTCAAAAGTTTCAAAATTTGTTCAAATGTGCAGATGTGTGAATTAAGAGACGCCGTCCCCATAGCAACAAGTAAGCGACACGCCATGTTTATTTTTCTTGGTCACGAATGGGTTCTTTGATACATTGCAAGTCAGCGTGTGGTACAGCTACTTATTCCGGTGTTTCCGGCACTAAAATGTTAAAACGCTTTTTGATTTTCCTTTGTAAACCAGATATAGCCAAGATTACTTTGGAAAGACAGGAAATAAATAAAAAGAAGTATGACAAAATTGGGAGACGCTGAAAATAGAACTGTAGTCACATGCGAAGCGTACGTGCACTGATACGTGTTGTTTTTTTTTTAGTTTAGTAATATTGACTCTTTTTTTGACAGCATCTAAGCACGCGATTCAGTTTCTGCACGCAATTGAAAGGAAAACAGCCTTTCAGTTTGCCTTCCTATATTTTCATTCTAACAATTACAAATAAAAACACAGTATCAATAATAGAGTCACTAAAAATAAAGGCTAGATCAATTTCAATATAAACCGCGGCCAATTTACGCAGGATAGTGCATGACATTTCAACAATAATTGATCGCCTGTCAACTGTCAAATTGTTTCACTGATCACCTGGATTGAACTAAGCAACGACGTGAACCATATCACTAAACATTGTATCCACTTTTTGAAACATCTGTATGACTGCGTGTATACAACGGTTTAATATTTGGCAGTTTTAACTGTTCGATCCGCATTTGTGAGGGAATTTATGTATCTTAATGCACGCTGAAGAATGTGATTAAGCCTTTTAGGATCATAACAGAGACGTATGCAAAAGACATATCGTGCGTGCACAAACCGGCGAACAAAGAGACGATGTCGATGTGGCGAAGTAAATTGTCTTCGGAAAACATACGATCAGCTGGTCAGTGGAAAGGTCAAGAAAGAACGGGCAAAGACATTATTCAGTTGTACAACAACGAATGTAAAGCCCAGAGGGAAAGACACAGAAAAATTCTTGAAATACAGAGAAAAGCGAGACGAAAGGACGAACCTAATCGCAAATTACTGGAATTACAAGCGAAGGCTGCGGAAATACGACAAAATTCTCAGACGAAAGCAAGCGTTATTAAATTGCCACCTATACCGATCCAGAGCCAAACCGTAGTTACGCGAAGAGGAATTTACAAGCAAACTGCCGTAATGGGAACAGATGAACACTTTTTACCCAATATTGGTGTCATCAACAATTCAAGGGTTATAACGACAAACCGCGGCGTTCCAAAGAAGTCGGATCCGTCGCGAGATCCGAGATTTCAAAGTTTAATTGCATGTTTGTTGACCAGCGAAGAATATT
>OZ037775.1:59072656-59145516 GCA_964035525.1 Porites cylindrica
ATTTCTTTATTTGTTCGACTTAAACATGCTTATGCTTATGCTTCTTCATAATCAGCAACAATTAAATAAATAATTTCAAATGGCTGCTTACAGAACTGGAGCATTCGTGCGTTCGAAATATTATACCCCGTTCTAGAAAACACCTCTGAAATGGATACCCCGTTCTAAATCAGGAGCTTCAAAATCACGACCCCGTTGGGAGGCACATGCCCGTATTGGTAATGTATGGGAGTAGCCCCCCCCCCCGGATGACGCACCACTCCCCCAATTGTCTTTTCTTTGTACGAAAATGTTAATAGCCTGCAATTCAGGCGTATTTTGAGGCTAGGGCGAGCGAAAATTAATTGCTAATGCCGTGACCGCGCGTAGGATACCCAAATCACGGGTGTTTCTAAAACGAAGATCCAAAAACGAAGACCTAAGACCTAAGACCCCATGGACTAAAACGAAGACCCCATTTAATGGACTGATGCTAACCGCTGAGGGCGATGCCCGCTCCCGTAATTTGTTACGGCGATTTGAGAATGTTGTGGAATTTAGTCGTGATAATCAAGTCTATCACTTACCTTTCCTTCAAGTTTCTTTGAAAATATTTTGCATGTTTTAAACCACTTCGGAAGCTTTTTGCAGGCTAAAGGGTGAGAGAACCTTTGTGGCCTTGTGGTATAACCGTAATGGTGGGATAAAGGTCCCAGGTTCGAGTCTCGTCGGACTTGCGTTTTTTTTTCCCTGCTTGTCATTTTCCTTCTTTTTCTTTTTAATATTATTTTTTTTTTTATCACAGTTATCATGAAAACAACTGTTTAAGCCGTGAATATGAGTCATTTTTTAACAACAGTGGACAGAATATCGTAACAGCGTATGGCAGGGATATGAATAAATAAAAAGTGTATAGTAGCCACCTACCCCGGTCACTAGAACTTTACCTTTCACAGGAAATTGTCGAAATTCGTTTCTGTGTTGTTTGAGTCTTCTCGAGGATGGAATCTCAAAATATGAACATCTAGAACGCTGTTTGAAAGAAGGGGGATGTCGGGGTCGAGTAAGCAAGATAAATACGTCTTACGGAGATCCGCCAAGAAATCTACGTTCGATGAAGGGTGCAGTGGATCAATCTATGTGGATGAAGGTCAAGGTTGATTGACCTTAAAGCGCATGGCAATCAAAGAGGAAGAAAGTGCGCAGTTTTCAAGAGTGTCATTCTTCTGGATTTGCTGGCCATACTGGACGTGTCAACACTATTAAAAAAATCAAAGAGAGACAGAGAATAAAACAAACCTTTAAGAGGTGAGAAAAATCTAACATTGTTTACAGAGGGATAATCTACCTCAGTTGTTAAAATGTTGTAATGGAATTTACAGTGCTCTTATAATTGCCGTCTCAGAAAACGCTATTGGTGTAAGAGTACCGTGATCTTCTACTCTACTATAGGAAACACGCGCTGGAAACAGTTCGTCGCTAGTTTGTTTATGAACTCGTGAACTATACTCAGTATTATTAACAACAGCAAGCTAAAAATTCTAGTAAAGTTTGGTCCCCTGACGTTTTTGTATTGTCCTTTGTCCGCGATTTTATTATTCTTTTGATGCAGGAAGGCTCAAAAAGTAATGTCTTTCCTTTTATTTAGCATTCCCAGGAAGCTCATGGTTGAAAACGAGAACAGCTGGGATGATTTCATCGATGGCGCCTTGCCGGTTTGCCATTAACACCAACGTCTCTAGCACCACCAAGTTTAGCCCCTTCTTAATGTTTGGTCGTCAACCACGATACCATTCGAAGTGAAAAAAATTGTGCAGCAGGCCGAAAATAGAGGGGGGGGGGGGGGGGAGGGGGGGTGCGGAGGGAATAGACTGGCAGGCAGCTGAACTAACATCGGAGGATGCTTTGCAAGATTACATAGACAAGATGCCTACGACAAGAAATGTTCTGTTTTCGAGGGTACAACGCAACATAACCATAGCCCAAGGGAAACAAAAAAGGCAGTACCAAAAGAGGAAAGGAGGAATGAATAAGAGCTTTAAGAAGGGAGATGTTGTGCGGCGACACAACTTTCATGCTTTAGAAAAGTAAGCAAGGTCACAAAATGCAAGATAAGGGGCTGGGGCCTTACAAAACAGAGGAAAATGAAATGGAAAAAGGAACATTTCAGCTACTTGGGCGAGTTGGGAAGACTTTGGAGCGGAAAACTAATCTGACGGATGTTAAGATTTACAAGGCAAGGTATGTGAGTTCAAGAGACGATCGCGGCCAAGCTGGTTTGTCTCCAGCCCAGAATGAAGAGGTGAAAGTTCCACTGTCTGCTGCAGTACCGACTGCAGCACCCCAACAGGGTAAAACAACCAGGCATCCAGCCAACCCCACGCACGAACAGACCAGAGACTGTGTGCCTTCCCCGTCTTCTACTAGTGTACAAGCCATATGCCTATAAGCAACCAGGTCTTGAGTGTCTGATTAGCACCCTAGCAGGGTAATGCAACCAGGTTTTCAGTGTGTACGGGACCCAAAAAGAGGGGGGAAGCAACCAGGCCTCAACTCAGCCGCATGCCCAGAAAAGTTGAAGCAACCAGGCCTTCAGTGTCAGCAGGATCCAAACAAAGGGAAGCAGCCAGGTGTCAACCCAACCGCATGCCCAAACCATAAACTTCATGTTTACAAAGTCTTCCACAACTGTACAAGGAGATGCAGCCCAACCTCCACCAACCTTCTCATTTCATCGAAAGAGAACCACACATCCACTATCTTCCGCACCCCATAAGAAAGAGGCACCTAGCCCGTTGCCGAACTCCACATCTCAACAGAGCAAAAAAGACCAATCAAAGAGGCCTGTGCCCTTTTTAGAACCACAATCTGAAGCTAGTGAACATTCACAGACCTTACACCTATGTAACAAACTGCCAGCAAGCGCTGAAGAGGAAATCCCCTCCTGTTTCCAAACTTTTACTTTGGTTCAGCTGACTGGCATAGTAAATGGCTCCCAGGAAAACTGGCGATACAAGGTACAAAGTGGCCAAAGCTCCACAGAAGAAACTATTCAGGAGAAAGGCCTAAAGTTCAATGTCCCCTTTGGGCACTTTCTAGAAAGGCAAACTGATTTCCTTTTGGAGCTTATTGCAAAACAGTATCTACAGTGTGCACCAAATTGAATCGCGAAATTATTACTACCAGAAACCCCCATCAACCTGTCTCATCATAGTTTAAACATGACGTATAAGCAGGCACAGGAATACTTACAAGGTGGGAATAATAAAGGGGTAAACTATTTAATGGCAAAGCTTCGCAAGTAATCAATAAAAAAAGAGAACATCCAAAAAGTAAGGAACTTTGAAAAGGCCAGTTCCCACTGATGAGAATGCTGAGGTTCAATATATAAAAACAATCTAAATAATCTGTTCTTAAAATGCAAAAGCCTAAATTCAAATTAAATACAGCTCTATAAGTCAATATACATACGTGTATGTATCGACATTGACTAACATAGCTTGTCGCTTCCTGTGCTTTCACAGAGAATACTTCAATAAAAAGAATTTGTCATGAAATATGTGAATCTGAATATATCTGAATCTGAACAAACTAAACGCAAATCGACATAGACTGATACATAATCTGAGGGTCGCAATAACATTCCATCTTAGTGAAGATATAAGGATTTGCACAGGGGAGAAATATACAATATTTCTTAGTTATGATCATCTCGTAATATTAGTTTCACTTATTTGGCCAAGTTAAGCGTCCTACTTATCAAGCCGCGTGTTTTTAGTCACATGTATCTCTTGTCTAGTATTATTAAAACAGTGACATATTGTTGGCGATTCCTTTAATGCTGACTCTGCTGTTAACTTTTGTTTAAGACCTTTTTCTCAATAAGGAAAAACCTAGTTCGTAACTACTTTAAACACACTACTAAGTTTGTCTAGCGGAATATTCTTCGATTGATACAAAACGCTGCTGCTATATGCCTGACAACCGGGAAGGGTCTTAAACTGAAATGCCCGGCAAAATCCCTTTTTCTAATTATTTGAAAGTATTCTGTCTTCATTTAGAATAACCAAGCGATCAGGAAAAGAAAACTGGCTTCGCAGCTGAGCGGTTGTGGTTTCTTAGCGATAGAGTAGAGTCGACGCTGTTTCGACACTTGGGAAAAAAATTGAGTGGGTAGCAGCGCGTGACTCACGGGCACGATTTCACACGGGCTAAATACCCGGCAGTCTGAAAGCAGAGCGGGAAAGTTAAAAAGCCTTCGCTTCAGCTCCAGAATACTACATGCATACTATCCTTGATTAGTTTCCCAAAAAAATCGGAGAGAGAGTGCTTTGATTTTGAAACTTTATTTCCTAGCCTCGAGCTGCCTTGAGCTAGACTGTCGACATAGCTTGGGAAAGCATTCCTCTGATTTTACAAGAAATAAGGCGAATTCTCCTCAAAATATTTTGTCATGGTTTAGAATTGGTGAGTGACGAGAAACAACAGAGTTTCTTAACCAGAGGTTAGATATTACTCAGTTTTGAGAACATAGCCTATGTTGTCGTTGACTCACGGGCGGCTTTCTTCTTATAGTTTAAATACCCGGCAGTCTGATTTGTCTGGGGAATTTCAACATAAAGTGTCTCTTTAGCCCCCATTAAAAGTATGTCATCGACCTTCAGAGTAACCAAGCTGGTACAAAGAGTTCAATAAACGTTTAAACATATAATGAAGCAGACTGCTGGGTATTAGCTTCGATGAAAACGTGCCCGTGAGTTGCTTCTCACGAATTTTTTTTTTTTTTAGTGTCGAAACGGCGTCGACTCTACTCTATGCCCACAACCGCTCCTCTGCGAAGTCATTCTTGTTTTCCTGATCGCTTGGTAATTCTAAATGAAAGTAGAATACTTTAAAACGATTAGAAGGGATTTCGCGGAAATTCTAGAAAATGTTTCTGACTGCCGGGCATTTACTTTTTCTTTAAGACCCTTCTCGGTTGTCGGGCATATAGCCACAGCGTTTAATTTATTGAAACCTCTGTTTTGATGTCTAGATGAAAAGAATGAAGATTGTCTTTTCCTGAACGTTTTTGTGCCATCTTCCACTAAACCAAATGACACGAAGGCAGTCATGGTCTGGATTCACGGTGGCGGATTCCAGTATGGTTCTTCTAACATCTATCGCGGTGGGGTTCTAGCAGCTTTTAATGACGTCATCATTGTGACCTTGAACTACCGCCTAGGTGTGCTTGGCTTTATAAATGCCCCTGGCACTGATGTCAAAGGAAACTATGGGATGTTAGATCAGGTTTGACACTCTTTTTTATACACCTTTCAATTCCGCTATCACAATCATCGCCGCCGCCAAAACAGCCACTTTGACTACCAGTTACTTAATTTAGAGTCCTTTTACACTGGCGTAGCTAGCCGTCGTCAGGTCGTGTTTTTCGCCCGCGTGACTAATAAAAGGCCACTTAATGAAGCTAATTTTCTCTTTTTTCTTTTGTCTCAAATAAAGGTATTGGCATTAAAGTGGGTTCAAAATAACATTGCTAACTTTGGTGGCGATCCCAACAAAGTGACCATTTTTGGCGAGAGCGCAGGGGGTGTTAGCGTCTCGCTTCATCTTATCTCGCCGCTATCCAAGGGTCTGTTTCAAAGAGCCATCATGCATAGTGGAGTATCTTCTATGCCTTCTTTCAGTGGAAAGGTTATCAAACCTATACAACTTGAATGGTATGCCAAACGTATCAACTGCAGTTTGGGCTCCGATATTGTTGAGTGTGTGCGAAGCAAGTCTGTCGAAGACATTGTGTCAGTACAGAGTTTGTTCTTGCTTGAGCGGTACATCGGTCCTCAGGATATCATTGGTCCTATAGTTGATGGCGAATTTCTGCCCGATCTTCCTGTTAACTTGTTTGAAACAGGGAAATTCCACGACGTTGATGTCATAAGTGGTGTTGCTTCCAACGAGGGCGCCCTGTTTGCGATGATGATGCCACCTGACCTTGTCAAAGATGGAGTGGAGCGAACTGTCTTTGAGTCTTTCGTCAGGTATGAACTGTTCTATAGCGATTTTCAAGGAAAGAGTCCACTCATAGAGGACCTAATTATTTTCCAGTACACTGATCATGCAGACCCTCTCAACAAGATTGCCATTCGTCAGTCGCTCATGGATTGCGCTTCTGATGCGATGTTTGTCGCACCTGCCATAAAGGAGGCTAAAAAACTCGCGAAGGTAAAGTACTTCAATTATTATAATAAAAAATAGGCTGCGAGACAGTCAGTTCCTTTCTCTTCATTTTTCCTTTCAAATGAATCGCTGCTTGTAAGACGCAAGAGTATCATCTGTTTAAAAGGGGGTGGGGGGAGGAGACAAGAAAAAAGCGTGAGGAAGAGTCAGAGAAGGGAGAGATAGAGACGCCCTCCTCTCGTTCCCTCCCCTCTTAAATTTCCTCTCTTCTAACCCCTAAGGAAATTCTGTCACTCAGCCTTCAGACCATGAAATCCCTAGGCGTAGTGTGTTTGAAGGGCTCGGAATTCCCTCTTAGCATTTTACTCGATTCAATTTACCTACGCTCCAAACTTTTCGTTTCACAAGCTTTCACATAATTGATGGCCAATGATGAAAACGCAGATCATGCATGCAGTCTCGGCCATGATGAAAAGTTGACTTCCCTGCTTAATAACACTTAAGTCACATTCGATATCTATCTCAGTCATATTTCCTACTGCTAATCGTTTGAACAAAGCAGGAAATAATTCTCAGGGTGTCATGATATGTATCAAGTACTAAACTGTAAATTAATTTCGATTCCTAATTTTTCACAGGCTGGACGTCTACCACGTGTTTATGTGTTCGATCATCGACCAACGTTTGCAAGAACTCCCGAATGGATGGGAGTTATCCATGGCATAGACATCGCATTTACATTTGGTTTCGCCTTTATGGAGAAAACTCGTCTATCTCCAATACGTGAAACGTTTTTGGAAAACTTCACCGAAATAGAAAAAGGTTTCAGTTTGCAAGTGATGAAAATGTTCACGGACTTCGCCAAATATGGGTAAGAATAAGTCAAAGAGTAGCAATTCTTAATTTTTGGTCTTGCGTGCATTTGATTTAGCGACCCCCCTAGGAATGAAATAATACATACACTGCCCGACCTCTTCCCCAACTCCCAACAGGTCTGATCAGTCAATTAAGAATAAAGATGGTGACAGGGTATTATCCAAGTGTTTTAGGGCCTGTTTACAGGGAGGTGGGGGACCCAAGGTAGGTGAGGTAGCCCGCTTAGGTGGGGTAACCCGTCGGTACATAAATGTCTCATTTTCATTTGATCACGTTTACATGATAGTTGGGGTGACCCGCCACATGTTACCCCACCTACATGTACCTGGGTCCCCCGCCTCCATGTAAACGGGCCCTGACTCGAACTGTCGTCTTTTAGAACTCCAAATCCTCCAGAATCTGGTCCAACAGCTGTTGCGTGGCCCCATTTCACCATGGAAGAACAGGAATATCTGGTCCTCGACGTGAAACCGAGGGTGAAGCGTAGGTACAAGGCAGAAAATATGGCATTCTGGAATGAAATGATTCCAAAAGTTTCCAAGTTTTTGAACCAAAAAGGCGAGGAGATTTACCAAAAGGCAGCAAAGGATGAGCTGTAGCTGATCAAAACTGAGTTGGAATCTTGCTGTTATCCGCAGGCAAACTTCGTACGCTTTTTACTTTCCTGTGCCGAACTCATCATACTGGGTAACTGATGACATCAACGCATGATGAAGTTAACAGTAGCCATTATAATAACATACTGTCATTACACTCTTGCCTAAATGGGCTACAAAATGAATATTCTATTACTAAAATGGACAGAGATTCTGAGAGAAACGTCTGGGGTTTGTTCTCCTCACCCCCCCCCCCCCCCCCTCCATCCACATCTTTGTCAAAACGGTAATAAAGTTACGAATCATTTAATGCCTTTCATAATTCAGGATTTTCGTATCTATTTCGGAAACAGGATACATTTCCTAGTCTCGATCTTGCAAACATGTCTTGCACAATACAATTCCAGTTACTGGATTTTTGCCTTCAGAGAGAGCGCGTCCGCTTTACTCCACTTTCATCAATTTTTCTCCACCCTGGATAAGAATACTATATTTACAACTTTAACAATTCTACTACTATCACTACCACTACCACGACCACTACCACTACCACTATCAGTACCAGTGCCAGTGCCACTGCATCTGCTGCTGCTACTTGCAGTAGTGATGATGATAATGATAATAATTATGTGATTCAGAAGACCCATACAAGTTTGGTGGGCGAGGCGTGGTGCACGTTGTGTTGTAAGGCCCCAGAAAAGAGTGGCTCACATCCTGTCTGGGTGCGGTGCGCTGGCACAGAGCAAGTCCCATGTTCTGGGAATCATAGAGGCCTGTGGCCTGTGTTACATGACGTACAAGCTTATTAGGACGTGCCAGTTTTTGCAGATCATGAAGAGGTGAGATGCTTAAGACTTGACGCGCGAATCGTCAACCACTAGACCAAGCACGTCAATACACTCGAAATGAACTGTCCGTAAGGCCGTTAAGTATCCCCGCCCCCCCTTCCCCACCCCTGTGTTGGGAATTAACACAGCAGTTCCCTGGTATCGAAGTGAAACAACATAACATCATTGAAAATAATGCAGAAGGCGGTGCTGTCGGTCACGCTTAATATTGCCAGGACATTTAAAGTTTTTACTTGAGAGACGGTAGACTGTATTCTCCAACGATGGAATAATTGATTTGTAAAGAACGCCCATAAAATATCGAGAAGTTTTCCCGACTTTATTTGTGAACGAAACCGTTTTCAGCTTGTCTTTAATTTTGAGCAAACAGGTACAGTTACCTTATTTGGAGAGCATGGTATAATGGCTCATATACCAAGATGGCTAAGCCAACAGAGCTCTAGAATTGCATTATCCAATAATTCAATCTTTAATAATAGTAATGAAACAAGACAGAAATGCATATCTTTGAAACTTTTCATATACTAAGATGGCCAAGCCAACAGAGCTCTAGAATTGCATTATCCAATGATTCAATCTTTAATAATAGTAATGAAACAAGACAGAAATGCATATCTTTGAAACTTTTCAACGTCTTAACAACACAAAAATCTGGTTATGGCAAATTCAATGCGCAGGTTGGTAGTCCATTATCCTTGGACTTATTTGTCCAGTCCAATCCAAAATTGCCGGTGACATAGTCACAAACGCAACATTTGTGACAGTATGTCTTTCTGCACTCTATCAATATTGCCTTCGGCAGTCAGATATGTTAATATATCAAGGCCAAACTATAGTATTCATTTCGTGACCAAAAATCTCTCCTGATTATCTCTGCAGTTGGCGAGTTAGGACTCTAGCTTTTTGGAAAACAACTGCCTGAACTGTGAGCCATTTTTTCTCCTGGTCGAAATGGGCTTTCTTTTATCTAATCTGCTAATCTGTACTTTCGTGACCGTCGTTTCTGCATTGAAAACAACCCAAGCCGAAGGCGGCCAGAAGCTGCGTTCCCCTGTAGTGCAGACTGACTCTGGTGCTGTTGTTGGCAATGCTGAGACTCTGCCACTCGGACAATCGGTGTATGAGTATCTTGGCATCCCGTATGCTGAAGCTCCGGTTGGAGATGCGAGGTTTGCAGCTCCACAACCCGTTAAACCTTGGTCGGGTATAAAAGAAACCATGGAGTTTGGAGCCTCGTGTCTGATGCCTTTTGTCCCTGGAATGACTAACTCAAGTATGTTGTTTTTCTGTATTTAAATGGGGAAAGGCAGTTATATATATATATCATTTTAAAACTTTGTATGTAATACAAATTTAGTGTCCCCCAGGGTGACCTAGTAATCGGGTGTTTACATGAGAAAACTCTCACCGGCGCGAGTTTCATACCGGAATGACTTTTTGATTTCGTATCGCTTCTACATGATGACTGGGTCATTTCATATCTCGTTATTTGAAGGTACACTTCATGTTGATAAAATACACGTGTGATTCAAAATCGCAAACATTACGCATGCCATGCGCTATCCGTTCCAGTCTACCAGCAGACCGATTTCACACCGAAACGAGTGGTCGGACGCCGCCCGGTTAGCTCAGTTAGAAGAGCGCTGGTCTGCTGAGCGGGAGGTCGTTAGTTCAAACCCGGGCCGGACCATCAGCCAAGGTCTTTATAATACTGGTGAGATCATGCTAGCTGTGAAACTCCTTTCCCAGTGCAGATGATCGCGTCATTGGGCGATCAAGTTAAGCCGTTGGTCTTGTCTTCTTCATCCTTGTACGCCAGTTGGATGGGGACGTAAAAAAACCCTTGACCTTGTTCGAAAAGAAAAGGGGACGTAAGCCCCGATGTCATGGTCTATCTGACTTGTGCCGTCATTAGTCTGGGTGAGCGAGGTGTGATCAAAACATGGACTGAAATGGCTGCAAGAGTGCGCCTTTACATGCTGACGTCAGATTTCACCTCTCTGGTTCCTCCGCAATTCAGCCATTCACTGCAAGTGAGGAAAGTTCGCATCGCGTATCTTGTCGTTTCTCGTTCACAGGATACCCTAGCGAGATTTTGTACTGGAGTGAAATTCTCGCCCCGGAACAACAACCGGGGTGAACTCACGCTGGCGTGACTCGCGCCGGCATGACATTTTGTGGTGGTATCACGTAAACAAATATATAGAGCCATGAGAGGGAACCGGAGTGTAATCGCGCCGGCGCGAAAGTCGCCATGGTGTCATGTAAACACCCCCTAAGGGACTCGGAGGTTTGGTCATTCAGTGAAAGTTTGGGTCGAGGTGCAAGGCCTTCAAACCCTGACCCGGTATAAGACAAAAATCGTTCATTTCGCTACCCTGTTAAACCTCAGGACTTCTAAACAAATTTCCAGACTACCTTCTAGAAACATTTCCGGACAAACATACAGACAAACGTCCGAAAAAATATTCAGACACACTTCTAAACAAATTTCAAGAGAAACTTTCTGACAAACTTCCGGACAGAGATCCAGACAAAGTTCCAGACAAACTTCCAGAGAAGCTTCCCTTCCAGACAAGCTTCCTGTCAATGTTTCTGCTTAAAGCCTAGACAAACTTCCAGACAAATTTCCAGACCAGTTCCAGACAAAGCACAAGACAAATACCCAGGCAAACGTTCGGACAATGAACTTCCAGGCACACATTTAAACTAACTTCCAGACAATCGTCCGGACAAGCCTCCGAGCAAACTTCCTTGCAAAGTTTCGGACAAACCTCCAGACAAATATAGTAGATTAATTTCCAGACAAACTTTCTGACAAACTTTCGAACAAACCTCCAGCCAAACCTTCAGACAAATGTTCATACAAGCTCCCAGACCAACTTGCAGACACACGTTCAGTCCAGAGAAACTGGCTTCTATTCAAAGGCCAGGGCACTAATCATACAACTGTAAAATGACCTATTGCATGACAAAACCCTGAAAAGCTTACCCTGTAAGCGGCACCTTACTCTCTTAGGTCAAATAAGGAGTTACCCTCACCCCCTCAGTCATTACCCTGAGTCGCTGCGTTTTGGACACATTATATCCTCCACTGTTAGATGACTTTATGTAGCAGCTTATCCTAAGAACATTTTGTTGTTTCGTCCTATATATCCAAAGAGGGTAAGCCCAAACTGTACGGCCCAATTTTTGTTTTCGTATCTAAGGACTATTTTTATCAAATATATCCTTACAAAATTCCAAATAACATGTGCTGTCTACTTCACAGTGGGATCTGAAGATTGCCTTTTCCTAAACGTGTTTGTCCCATGGACCATCAAACCCGAAGAAAAAATGGCAGTCATGGTGTGGATACATGGCGGTGCTTTCTCTATGGGTTCTTCCTCTGGTTATTATGGTGGGGTTTTGGCGGCCTTTAATGATGTCATTGTTGTGTCAATCAACTACCGTCTTGGAGTAAACGGCTTTTTTAATGTCCCTGACACTGATGTCAAAGGAAATTATGGGATGCTAGATCAGGTGGGGAAGTAGTTTTGACCAAGTGAACTACCACAAATGCTCCAATTAGCGTCTCCCCTCGAATTAAGACCCCCTTGTGTTACAAATCGTCTTGTCCTCCTTAAAGAATATGCAGAATACAATACGTTCACCCAACGTTAGTGCATATAGCATGCTCTGTACAGTCTACAAGAGAATGACCCATTCGAGGGTATCGAAGGATAAGAAGACGCGGCTCCTGTGACTGAATAGCGATAGTAGCACTGCCTTGAAAAAAGCGCCCGGCATCAAATTAGAGGCCCTTTAATTTTAACTCAAAAATCAAAAATTAAAATAAAGCTTTCTCTTATAAGTTGGCATTCACAGCCTCAAATTTAAGTACACGTTCAACATCCCCCGCTCTTGTTTCGACCATAGTGATGTACATAGTTATGTAATGGATATGTGAAATGATGATGATGATGATGCTAAACAGAGTGTGTTTATTTGAATGTTTTTTTTTTTTGTCTATGGCAGGTACTTGCCTTAAGGTGGATTCAATCCAATATTGCAAGTTTTGGTGGCGATCCAACAAGAGTGACCATATTTGGTCAAAGCGCGGGCGGAATGAGTGTTTCGCTGCATTTAGTATCGCCACTGTCAAAAGGGTTATTTCACAGAGCGATTGTGCAGAGTGGTCCTTCCTCAACACCTTTGTTTTGTGGAAAAGTCACTAAACCGTTGCAGTTGGAAGCGTTTGCAAAAGCTATTAATTGTAGCCTGGGGAACAACGTTGTTGAATGCGCTCGAGGCAAGACTGTTGAAGAGATTCTCAAGGGACAAATGGCGATTACAATGGGGAGCTACAAGGGACCTTTAGATATTGTCGGCCCGATAGTTGATGGGGAATTTCTACCTGACTTACCAGAAAATCTTTTTGGAGCAGGCAATTTTAATGACGTCGATGTCATAATGGGCTTCACGTCAAATGAAGGAGCGTTGTTACCATTGATAAGACCACCGGAACTTTTCAAAGATGGAGTGGAGAAGGAATTCTTTGAAACCGTAGTGAGAGAGGAGCTGCTTTATTCCCGTGAACTGAAAAACAGCCTCGTGGAAGACTTGATTTTGTTTGAGTACACTAACCACGATGACCCTGGCAACAAGCATGCTTTGCGACAGTTGTTAATGGACAGTTTCACGGATTCAGGTTTTGTTTCTCCCGCTGTGTGGGAAGCTAGAGCTTTAGCCAAGGCGAGTAAAGTAAACGTCAATTTATGATTAAAATTCGTGAAAATGTCAGACGTGTTCAAAGAATGGTTATTGATGCTCAAGTGAAACTTATGGAACGATTGTCTAGCCCCGTTAGACAATCGTTTCACCTAATCCTAGAAACTTTCCCCAAAACATTTATACATCGATGTGGGAAGAGAGCCAAGTTGTCCCAATAAATATTGCAGGTAAAAACCCCTAAGTTCTGGTTTTGGGAAGAACGTGAACACGAGACAACAATTTCACCTTTCTGTTTTTTTGGACTTAGATACAGACTTTTCGAACCAACTCTAGAAATATTTTCAAACATTTGGCAAATTGAACGAGATGTAATATCGTGGTTGCCTTATCTCACTAATGTCCCTCCTTGAGGTAAAGTTTTTCATCAAATTGACAGGGAGGACGACCACCTTACGTCTACAAGTTCAATCATCGTGCAGAGTGTTCGCCTTTGCCTGAATGGATGGGTGTGGCCCATGGCATGGACATTGCGTTTGTGCTTGGTGCTCCTTTTAAAGGTTTATCGGAACCTTATGTAAACGTCCTATCGACAAAGTATTCTGAGATAGAAAAAGGACTCAGTTTACACGTCATGAAAATGTGGACGGACTTTGCTAAGTTTGGGTAAGTGTGATGCTTATGTGCGAGTAAGTGTTGTTATATTATTTTAGCAATCATGAATAAAGCTGAGTATGATATCAAGAGTTATGCATATCCAAGGGACTGCTATTCTCCATGTCCTTCGCCTCGGTATATGACAGCCTCAGAGATCTGCATAACTCTTCACATTATGTGAAAGCTGAATTCAATAATTGTTTTTTTATTCATTGAAAGTATTTCTAAGCTCCTTACAAGCTTAACCCTTCTGAGAATTTTTGCTGAATTTTTGGCCTATTTCTCGGCACAGTTCAAGGATATAAGCATTTACTTTCGCAGATACTCCTCATAAAGAAGATAACATCCATATGTTTTGCTTATTCCTGGGTTTCTTCTCTTCAGTTTTAATCAGAAATTCAGCTGTTTCGTCTTTGAACTCCTTTTTTCAGTTCACTCGTGAATAAACAGCTGTGGCGCCGCGCCAGGAAATGAGGTTGATCGATGGTCTTTTGCCTATGCAGCCTCATTCCCAATCAATTATTCTGTAGACTAACTTCGCTTCCAATCAGATATACCATGGAATGGATGTTATATTGTTCGCGTCTTTCAAATTTGGTCAGCGCCAGTTGGTTATGTAGAATTACCTGTGGGCGGGGGGGAGCCAATCCGGAAACGGCAACGTATTTTGAATGAATATCGAATTCTTTAGATTAACCTCCAAAAAAATGTCAGTTACGAACGATATTTGTAATTATTAATTTGAAGTCATTTAAGACACATAGGACTTTTTTGGGTTGCATCATGCATGCTTTTATCTTTTCCTTTAGGTTTCCAATTCCACGCGACTCTGATCCTACTCAAGTCACGTGGCCCCGGTTTACCGAACAAGAGGAAAAGTATCTTGTCCTGGATCTGAAACCGAGGGTGGAGCGTAATTTTAGAGCAGAGAAGGTGGCGTTTTGGAATAAAATCGTTCCAAAGGTGCTAGAGTTCACGAGAAAGAAACCCGAAGTTGTGAATGAAAAGACACCTAAGGATGAACTGTAATCCGAGGTTAATAACATAATGTTATCTTTTCCTAAAACAGGGCAGAAAGGAAAACGTTTTTCGACCCTAAATGCACCGAAGTTAAACAAATTACGCAGTAAAGTACTGCTTTACGCCAGTAATTTTCTAAAGTGCTTCTTGTTAAAGTTGTGACGTGAGAGAAGATTGACTGTTACCGAATTATTCTTATTATTCTTTATTTTGCCTAAGGCCAAGTTTAGATTCGTTTTTCTTTTTTTTTTTTTATGATAATACGTAGCGCCAGTCGAAAGACGATTGAATTATAACTTTGTTTAGGCAGGGGCACCCAGCGACAATTTTCGGAAAAATATCTGTTCGGAAGACGATTTGAGATCTAGAATTTTCGGAACATTTGTCGTAAAACTTCTTGCTTGCCTGCCTCTCAAAGAATTTTCGAACATCTTAAAAATGGTATAATTGCATATTTTTAACGGATTTTTAACCTAAAAAGGTCTCCTAGAATTTTCGGGAGCCTTTTTTCTGGCTGAAATTTTCGAAAAGGTAAGTTTTGATCCCTACAATTTTCGGATCACTATAGACTGTCAGCTAGGAAATTCGAACAGATGAAGAACTTTTAGGGGATAAAAATATGCCTTTATCTACCGTTTAAATACTAAAATACGTTTAACAATGCTATGTTTAAGTGCTTTTGAACTATATTCTCGTTGGGTGCCCCTGTTTAGGGTGTATAATTAACAATTATTCTTTGAAATCGAGGTGAATAGTGGTTAAATATTTACCGAGCCACGAAGTGGCGAGGTAAATAATCCTAAAGCCACTATTCGCCGAGATTGAAAGGAATAATTGTTTTAGTAAATGCACACGAAGTGATCTCAACAAAATCAGAGAGGAAACCATTAAAAAGTACGATTTGATTGACAGATCAGGTCAGCTAGACACGCGACAGTTTAAAAATAGATCGATTTAAAATAGATTTTTTTCAAACATGGCAATTTACAAGCTTATCTGACTTCGCAAACAACAGCGTAATGACTTAAATGGAACCGCTAAAAGTTTGAATTGTTTCCTTACCTGAGAAGAAAAGAAGAGCTTTGTCGTTTTCTGTTGACTCGCCAAGTTTATAGCCAAAAAGGTTTGTTGTGTCGTTCTTCGCATTAAGTGCTGACAAAAATGGCGATTCGGTTCCTCGAGGTAAGACGTCGTCTTCATGTAGCATTCTTTCTCGTGTTTACTTGAAATGTAGAATTTCTGCAAACATTTGCTTTCAGATTTGTTTGTCATAAATAAACTTCGTTTTTGGGCCAAATTTTTCTTGTTAGGAAACCGTGAGTTCACGAAACGGCATCTTCTAGGCGAATAAACGGGAGTTGTAAACAATCTATCGACCACAAAACTCAACAACAGTAAATGGAAAACGTCGTTTTGAATCCTTCGAAGTCTTTTCTTGCCCGAAAAAAAGTCAATCCTAGGATTTTGTCGACTTTTAAAAGATCTTTCTGTAAGAAAATGGGAAAAAACCGAGCTCACACATTATTCACTCGCTAGGAGGTCAATATTGTTGAATAGTCCGAGATAGCGAACCAATCAGATTGCTTAAATCACCAAGATCACTAAGTGTGTATATACTAAATATAAATATAAAAGAGCTTGTAGGAGACAAGTGTGAATCAATTATGCGCCAAATGCAGGAGGCACTCCTGACCAGTTCTTTACACATTGCTAGAATGTTCAAGCTGAGCGGTTAGCTATCTATAGGAATTTTGGACACCTATTTCAACAGATACTTAAACTTGTAGATTTCTTATCGAAATTTTAGTGACATACCTAAGACGTTTTCTCTCAACTTAAATGGACAGCTGTATGAACGATAGTTTTTAAGTTATGAACATTTTTACTTTACGATTGAGACGTCCATAAAGCTTGTAGGATTTTTTTTCTTTTTTCTTTTATTTCTTTTCTTTTTTTATGACACTTTTATCAAATCATTTTTACCCAGTTTTTTTTTTTTTTTGCGCAAATTATTGTGTTATTGTTACTACAATTTTAGTCCATGCTGCGGCTGGTTACGGTTTGCCGCCCAGCCAAAGCTTTCATTTTTTTTACTCTGGGCATCCAGACGTTTGTACTGCCATAATAATAATAATAATGATAATAAACAAAATAAAAATTCTCTAACTTTGTGACACCCCGCCAATCTCGTAATCACACAGCTAAGGAGTCCGTTATACTGTGCCTCATAAGTGTCCAGTCCAATTCAATCTAAAATATCTCCAGTGACCTCACAAACACAACATTTACGACAGTATTCCTGTTTGCTTTCTGTCATTATAATTATGCTTCGGCTGTCAGATATGCATGTTAATATAACAAGAACAAACTACTAATCATTTCTTGACCAAAAATCTTCTGCCTGAATATCTGTGCAGCTTGGCAATTAGGACGCCTGACAACGCTAACTTTTAGCATTTAAAGATTTTCAAAGTTGTACTTTCTCAATTTGGCTCTGATACTTGTAAACGTTATGTAAATGTGGGAGTCACAGAAATGTTCCAGTTCTCTTGAATCTATTTGCTCGCACGGTCTTTTCCTGTTTATGTTGTACAGTCTATTCTTTAAAAAAAGAAAGAAAAAAACTGGTTTATTAATATTTAGCTCTTTGCTATTTTTAACTTGTTTGTTAACCGTAACGGAAAAAAAAATAATAATAAGCGATAGCTGTAAAGGAGCCAAAACTTTAGCCGATAACCGTAAAAGTTACCACGCCATTAATACCTTCTTATAACTGATGATTTAAAGGCTTATCGGAACTTTATGCAAACGTCCTATGGACAAAGCATTCTGAGATAAAAAATAATAATAAATAAATAAATTAAAGCTTAGTTTACTCGTGATTAAAAAGTGGACGGATTTTGTTAAGTGTGGTTAAGGACTATGGCTCTATTGACGCTGGTTATGTGCGTAAGTGCTGTTAATATTTGCGTTATTTCATAAGGTTGAGTGTGATGTGCAGAAGATCAGAGCTCTGGGTAGAGATTGTTCCCTTTCTCTCCTCTCCTCTTTTTTCGCTTTTCTTGCCTCATTTTTTTTTTCTCTTGCTGGGCATATAGTAGCCTCCATTCTGCGCTCTGGCCAAATATGGTTGCTCTACTTGGATCAGCGCCAAAACTTGCGATGTTTGCTTGAACCATTTTAATGAATCATGAATTGACTGATGCATATTCAGAGCACATACTTACAGATTGCTTTCAGCTGCTGTGAAATATCATCATGACTATCTGGTGACATGTATACTGACACTGTAATGGGCTCGCTGCATTCTTCGACTAGGTTCAGGTAATGCACCAACACAACCTGAGGATTCTACAACACATAAACAATTTTCGATATTATTAATAACCCTAACGCAAAAATTCCAAATTTCTAAAGTTGTAAAATCCTTAAAAATAAATATCACCATGTAAAAGTTCAGCTCAAGAGGATTCATTTGAATGGCAACACCATAGGATTTCATCCAGAGACTCAAAAGTTAGAACTACTTACTTAACTAAATCTATAGTACCATGTGAAAGAACTGCCAGAGACGATTCAGTTAAATGGTAACAACATAGGATTTCATCTACAGATTTAAATTAAAGTAAGAGGGACAAATAAAAGATCACTCAAACATCCTGTTGTGACTTTAACCCTTTTAAAGTGCCAAAAGTGACCAACATCAATTTTTGCCTCACAATGTTCATACACCATGAACAGAAAAGGTTAGAAGAATTAATAAACTTATCACCACAGGAAAAGCGCTTTGATCTTTTACTTAATTCTCTCAATTTATTCTCTAAGGAAATGTATGAAAATCAATCAGGAGAATTTGTATGTGGATATTGGGGCTTTAAAAGTTTGAACAAGTGAAATACCCGAAGCAGCCAATAACATCGGCGATGAAATTTGGGCATTAGAGCTGAATATCTGTATAGTACACTCAAACACTACAAGAGAAAACAAACGGCTGACGTATACAATATTTCGACTGGCCAATATCAGTCTTCATCAGGCCAGTCAAAATATTGTTTACCTCAGCCTTTAACACGTTGTTTGATCAGTCTTTGCAGTAATCTTTTTAATTTTAATTCGATATTGGGTAGGGCAAATGTATGTTGCAGGAGTCTCTACAATTTGTAGACCTTTATACAGTTACGTGAAATTGTACATACTAGTAACCCAGTTACCCTAAACCTGGCCGTCCTAGTCACCACAAGGCTCTCGCCTATTTCTCAGTAGATCAGCGGCTGATTCAGGGGAGGTCCCCCCCGCCCCTTATTCTTAGACCAAAGTGAGACCCGAAGGGCCGAAAAAAATGTTTTTTGAGACCCTCCAGCATCTGAAGGTCCGGATTCGCCACCTTACATGTTGTCTGTTTCGTTAGGAAACGTTAGGACGTTTGCACCAATTAGGAAATTGCTAACAGCTACTAACAAAACCTCTACGAAGGAATCAGGGCACACAGGTTTAGGTCAATACATTTGTGTCGATTCGTTTTGAAATGAATGCATAGTACGAATGATCACTGTTTGTAAGTGATTCATTACGGTTCTGGAACATAGAACCGAGTAAAAAGGGGCTATCGACAGCAAGTCACGTGAAGTCGCGTGACTACTTTTTTTAACTCTAATCGATTTCGATTAAACCTTGTTAAATACGTACCGCCACATTTAGGGGTTAGTATAAGCTACTTTCACATTAGTATAGATTTCCCTGAATTCAAAAATAATGTTTCCGGTTTTATTACGCTTAAGGGTTTTGGAATTCGCAGGCATGAATTTATACTAAGAGGTATGAGAGGATCTGAAGGATGCTGAATGGAGTTTAGTGTTTAGTGTTATTTGCCCATGATTTTTACTGTTTTCTGTTAAATTAGCCAATTTTTTAATGTTTACTGTTTCCCGGATTAGTAAAAAAACTAACTCTAATATAACATAGCCTTCAAAAATAAATTCGAAGTCAAGTGTTAATAGGTGAGACGAATGACATGGGGAACTCTCATCGATTTGACCAAGAATATATGCAATGTTTTTAGTTGCCTATTCCAAAATCGGCGCCCTCTTTTCTTCTTTTAGAAGAAAATAAAATGCCAGATTTGTAGTTAGCCTGTATAGCATATATGCATATAGACGCATACCTAAATTATTTTTATCTTTCCTATACTGGTAACTAGCTATGGGCATTCGTCTCCTAGGTTTGTGGCATCTCTTCAGTACCTAACCAAAAGCTTGAGAGGTTTTGGAGCTGCAAACCTTAGCCCTGCGATCGGAGGATCAGCGTATGGGACACTATTGATGGTCCGATAAAATCCTCCCGGCTAATTTTAAATTTTCAAAAGAACTGAGGATGTTGGACAGGCGAGGGCACAGGCCTGCCTGAGCATTGCGAGTGTCTCTCACCTGGACTTTACGCTCCTTGTACTTACCAGTTAGCGTCGAAATATCGGGCACGTGGCGCCCAGCCAAGAAAGACTTTCAAACAAACAAACAAACAAAGGGAGTCGCAGGAAGTAAAGTCTGTAAAAGTTTAATCACCAGCAAAGTCTTTGATTTCTTACCGAAGCTCCCAACTAGCAGCACTTGGCCTGAAGAACTGACAACTAAGAAACAGCCCCTTTGAGTACTCTCATGTGTAAATGAATCAGTTCTAGCATAAGCGCCTAACGACTGTTTTCGGTAAAATATCTGTTCGAAGAAGCACACAACACTGTGTAAAATTTATATAGCTCGAAAACGGCTAAAAATTTCTAGATGACTGTCTCATTCATCCCAGATTGTCGAAGTTTTTTTTAACTTCCTAAGGATTTTTCGGAAAATGTCTTTTTTGTTTGCATCTCCCTCCCCAGATTTGGTCATTATTTGTTGAAAAGGACTCCTGAAATTTTTCGCTTTTGTATTAGGAACGGAAAGAGGCAGGAATCACAACGTGTTGAGTTTTTTGTAAACGTTTAATTAGCATCTAAGACTTGCGTAAAAATAGCGAGAAAGCCCTCAGAGATTCGAGAAGGGTAAAGGTGCCCTAGGACTATCCATCAGTCTTCTTAGCATGAATTTGCCGAAATTTGAAACATTGTGCATTTCCATAAACTATGTATGATTTTTGAAGTAATTTTGAGAAATCCATTGTTGGAGGTTCTGATTTAAACCTTAATAAGCTAATCACTCTAGTAGATGTCTAGATGCTAGAAGAATAAATTTCGTACGCTGAATTGAGTGGAGAATGCTCCAGCTTAATGGACGGCGCATTTTTGTCAAAATTACTCATAGTTCATCCTTTGGAACCTTTTCATCTACGGCTTTTCTCTCATCTGTCACAATCTTTGCCATTTTTGGAATCATTTGATTCCAAAATGCCATGTTTTTTGCCTTGTACCTACGCTCCACCCTCGGTTTCATGTCGAGGACTAGATACTCCTGTTCTTCTTCTGTAAATACAGGCCACGTGATGGCTGTAGGGCCAACGTCAGGTGGATTTGGAGTACTAAAGAAAGACATCAAGGCAAGTGTGTTCAAACATCGCGGAACTTAGTCTATTGTGTGTCGTGAATGTATTGACTGTAATTGGGTGGAGTGATCAACGGGCTTATAAACGCGCGGTGTTTTCATTATGTGGCTAGTTCCATGAGGGAGGAAACGAAAGGAGAGAATGAATGCCTTAATACGAAGAACTTAAAGGCCTCAAAGGATGATTAGTCGATGATTAGAATTATACATGTATCGTCAGGAAAGATTTGTAACAAATGTTGAATGAATGTTGAAGGAGACATTCTGCAGTGTATTATGATAAAAAAGATCTACGGCGTACAGATACAGCTGATATGGGCCTTACTCTACATCATGATCATCAATGTCCTTGACGCACCTTGATAGTATATAATCTAACCTTGAGATCACTGAATGATAATGAATTATTTTTAGGTGTCCTTACCCGTGCTTGGCGAAGTTCGTCCAGAGTTTCATAACGTACAAACTTAGTCCCTTTTCTGTTTCGGAATACTTTGTTGCAATGGAGTTGCTCCAAGGATCAGGTATGTTCTTGAAAGGTGCTCCAAACAGAAATGGGATTTCCGCACCATGAATAACGCCAGTCCAATCAGCCAAAGATGAATGTTTTGCGCGATGATTGAACACGTACATGTATGTGGACCCTCCACTCTGTTAAATGAAACAGAAACAGAAAATAATTATAATATCCCTTTCTGAAGGAATATTACACAAATGCCTCAAGCCGGTCGTTTTTGTGACCCGTGATCACCGAAGATTTGAAAAATTCGAGCTTCTTATCCTTTTTTTTTTTAGCCCAAACCAGCTCCCTACTTCCGAACCTGGGCATTGGTGGAAGCCTGGTTTGATCCTGGCTGAACCACATTTTTATTCATTTCCTTGGTTGTCTTGATTTTTGTTAAACCTTTATTTGTATTTCCTTCTTATCCGAACAAAAGTGAAATATGTATGTTGGTGATTAAAATGAGACAATTGAATTCCTCAACCCCTCCCACTCTTACTAAATATCTGTTCCGTTATGGAGTTTTTATGGATTGAGCCGTGCATTTGTAACGACCAACCGGAAGAAGTTAAGTGATCCTGAAGATGTTTATAAACGCGCGCTAGGTAATCCAAATCTTACCTTTGCCAGTGATTGAGCCTCCAACATGGCAGGTGCGCCAAAGGCTGAATCTCCCCAAATTTCCAACATCGATTGTCGAATGGCATTTTTATCCTGAGGAATTGTATGGTTGGTATACTGGAACAATATAAGATCTTCCATGATTTCGCTCTTTTCTCGATGATATAGTGTCTGAGTTCTCACGATATTTTCAAACACATCTTTTTCCAAACCATCCTTAAACTGGCTTGGTGGCCGTATCATTGCAAACACGCCTCCTTCAGTCGAGGTTAAACCGGTTATGACATCGACTCCTTTTTGGAATTTACCTGCTTTAAAAAGAGTTTCAGGGAGATCTGGTAACAATCTTCCATCTACTACAGGAGCTACAAAATCCTGTGTCCGACGCCTGTCAAAGTTATCCAAAGTGAATAACTTCTGCGTCGTTAAAATGTCCTCAACGGACTTGCCACGAACGCATTGAACAAAGTCTTGCCCCAAATCACATTTTATGTACTTAGCAAATAACTCCAACTGCGCTGTGTTGGAAACTTTTCCACAGAAAAGAGGAGTCGAGGAAGCGCCACTCTGCAGGATGGCCCTGTCAAACAAACCTTTGGACAGTGGCGAGAGTAAATGAAGAGAAACACTCATTCCTCCAGCGCTCTCGCCAAATATGGTCACTCTGTTAGGGTCTCCGCCAAAACTGGCAATGTTATTTTTAACCCACTTTAATGCCAACACCTGTAGGTTTTAAATTGAAAAAAAAAATAAATAAATAAATAAATAAACGTGCTTACCAGGAAGAATTAAAATAGGGGACTGCGAATTTAGAAAGTCAGGCGCGCAATGGACTTTCTCTTCATCTAATTGCCTTACGCAAATATAACCGATGAAACTGTTTACCTGGTCCAGCATTCCATAATTTCCTTTTAAGTTAGTCCCTGGAACATTGAAGAAGCCAAACACCCCTAGACGGTAGTTAATGGATACAACAATGACATCGTTAAAGGAAGCCAGGACCGCACCAGGGGTAAAGCCGGAACTTCCTGTTACGAATCCACCGCCATGAATCCACACCATGACCGCTATCTTCTCAGAGGGTTTGATATTTGAAGGCACAAACACGTTGAGAGAAAGGCAATCTTCACTCATCTTTGCTAAATGATTTCAGTTAGAAAGAACATTATTTAAGAGCGGATGTCAGTAAATATCGACCAGAGGTCTACAAAACTGAAAAATCGAAAATTCTCAAAAAAATTCACAAAGTAGCACTAGGTAAGCTATTAACATAAATGTAATTTTTGCTTCGATCCGATAATTATTTTCCACGTACGGGGGGGTTATTGGTTTCGCGGCTCTCGGACCGGGTTTTCCAGGCCCGAGACCATGTGTCACAAAAAAACCGTTTTGAAATTCAAATCCATTGTAATGTGGACAACAAATAACTTATTCAGAAGAGTACTTAATTGCACACATTCTAAGTGGTGATTTACTCAGTTTGAACGAAAGTGTAATATTTTGGAGATTTTTCATTATTTTCAATATTTTGATCATTTTCGTTCAATGAAAAAGTGGCAAATTTCAAAGCCCAAAATCGTCGACTGGTACCTCGATTTCAGTAACGAGTCTTATACCACGTTAAAGAGCGTTATCTCTTCTTTCAAAATCTGTTTTCAAAACCACGGGCGACTTAAAACAAAATTTTTGAGGCCAAAAAATACAAGTAGTACTTTTCTGAAATTTGAGCTTTCCAGACTAAGCGGGTCGATGCTAAAAACTCAGAAAAATGCAATAAGAAATCAATTTGAGCAACAGTGATTTAACGTTATCAGCTATCAGAAACCAACAAGTGTTTATCGAGCGATCTGATAAAATTTAAAGCCGTTTTCCAACAAGAAAAGCAGAGTTTAGCCATCTTCTGCTACCAAACGCACGAGTGACGTAAGGTTGTCAAAGGGCAAAGCACAATAATAAACTTCAAAAAGCACAACGTTTCTGCGTCCAGGAATCAGACTTTAACGGACAGAACGATGCCTACGAGTGTATGTTTCATACCTTAGCATGGGTTTCCTAGATATTGGAAATAAAAACATCAAGCACAGCATCGGCAACACCATCTTCGGCTGCTCTCAAACGACGGAGATTGCGTTACTTTTCACAGATTGACCGCTTACCACCTGTTTTTGGGCTCGCATTTCGACGGAACGCTTGCTTCGAGAGGCGCGGGGCACGGATCTGAACTCTTCTTCACGAGACATTGAGCTGAATTTATCGGAAATATGTCACCACCAACAACAACATGAGCTTTTTTTCGGGTATTTGTCGTTTTTTATGCGAAAAGTTCGGGTAAGCAGATTCTTGCAAAAACCATTTGGCTTAAAAAATGTGTTTAGAAGCCCACCCTGGATTTGAAGCAAAAAGTATTTCCTCGAAATAAGCTAAAAATACCCAATTCACGCGGTGAAAAAATGGATGATAATGGAAGGATATTCGAATTCTTGCCTAACCTGAGGGATTTCTCGTGATGTAGGATTAGGGCTAGGAAAAAGCCCATAACCTGCTCCTGTCGTTGTGAATTTCCTCAAGATAAAAAATTTCAGTAAGAACTGAAAACAACAGCTTAAAGGAGGTGCACACACCTTCAACTAGCCAGGGAAAAGGGGCTTCTGATTGAGCTAAACTGTCATTGATGCACGGTGCAATTAGGTAGACCTGTTACTATCCCCCGCGCAACCACATGGGGAGTACTTTGAAGCGGTCCTGTCGGGGACTTTCGGGGGTAGGGGGCGGGGCAAATCGAAAATAACTTCTCTTTGTTTTTGTGAAGTACATCATTTCTCGCACGGTTGACAAGGTGACGGCGGACTCCGTACCTTTGGAAAGGCCCTTTTGAAACATGTCCTGGCAACATGCAGGGAATCACGAAATTAACGTCAACACCTTGAGTCAACTCCATGAACAGGGAGAGGCGATAAGTCCCATCTTGTCTAGACGTGAATAGTCTGTCCACAGTCATTTTTCATTTTGTATTTCGGGAGCGTTTGACAGCGTACGAGTGAACTGGAGCGCAGTAACGAGCCCTAGCCCCACCCAATTGCCCTTGCGGTCAATAAATCATCGCGTTTTTCATTTTTTTTATGCGCGTTCGAGAACCTCCGAAGGGAATATTGAGGGTCTTTGTACAGTTTCAGTTTATTTTACCGACAAAGAAGAACAAAACAAAGCAAAAGACAAGTATACAGAAACACGCAGAAGCAATGTGGTGAGGAAGCCCAAAAAGAAGCCATAAGGCTTAGGTCATCCCCTTTTCGTTCGTTTAGCGTCGAATAGGTTTCCTGGCTTTGGGTGGGTCGGTCGGTGGGGTGAAAAACAAATCACAAGAAATCTGAGAACGGGAGGCTTGAAACACCAGCATCATTGCCGTGGAGACTGAAAACAACAAGACATGGTCACCAAATCGACACAAATTTAATATGGCGGAAAATTCGATGGTCAATTTCTTAAAAAAAGGCCCAAGAAGGGTAAAACGCAAAGAGGATATACCACCGAACGTTTTATGCCTCGAAATGATGTTATAATGCTAATTTTTTAGATTAAAAGAATTAATCTAAGTCCAAAAAAAATAAACCTTGTCGTTTCTTTTTCTTGCTTTTTTAAAAAAGGCCAAAAAACTGGGTCTTTTGGTCGACACTAAACGAAGAAAAAATTAGCATAGGAATTAAGCTCCCCTAAAGTATAAAAGTATAAGTTTACAAGGACAGGATCGAACGTATACTGAGTAACTAAATGAGAAAAATTTGATCAAAATCAAATGAAAGGCTAAGAGCCTAAGCGCTGTCTGATAACGAAACGGTAAACAAGAAGTGCTGCCTCTCATTTAAAAGAGACGTGAAATACTGGGAGGACCACATCCTGAACTCCCGCGAAAACCGCAAGAGAGGAACGCTCATGGCTAAGGAGACTAAACAGGGGCGTAGCTACTTGTACGCACGGTTTGCACGTGCGTACCCGAAAACATTGAGGAAAAAAAAATAGAATGAAATAAACATAACTAAAAAAAATCGGTTTCCAGAGAAGCGACGACATTAATTGGAGAACCGAATCTTGGATGATTTATTTATATAGCAAGCTTGATGATCTAAAGCGTGAACGCGTTGTTTTCTCCACGACGTGTCTTCGGAGTAGACGAAGTAGGGCACAATTACGTCAATGTGTGGTGCTTTTGTCGGTAAAAAATAATGTGACAAAAAGGGGTAAAAAGGGTCATTTGTAAACTAAAGTCGGAGGTACTACAAGCTTGATTTTTAATAGCTGAATTAATGATAAACGGTCGACGTCAATGAACATAACAAGCCGACAGAATTAAAGAATTTTAGAGGTTGTGTCATTTCATAAACAGCAAAAATGCTTTTGCTTACAACCGTTAACCCCACCTTTAATAAAGGCATCTTAAAAAAATGTTGAGATTTGGGGTGGGGGGGTGGGGGGAAGGTGGGGAAGAAGATGTAGAAAAAGTTGGGCGTAGCTCCGGAAAAATCCTGACTACGCACCTGCTAAAGCCTGAAACTGAACAACAGGAGTCTTGACGAAACGTCCTCAGTTATCACCTGTCCGGGGTCGTACTTTCAAGGAAACGCTGATCAAGAATCACTCATGACGGAATGAAAACTCCTCGTAGCCTCCAGCGAAAAAAGGAGTGACAACAGTGGTAAGCGGTCGTTCTGTGAAATGTAACGCAATCTTTGCCGTTTACGATCTTTCGGCGCGTGGATTTGAAACGTTGTTGTTTGGTATGTTCTCCCGTGTGGATACTTGACATTTCCAACATATGGAAACACCATGCTAAGGTACGAACAACAGACATTCACAACATTGTTTTGTACGCCAAAATCTGATTTCATGGACGTAAAACGTTTTGAATTTTAAGACTTTTTATATTAGTGCTTTGCCCTCCCTTTGACAACTTCACGTGACTGGTGCACTTGGCAGGAGTTGACAGCTTAAAAAATCTGCTTTTCTTGATAGCAAACGGCATTAATTTATATCAGATCGCTGTATAAACACGTTTTGGTTTCTGAAAGCTGATAACATGAAACCACTATTGCTCAAACTGATTTCTTACTGTATTTTTCCAAGTTTTTAGCATCGGCCCGCCAAGTCTGGAAAGCTCAAATTTCAGAAAAGTACTACTTGTATTTTTTGGCCCCAAAAATTTTCTTTTAAGTTGCCCGTAGTTTTGAAAACAGACTTTGAAAGAAGAGATAACGCTCTTTAACGTGGTATAAGACTCGTTACTGAAATCGAGGTACCAGTCGACGATTTTGGGCTTTGAAATTTGCCACTTTTTCATTGAACGAAAATGATCAAAATATTGAAAATAATGAAAAATCTCCAAAATATTACACTTTCGTTCAAACTGAGTAAATCACCACTTAGAATGTGTGCAATTAAGTACTCTTCTGAATAAGTTATTTGTTGTCCACATTACAATGGATTTGAATTTTAAAACGGTTTTTTTGTGACACATGGTCTCGGGCCTGGAAAACCCGGTCCGAGAGCCGCGAAACCAATAACCCCCCCGTACGTGGAAAATAATTATCGGATCGAAGCAAAAATTACATTTATGTTAATAGCTTACCTAGTGCTACTTTGTGAATTTTTTTGAGAATTTTTGATTTTTCAGTTTTGTAGACCTCTGGTCGATATTTACTGACATCCGCTCTTAAAGGGTTGAACACTTGTCTGTATAGCCTCACAAGATTCTCTTTTTGTGGGATCTAGAAGGCAATGACTTTTGTGGCTATGGGTCCGTGGGGCATTATCACACTAACTAGGTTCCCCGGGCTTCGCTTTGGCCCCATACGTAGATGTTCTTAGGGCTGAACGCATGACAAAGGTTTTCAGTAGAAAGTGGAGAGCTTTCATTCTGCGGTCTCATTCCACAGGTCACCATTACAAGCCACTGTTTTATTGAGTGGTAACTAAACAAAATTGTTCTTCCTCGATGAAAAACGTGGCTAAAGAAATTTCAAGTGCATTTTAACAATTTTACATGTAAGTCGAATGGAAAGCAGTCAAGTGCCAGCTTTATTGTTCGAGGTAAAAACGACTGATACGAAAAAAATATAAAGGGAACAAAAACGTTCTTATAAACGATACTCTACGGTAGCCAATTTACAGGTTACAGATGTTAGAGTCAACAAAATAATGTCTCAAGAAAAGACCTAAAAGAAAAAGCTGGTCGACTTTTGTGTTCACTGGAAGTTCATTTTGTTTTCTTTCTATGGGGCCCAGTTATGTGTAAAGTTGTTGTAACGTTTATAATTTGTAGTCTGTGAAGTGTATCGCATATTTTTTAGTAAATGAACCCCTAAGTATTTGTGAGCAATTCATAGACAAAAAGAAAACAATGGTAACTTATGGTAAGGTCTTTTCTTGAGACATTATTTTGTTGACTCTAACATCCGTAACCTGTAAATTGGCTACCTTAGAGTATCGTGTATAAAAAAAGATTTTTTCCCTTTATATTGTTTTCATATCAGTCGTTTTCACTCAGTTACCTCGAACCCCAAATCATTTCCCCCCCGCCGCGAAATTGGACCCGCGACCGCGACTGCGACATTGGACCCGCGACCACGACACTGGACCCGTGACCCCGACTTTGGACCCGCGACCCGCGACCTGCTACCATTAGTCAAACTCCCTTTATTTGTTGCGAGACAGGCTTTAACTTGGGTTGTGAAACGAACAACATCCCTTTCAACTCGTTTTGCAGCAATTTCACAAAGCTGAGCAAAAAGAGCAAAAGCAAGTTGCTGGTTTTTGTTGCCCATATTACAGCGCCTTTTAAAACATGGAATCGTGTTTGACAACTCAACGTGATCTACTTCAATAAATCATGCTGTCACACTTGATTGACCATGAACAGCTTGCTCGATAGAGGAAAATGGAGAATCAAGGGAGAATATTAAAAGATAGCAAAGAGTTAACTTAAGACCATAAAAATACCTGTTTTTAGATAGTCGTCAAAACCTCCTACCACTTTTAAAATATCCAATAATAGTCTGTTCTGCTGGCATATTGCACCGAATTCTGTAGCATCCATCATTTTTGACCAAGGTTTTGCCGGTTTTGGAGCAGCAAACCTCAGTTCGCCGACCGGAGGTTCAGCATACGGAATACCAAGATACTGGTACACTGCTTTGCTGTGTGGAAAGGTTTCAATTTCCCCAACAACAGCACCAGACTTGGTCTGCACGACGGGAGCTCGTTGATCGTTTTCGACGTTTACCTGAATTGATTTGCTCGTAAAAAATACGGTACATGCTATAATCACGTAGAGAGCACGGAATTCCATTTGCGCCATGTTTGACATTCAAAAGGAAATGCAACGATCTCAGTTAAAATAGAACGCTTACAAAACTCCGATTGACACTTCTAACTATGATTCAGCAGAGAGGCCCGCGGTGTAATATTAAAAAAACGCAAGCAAAATTTAAAAGGCTTGTCACGAAATGTTTGATGTAACGCGTTTCTGACCTACCAGCAAAAAGTTCGTTGTGCTCCACTGATTTCTGAAATGCTAATTCTTCTTAATCCTTTCTTAATATAGATGGAGACAGTGGTTCGATAAAGAATAATGATAACACATTTTATTTGGGGTTTAGATTTAACAATACATTTTTGCGTCGCAGCTTTCCTTCGAACAATATTGCATAGGTTTAATGGAGGTCATCAGTTATATCCAATAATAGACCAAAACGTATTTGGTAGCCAAAAAAGCTGACTCATTTAAGAATCTCGAATACTTAAAAATAGGTTTGTATTGAATACTTAATATGATCTTGCGAGGCTTTGTTTCATGTACATCTGTGTATTTATTTTCCTTTTATTGTAAAAGATGTTATTATTATTGTTATCATTAATATTATTATCAATTTGTTGTTATTTTTTATTTTTATTTTTTTTTTAACAGAGAATATTGAGAAAGGCAATATAGACCCTCACTGTAACAGGTTTGACCTGCATTACATTTGAGTCGAGTCAGCTATTTTAGCCACGACTGAAATCATCAGATAGGAATGAATTTATAGGGTTAACAATTGAGATTTAATTACTACTAACCCAGCAGTTTTTGTTGTGGCCTACAAACACGGATAGAAACAAATAGTTGGAATTAAAATTCTAAACGTTAAGAATCCTGAACTGGCCGGAGGACTAACTAGTTGGCTATTCACAAACGTGGCCAAGGAGCCAAGGATTTGAACTCGGGCCCGCTGACCGAGAACCAACCCCGCTGGAGGGGGCGCTTGAACCGACCGACTACTCTGGCTAGGCTCTGATGCACAGATGCCGCATGCCGTCAAAGATCGAATTCGATCACCAAGTGACTGTAACATTGTAAGATATAAAATTCAAAATTCTAGAATTTAATTTGATTAGTGCGCGCGCGAAAAAATGACGAGACAATAGCTTGCTTGTGCATGCACAATCAAAAGCGTGTTACCCGGCTGGCTACAGTGGTTAACCAAACATGAAACCTTGCTGTGTCAAGGCCTCCTTCCTGTTTCTGCTCTCTTGTCACCTCGTATTGGAGGCTACGTCTAGATGTAAGTTTGAACACTTCTTTCAACACATCATCATGTTGCCGAAATTTCTAGTCAGCTGCAAATCGATGTTTTGCCATAAAAATCACAAAGACAGCAGATATTATGTATCGCTAGATTGCGATGAATTTCTCTAGAAAAAAAGGGGTACCCGGCTGTAACTTACAGTAAGGTTGCAGATGGATCACCTTTAATTATACGGGCAATGGCATTTTCAATCTAAAAATTTTTTGTCCAACTGGACTAAACTACAACAAAGGTTCTCGAAATGCCAGTAGTTGTCAATAGCAGTCCATTCAGGACTACGGAAAAGTTTTTCCTAACGATGGACACCTTTAGCACCAGCACTATGTATCCGTGTTATTGAGAATCAGCTAAAAGGAGCAAAGAAAGGCAGGGACCAGCCCTGAAGGATGTCCGTTTTAGCAAGGTGCCCATTATAGAGAGAGAGTGTGGACTGAACATTCGCCCAGACGATAAAATTATTCCACCAAATTTCAGTTTTTTAATTTTCTTTTTTGTTTTTTTCGTAATTGTTCTTAGACTGCGGTAAGGAACTTATAGGGTACAACAAGATCGGAAACCAAAACATCAAAGCTTCGACAGTGGATAGGTTTGCACAAACTTACGAAGCACGAATGCATGGTGGCAATGGATGGATACCTGATCGCAATGATAAACACCCATATCTGGAAATCGATTTAGGAAGTCTATTTCTTGTCTGCGGATTTGAGGTGCGGGGGTGCAGGCGATCTTGGCCAACTAGGTATAGAGTACAGGTCACTCCTGAGAAAGACTACTGGGATTCATGGAATTATATCAAGGTAATTTACATGGAGTTAGTAGCATGTAAGGGTTTGGTGGTAGTATTCATCATCGCATTTGGTTTTAAGACATAGAGCAGTCTCTTTAGGGAACTATATTTGGCCTCCGTTCTTTTGTGGACAAAGAATGAAAGAGGAAGTGAGGTCTCTCCTGATTGGTCGCAGAAAGCAATGACATGCCATTCTTTGAATTGTTTCAGTATTGTTTGGGGTCAGGGTTAGGCACTATTGGTGACTTCTCTTCCGAGCCGCTGCTACATGACCCATTAAATCGGTTGCAAGGGAAGGTACGGATAGCAGCTAAATTCTAGGCAAAAAATAAACTACAGATGTTTCACTGGAAATGAAATTCCCGCCATTAGGGACGGAATCTCGCTAATGAGGACACTAATACTCAAGGTCCCCACTGTGTCCCCTGTAAAGGGAGTTGACTCAAAAGTTGCACTTGTTCAGGGTTTAGGAGGAGCTTAAGGTGATACTTCGTTTACGATGACTTAAATATCCAATACGATCAACTCCCTTTTATCGCCGACACCGTGAGGAATTTTATAAGTGTTCTCATTAGCGAGACTCCGTAATGGTAAGATTTGTTTCCGTCAAGTATCTTATTTTTGCCTGGGATTTAGCTCCTGTCCGTATTATTGGGAGCGTCAGTTATAGCAGGGTTAGCAAGGCGAGGGTTGACATATGTTCATTCGTTCTCTTGCAAATAATGAAGTATGACCTATTATTGAAAACCGATAAATGGTGACCCTGACATCGTCATGATTGTTTTTCAGCCAGAGTTTTATGGGGGTAAAAACGAAAACGACAAGGTATACAGCGTCGCTAGAGAACGGAAGGTCGGTCGTTATGTGAGGATATTCCCTTATGGCTTCAAGTTAGACCGCACTGGGAGGCTATGTATGAAAGTAGAAATATATGGAAATCCGTATTTGCGTGAGTACTGTACCTGTTTAAGTTTGTTAAATACCTTCAGTGTTTCAAAAACTTGTTATTTCTCACCCTTCTTGCACCTTTTTTTTTTTATTGACATGAAGCATTTGTTAATCATGACTGCCATGCCAGGGGAGTTACTGCAGGGTGCATGCGTTACCTGCATGCGTATGTCACCATAGGCTTCGGTGATGGTGTCATAATACTAGTCACTACCGAAATAATAATAATCGTTTTTGTAACCAAAAAAAATGAAGTAATACAATGTAAGCTAAGCGGCATTTCGAGGGTCTCAACTTTGATGGAAGCCCAAAACTACATGAACAGAAGTTCAGGGCAATCCTTTCAATTGGAGGTCTCATAAAAAATAATGTAACTCTTGGTTCTCAATAGGAGTTGGCGATGAGGTGTTCGTGATGGAAAATCAAATAACAATGTCCTATAAGAAGACAAGTATTAAGAAAATTAATCTAGATACGTATAAAGTGGAAGTACATGACCGCAATGAACCTCTCAGTTATTATCCTGATTACACACAGGTACGTGGTTACAATATACAGTTATATGGACCTTACGAAACTCAGACGACGACGTTAACGAAGAATTAAAAAAAAGGAATAGGTTTTGTTTGCAAAACAATAATTCGGCGCGAGTATCACGTTTTTATTTTCATTATTTGCGATCCTTCTACAGCTAGCTATAGCAACTTGAACGAGAAGGCAATACATTTTACTGATTATCTATCTGAGACGGAAGCGGTTCTGCCTCTTCAGCTTCAGTTTTATTTCCCACTTTTTTAAAAGATTTAAAAACGAGTTGGAATAGTTTCGAAAGGGAAGCGAATTCAGTTTTTCACTTAGTATACATTTTTACTGTTGTCGCCTTTGTCAGATTTCTTTGAAAATGAGTGTTCTGCGGTCAAATTGAAAACAAGAGTTACAGGCTGTAACCTGTAACAAGTTACTACAACCCGAGTGAGCGATGAATATTATTTCCATGCCCACTGAAAAATTGCTTTCTAGGGTGCTTTCTGTATAATTTTACAATAAAATGGCGATTTCACCTCTACCAAGTTTATGTTGCATTTCAGAGCCGGTTTCACTGAATGTATTTATTTATTTATTTAATTTTCTTTTTCAGGTTATTCCAAGTCACTTGCCTCTAGAAACAGAGATCAGAGAAAACTGTTGTGTTCTTACACCTGGATATCACTACGTTGCGGGGCGCGTGCACGAGATTAAGGGAAATAAATATCGAGTCGAAAAGCTAATAGATGCAAACAGAGATTATAAGGGGCAGACCATTAGGCTGCATAGCTTCGAAAGAGAAAAATTACGAGTTATCTTTAGTGCGTGGTGTGGTAAGCATTGCATGAACATTGTGCCGTTTATGAACTATTTACGGGAAATTAGCCAGTTCGTATTCTTCAACAACAGCATTTTAAACAGTTTCTCGTGTAGTAGTATAAATTATATTATACTAATACATGAGAAATTTCTGCAATTTGACTGGCTTAGAGCATGGGTATTTCAGCTTAATTTGAAATACCTCCATGTGAAAATTACAAACCTTTTGCAAGTAGTAGTATAAACAAATAACAGCAAATACCACTCGTGATATTTCAAAATTGTCTCAAATTTCACCCTCCTAACGGCTCGTGAAATTACGTAAAACAATTTCGAAATATCACTCATGGTATTTATGTCAAACATTACTACAAATCGTGCTGTTACCTATACAAAAAACACAAAACAATACAAGTAAATGTTAAATTTACAGAAATTATTATTTACCATCTACCACATATCTTATCAAAGAAAAACAGTACAAAAAAGAAATAATAATACTGAAAATGTTAGTGGTAATAACACTAAAACAATAACACAAAACCTACAGCACCAACAAGGAAACTTAGACGCATGTCGCATCTGCACTACTAAATGAAATGTTAAAAGTGTTTTCAAAGGTCGTACTATGATTGTTTTTAAAAGCTATTTCTCTCTGAATGCTCAAATTTCACGAAAAAGTACGAGAACATTTTCAAAAGAGATATTTTCCTCGTAAAGGCAGCTGCAGGCAGTATATTGAGAATCTTACAATTAAAAGCGCCCATATTAGTGATGAATATTAACTACCTGCGTTATTGTAACAACCTGACTCAGTTGATTTCTGACAAATACTGTCTGATACAGTAAGTAACAAATACCTTTTTGCTGATGGTCTAGATATTAAAAGATACTGAGTACTGCTCGTACCTTTAAAGTGGCACTATAGAGCTATGGTACCTCAGCCCAAATTTTGTATTTTTACTCAGAATTAATGGACGCTTTGATTGCACTGTTTATAGTACACGGTGTCCAAAAAACAACCTTTATTCTATGATGCTCGCCTGCACGGCAATGTCATTTATTCATTGTAATGTCAGCCAGCGATTAGGCTTTTTCTCTGCATGATGCTAACCTGTACACAATTGCTACGACAATTTAATCGCCAATTTCCTGCAAATTCTCCAGCTTACTTTTATTTTCCTTTTCCTTCAGAAAAAGTTGAATTCTTTGCCAGAGTCTCAAAACTGCGTTCAAGGGTTTCCTATGGTAGAATCGTCAGGGTCGACTCGAAGCTGGTATTTTTAGAAAATGCACAAGGAGGACTGCATCGGCTCTCATACAAAACCCAGGATGCTTTCTTTGTCAGCAAAAGGGAAGTTAGACCTGATGACGTTGAACCGAAAAAGACGAAACTATGGTTGCCAAACATGTATGGGTATCTTGAACCAGTGACTGCTCCGAACAAAATAATACTATCTCTTTGGATTAAGCGTAAACCAAGAATCGTTTGGTACAAAGAAAATGACGGTAAGTTATGAAAACGAAGCTATTGCTTTCAAAAGCATTGGCTCACAACTTTTACTGGCGACATGGTAGTTTTTACTGAGGCCGACACAAACAAGCTGACAAACTGAAAAAATTCTTCAACTGATCAAACTGACACGCTAAATCAGAATCCAAACAGGTCGATCAGAAATTAGACCAGTTCCCAGGCTAAAATTCAGCATGATATAGCAAGTCATGGAGGACAGAACACACAAAAAAGAAACATGAGAAATAAGAAAATTAATAAACATGTTTATTGGACAACGAGTCACGTAATAAATCACATTTTAATTTTTATTATTGATTTGATATGCAGATAAACCAGACGTTTGTAAAAACGAAGCAGGTCTCTGTTATAACAGTCGCATCCCTTTCACAGTTGTTCGGCAAAACTGCACTATCCCCAAAATATGGGATGGGATAAAATGTACAGGTATGTGTCGGGTTAAGTTTTATAAATGTTGAACAGGCGTCGTTATAGAATAGGAAGCTTATAAGTAACGCACGTCAACCGGAAGTGAGGCTTTTTCTCCTTTGATATGCCTCAACGCTACCAAATATATATCGCTACGTTTCCTTAATCTTACATTGAAGATGTAACCCAAAATTTGGCCCAAACAACTAACCAAGAATGCAAAAAGTCCACTTCCGGTTGACATGCGTCTTTCGAAAACGTTTTTGCTTAATGGCTCCCTACTACTAACGACGACTTGCGTTTAATTGGGCTGCACCTCAAAGTGAGATTCAGCGTTAGCTGTTTCTTATTATGACGTTTGAAACTGGGCAAAATGGCAGGAGGACATGTATTGCAAGGTTACTAAGGTTAGTCAAAGTTAGTTATTGGCTGTAATTGAATTTGAAAAACAAAGAAGAACTTTTATATTTATTACTGTTTTGATCTGTTCTGTTCAGAAAATTCAAAGCAGAAAGAGCGTAGTCTGCTACACAGCCGTTTTTGGTGTCGTCACGCAACGCTCCTCCCCACTGGGGGAGGGAGGATCGTTGCGTTGTGGGGAGGGACGTTGTGAGACGACTCTAAAAACGGCCGTGTAGCACACTAAAAGAAGCGCGGACGAGTGTTCATTTCTAATAATGTCCACATCATGAGATTCCATCCACTATAGACTAAGACTATATTTACTCTAGGATTAACAGGGCAAAGATATTGTTTACCAGTTATTTCCTTGTTGTGTTGGGTTCGTCCACAGGGTTTGAAATCTGGAAAATGTTTGCTTGTAGAATCCGGAATCCAGAACTTGAAATTCGGAACTCAACTCAAATAACAAATGATAACTATGGAGCTTCCATTTTTTCTTTCATTGCGTCGAAAATATGGGAGACTATTTCACTGGAGCTTAAAAAAAAACTATGTTACTGCCGCTTCTCTAAACACTTCAAGTTATATCTGCTTAATCCGCAATCTGTTTCCTAGAATATATTGCTTTAGTTTACTTTAGTTTATCCACTTTTAGCCATGTAGTTCTTGTTGTTTTGTTCTTTGTTTTCTTTGTGTGTTTTTTTTTATTTAATACACGTCAATGTTGTTACTTTAGCACCTTTTCTCTTTGTATTATTATTTGTCACTACGCTTATGTGTCTATGTCAGCTAGCTTAACGTACGTGGCAGTGACTAACCCGGAAGCATTGGCTACTTTGGTCACTACACACTTATTTCTGACATTGTTCCCTAGGGTACTTTTACAAATTAAAATTCCAATGTAATCAATATGTAAATAGTGAAGAAACAATAAAATCTGAAAATCTGAAAACCGGAATCCCAGTAACGATTGGAATCCGGAAACCAAGTTCCACTGACTAGGAATCCCAATTCCAGTAACTGGAATCCGGACTCCAATGCGTGGAATCCAATATCTAAAGTCTGTCTGTGATGAGTTGATGTAAATATACCGTGTAGGGGTAGGTAAATACCGGAAACCCCACCCCACCCACCCCACTAGGCTCTTTTGTTGACGACTGTTGTTTCTTATTTCTTTGTAATGCCCAGACGAAGATGAATGCAAAACAGGAATGGCCGCATGTGCTTTGCACGCAATATGTAAAGATACCCATGGGTTTTATGAGTGTGAGTGTAAAGCTGGTCTGACAGGTAAAAATCCCCGCATAGAAGACTGCAAGGATGTAAATGAATGTGATAATAAAAAGAACTGCCACAAGGATGCCATCTGTGAAAACACGTTTGGGAGCTTCCACTGTCATTGCAAGAGAGGGTTTAAAGGTGACGGGCGCCACAAATGCGTTGAGATCGATCGGTGTACAATTTTATCAAACAAGGTAAAATGTAGTTTATGATCATAAGCGCATAAGCCTAAAAAGTCTAATTTTCGATCGAAGAACCTTTATTATATCCACTCCTTTCGTGGTCCCAAAAGTATCAAACGTCCCGTGGAGGCTAGCTACCTCTTGGTATGACGCAGAAATTAGACTATGATCCCTTGTAGATCGTCCTTACATTCTAGTAAACAATGGCATCAACTCGAGACTTGACAAAATGCATATGAGGGATTAATAGGAAACTGATTCTCTATCCAAGCTCGGTCTCATTTCACTGTCCGCAGTCTGGGGAAGGGCATATATGACGTTCGAGTGCGTTTTCTATTTATTTACTCCAGATTGCAACTGGAAAGTTGTCATGATCAATATTCCTAGTGATAAATAAATGAATAATAGTTAATAATATTGTATATGAAATATAAAAAAATACTAATTACAGTGTGATATGCATGTTACTTTTGATGCTTAACATTTGATCTGTAATTGTTTCATTAGGTTTTAGAATATAACAAGTATTAATTCATGCACAAAGTTTGTAGAATTTCTTATTGATAATTTATATCCAATTTGCTTTTCTAACCCTAATTTAACTTCTATTTTTTGTTTCACTCAATGTCAAAAGCACTATTGCGAAAAGCACAAGAATGCCATTTGCAAGAATTTTCCAGGAAAATATCAATGCGTATGCAAACATGGTTTCCATGGAACTTTTAAGCAGTGCAAGGATCTTGACGAGTGCACTTCGAGGAAACATCAGTGCAGTCGGCATGGCAACTGCATCAATACAATTGGTTCTTATACGTGTAAATGTAAAAGTGGTTACCAGGGCGACGGTCTAAGATGCGAAGATAAAGTGGAGTGCAAAGAACCTTCGGTAAGAATAAATAAACAAATATGTAAAGAAATAAATAACCCTTTAGTTTTAGTGGTACAAGTATCCAAAGTGGGTTTCCGTTTGTCTAGAAATTCGGATCCAATTTGAAATTGCAAATGTTCGTTTTTAAAGAGGGGGAAACCAGAGTACCGGCGGGATAAAAACCTATCCAAGCAACCAACTCAACCCCAATAAATATGGTTTCCCCACGAGGATTTCAACCCGCCCGGACTGACGCAAGGCAGCAGGTGCTCTCACTAATTTGCAGCCGTTGTCAGCCTTAGAATGACGTTATGTGATTAATAATTAGCTCCAATTATCAATGCTGGCAAGTCATGAGGATTAGGGATCTGATCACACAGGACAAATTTTTGTGAATTTTGGGCAAACTTTCTCCACTACGGCTATAAGAAACGTATGAGACCTTAAAGATGAATTTTTATTCTGATATTGAGGGCTCATTAGACTTAAAAGGTACTTGAGTCTTCATTTGGCTGACCTTATTTAACCCTTGGACGTACACACAAATTCCCCACCGTGGTACATGGGGGGGGGGGGGGGGGGGGGGGCGGCTGGATGGAACCCCTCCCCAGAGTTTTGACATGTTGCATGATTTCGAAACGATTTTACCTTCATTAGAAAACCTTTGATCTTCCTGACAAGATGAGGTATATTTCATGGGTGGTGGCGCTGCTGGAGGCCTGTGTCGTCACCATCAACAGTCGCCATCTTGGATTTTACCAAGAAATAGAAATCAGGTTTAAACCGCGAGAAATAGTAATTGTTTGTGCTTTGCATGAAAAATAACACATAAATAAGAACTTGCATGATTTTAGCCACAAGATTTACTTTTATTGTTGAAAGAAGTTAAAAAAAATGTATTTTCACGCAAATAATGGCTTGACCACCTGCTACTTATGACGTCATATCTCGTAACCATAGTAACTGACCACCTCTGAACTTCTCTCAAAATTTACGAGAGGAATACCTAACAGCTACTGGAAACGTCAGGTGCTGTTGTTTTATCCTCTGGGAAAAGCTCAGAAAATCCTTAATGGGGGGGAGGGGGTAGCATCCTCCCTCCCCCTTGTACGTCCGAGGGTTAAAAAAATATAAGGTACGAAATGAGTTCCTGTCAATTTTTAATCATGTCCACATCACATCATTTTCAGTGATAATGAACTAGGAATGTTCTTGTCAGATCAGTACAATACCAATTTTTTGCGGTAATTAAAAGGGTCATTTACCACGGTAAAAATGTCCAGTGTAACAGCACCTAACGTATAGTATCTCTTACATAACTGTAACATATAAGATGTACATATAAGATGCATTTTAACTGAAAACATGCGTTTTTTTCCCATAGAAAAGTCGATCATGTCATGCGCATGGCCGGTGTGTGGATACTGTTGGTGGATACAAGTGCGAGTGCAAGGAGGGTTATTATGGTGATGGGGTTAAAAGCTGTGTACTTGCCAACGAATGTGAACTTGGAATCCACAAGTGCCACAAAACCTTGGCTACCTGTGTCAATACTCACCAAAGCTATGAATGTCACTGCAATAAAGGCTTCGAAGGAGATGGACGAACCTGCGAGGACGTTGACGAGTGTTCAAAGAAACAGCATCCCTGTGACCTTAAAGCAAAGGGTGTTGAGTGCCTCAACACAGATGGATCATACAAGTGTGTCTGTGCTAAAGGTTTCTCTGGAGACGGGAAACAGTGTGTGGATATTGACGAGTGCAAGCTTGGCTCTCACAACTGCGTTAAGAATGCGATCTGTGTGAACTTGGATGGACGATTTTCTTGCAAATGCAGATATGGTTTCTGGGGAGATGCAACAAAAAAATGTGAAGGTAAAAGAGCATTTTCATTGGCAAGTTTTGATAGAGTAATTTTTTTCCATGAAAATCCTGATGGTGTTGTTGTTGTTTTTTTTTTTTCTTTTTTTTTTGTACAAAATGAATCATTTTTCGCATGTTTCGGGCATAAAAGGGATCTCCGTGGGGAAAAATAACTCCCGTTATAAATGACGAGTGTCATTTTTGACTATTATTTCTTTTTGCTGTCTTGTAAGTAACAAGAATAAGAATGATCTGAAAAATTCTCGAAGCATGCTAGTCAGTTATCAGCCAGGAAGTCAGAATAAAATCATAAAAGTCTTTCAAACTGAATTTCAGAAACTTAAGTTGACAATTCCCTAAACTATTGTTCCTAATTTGAACTTTACGAAATATCTTACTGGACAACATAACGAATATGCGACCTGCCATCATAACCGGAAAAAACCATGTCTCTTTCATAAATATTAACTTGTCAAATATCCCCATAAATACAGCTGTAAATATATCAATATATTTGCAATAGTTCTTTCTTACCTCGCTCAGAAAATCTAATTCATTTAGTAACCAAGGATGAAAAGGTCACGGCAGTAACGACTTGATCGGGATGAGTAAACATAAAAACATATCCAAGTCACAGGCTCCTCGATAAACAAACGTAGTGAAACATTACTTTATTACAACTACAAAAGAGTAGCAAGTTGCGTTTTCGCAGCAACTGCCAAAATGAAATAAACAGATCCTTTTTTGTTTCTTTCAACATTTACCCGAGTTATCTGAACTATTTTTACTGCTATTTTATTTCCAAGCCATTGCTTAATGGCGTTAGTGTTCTAGCATTACAACTAACAACAAATTCCAATTTCTGCTAACACCTGAAACACTGGAAAAGCTAAGTGAGAGCGCGTAGAATCGGAAAAGTACGGAATGTTGTGAGCCCGCAATACGCCTTTTTAGTGAACGGGACATTTCATTCCACAATATACAACGTTACTTTTGGAGAATCCAAGATGGGGATATGTTCATTTCCTAGAGTTCGTGACGATTTTGCTACAGACTTTAGTCGTTCGTACCGATTCACCTACCTTCAAGCTTTAATTAATCGCCCAATACATAAAGTAGGATGTACGGAATCTGAAGAGTTCTGGTCGCCAACGCTAACTTTTGAATCTTGGTCGCCAGCAAGGTAAAACTTAGGCCTGGTTCAGACGCCGAACTTTTCACTAGCCGAACCTAATACATTGAATTAAGTACATGAGAAGTTCGGCGTCTGAATCAATTTGAAACAGGTCAGCCGTTTTTTTTCGCCTAGTCCGGCTGGGAAATTTCGCCTTCGGAGCGACTTTAACGGCTTTGATTCAGACGCCGAACTTTTCACGTACCGAACCTAATGCATTATTACAGCGTATTTTGAAAGCAGTTTGACCGAAATGAGCATTTTTCTTCTTTTGAATTTAGTTCGGATGGAATTAAGACCGGCGCCTGAGTCAATTCAGCCGGTCTAAATAATTTGGGTCGGCGTTAAATTGAATTAGGTCCGGCGCATGGAAATTTCGGTGTCTCAACCGGGCCTTAGGCGCATTGGCGACTGTGTTGGGTGCGATTTCCTGCCCTGTTTAAATAGTAATTATTTAATATTTCATTATTATTATTTTTTTAACAGCGCAGACACCTTGTCTGAGAGCACTACCCCATTGCGATGTCCCGATTAAAGCTGAGTGCAGACATTTACCTGATAACACATTCGAGTGTGTTTGCAAACCTGGTTTCACTGGGGATGGTTTTCTTAGAGAATGTGTCGGTAAAAAAAATCTAAACGTTTTCAATTTAATTAGTTAACAATACAGAAAAACACCTGCAGAGAGAACAGGGAGCACAAGGAAATATTTTCATTTGTTTCTCATTTAACCTCCCCAGTGAGTTTCTATGCAGTCTTCTACTATTACCTCATTTTATCTTCTTATTCTTCCAAAACTACCTGAAACCCAACATCTTCGTAGCACATTCGTATGTCTTATTACCTTCCATAAATTTCCATAAATCACACACCGTTTACTGGAAAGAGCAGTAAAAATTCAGGTAACTTGCCAAGTTTGAAAGTGGTACGTCTAAACCTTCAGATGTACAATGGGGAAGTCGTTGCCACCCCTCTGAAGTTTTTCTGAGTTTTTTTTTTCCTAGACAATAAAACATCTCACCTGATGTTTTCAGTAGCTGTTCATTTATCCCTCGCACGCATGTTAAGACCTGTTTAATGATGGCCAGTTACTATGGTTACGAGATATGATGTCGTGAAAGCTGGTTGTCAAGCCATTTTTGAGTGAATATGCATGTTTTCTCATTTTTCAACAATGGAAGTTAATAATGTGGATAGAATAATGCCAAGTGCTTATTTATGTGTTATTTTATATGTCAAACACAAAATACTACCACTTCCGTGCAGTTTGAACCTCATTTCTAATTCTTGCTAAAATCCAAGATGGTGGCCTAGATGGCAATTATTATTGGTGATGTCACAGGCTTTCAGTTGCGCTAGCAGCCATAAAATATACCTCATGTTGTTGAAAAGATCAAAGGCTTTCCACTGAAGGCAAAATCGTTTCGAAATACTGCAATTTATCAAAACCTCTAGGAAGGCGTTTATCAGCCCCCTCCCCCTTGTACCAAGGTGGGGGTATGAATTTACGTGTACGTCTGTGGGTTGATTGAGCAGAGATATAGCTCCCTAAAGTTGTGTAAATTTACTCAGACGTTTTCATGGTGAGGGCAAGTTTGTGCCCGCATGGATTTCTGGGAAACTGCCCACCTACCCCTCCCCTAAGTCAACATTAACACTAACCTCTCACTTAGGGCAAAATGTTGGGTTAGGGGAGGGGTAGGTGGGCAGTTTCCCAGAAACGTAAATTGATCCATTTGCCTTTACACTGAACATTTCGTGACTTAATGAGAAGCTATATCTTTGTTAGTTTAAAAAAAAAAAAACTTTCAAACATGGTAGTTTTAGTCATTTAAAGACCCTTTTTATTGCGGAGTTGACAGATTTTCACTAACTACTGCATGAAGTTGAAAATACTGTAAAAATGTCGAGACAAAAATGACCTTAAAGCTATACTTTCAACAACGTCATAACACTTTAAACCTTCCATTTTACGTTTAAGATGTTGATGAATGTCTCAACAAGGAAGATTATTGCTCAAAACATGCTGTCTGCACCAACCTTTTGGGTTCATTTTCATGTCAATGTAATGATGGTTTCAAGGGAAATGGATTTGAATGTGAAGGTAAACCTTCTTTTGTTTGGCAGGTAATTTTTTGTAGCTTAGTATGGCACGGTTAGATTTTCTTTGAGTAGAGATGTAGTCTTCTTTTATAAATAATTTATAAAAGAAGACTACATCTCTACCCATGAAGTAACCTGCGATCAGGCGATTTAAAAAAAAAAAAAAATCGCCTGATCGCAGGTTACCCATGAAGAAGAAATCCGTTCGCAGTAGAGTTTCAAAATAGTTTATGATATTTCCCATTTATATGAAGAAACGTTCTCCAGGTGAGAGTGTCACCCACCTAGCTGAGTCAACATTTTTATGATAAAAAAGTTGACCCCAGTGGCCGAGCTAAAATCACATAACAATACTCGCGCAAACTCTGGTTGTTTCGCCTTGTCGGAGTTAATCCGTCTGCGCTAGCTAAATTGTTTGTAACACTGTATAAGGAGAAAATGTGGGCTGGCTAAGGGAGTAACCTTATTATCGAGAAAAAGAAAAAAAAAGTTATCTGAGGCGACCCACCTTATTCCAGTAGTTTCTATCTGAACTAACGGTAGGTCGGGTAGGCAAGTTACCGTTTTATCTGTCTACCTTTTTATAGCCAAGGCCTTAGTTTGATCCTTTTGCTTCATCCCCATGAGTCACTATAAATTATAATTTGTTTCATTTAAAGATATAAATGAGTGTGACAGTAACAAGAACAAATGCCCTCCAAACTCTGACTGTGTTAATACCAATGGTTCATTCACTTGCAAATGCCAGTCCGGTTTTACAGGCGAAAATCCACATAAGGAATGCTTAGGTAAGTCATTATGAAAAAATGTTTTTTTTTTTCAGGTGGAGCTAATTAACAATTAATGAATGAGGCTGAGTATCGTATGAAGAATTGTGTAGATCCATAATTCTTCATATGATACAAAAGCCTAATTTAAGAATATTGTTTTATTATTCATTCAAAATAATTCCTACTTTAAAAACGTTGCTAAAACATACTTACTTCCATCGATCTTAAGTTCATCATCTATAGTGCACGTTTAGGGTTGTTCAGCTCCACAAATATGTCGCCCTTCGAGTTCTCTTCTTGCTGTTCTTGCCTTGTTTTTACCTTTTATTTCGCCTAGTTCTTACTCTTGAAACGAGTGAAATGTCTGCAATTTTTGTTGTTACAACCAAAACAACTCAACCTCATCCCCAGGTCTTCTCGGTTAACGGTGCATTAACCTGCAAGAAGGCTGCACCTTTTGACGTCATTGGTTCATTGATCGCTAAATTCTTCCAAATTTGGTCATCAGTAGCTGGTTATGGTGAATTATGCGTGTTCTTTTAGCCAATCAGAACCAGGGAAATATTTTGAATGAATAATAATAGCCAGTTAATTATTACCCTGTACTGGATCCAGTTGGGTAAGTCGGAACTGGGAGCTGGATCAAAATTTTTCTGTCCGTTCAGGGAAATTTGAAATCAGTTAATAAACTGCTTGAAAAACTAAAACGATTACCATCGAAGTTTTGAAAAAAAATGTTGCTTAAAGATTGAACTCACGTGATGTCTTTAACCCGGTGGAGCTTTTTTAAAACAACAACTGTTCAAACGCACAAGACTAATGTTTCAAAGCGAGTAGAGTAGAACATAGAATGTCACGCGTACTGAAGCAAAACGATAAGGGCAATCGTGATAGAAACGTGGACCTTCCAACATAACCTACAGCACCATTGTTTCAACATCGATGTTTGCCGGGTTTCCTAACCAGTCTCCTCTACTAACTACGGTCACACATACTCACACAATTTCCCGCGGTAAAAGGGTCATTTACCACGGGAAAAGTGACCCGTGTGACTGCAACCAATGTAAGCATTTCTGAAAAGAGGAAAGCTAAATACACTTAAATCCATTATAGGTCCCATCGTTCGTGGTTTATACTTTTCAGGCCACAACGCTTTTTCAGTCAGGTGTATACATGTACGAATACGCTAGGCATAGAGCGGAGAGGATAAATCAGAAGAGTCAAGACTTCCAAATTAAATGTCGGTAGAAAATTAATTTGGGGTAAGAATCACGGAATTGCTTATCTTATTGGTGTTAGATGACGGGATAAATTAATGCCACATTCCCTTTTCAGATCTAGATGAGTGTACTCTTGACAGGATATGCGACTACGGTCAAAGATGTACGAACACTCATGGATCCTACAAATGTTCTTGCGATCAGGGCTACTATCTTATCGATGTAGCGAAAAATAAATGCGAAGGTGAGCTTGTCAAAGATCTTGCCGAAAAAGGAAAACCTCTCATACGTACATGTATGTTCATATTGCTGTTTCTTGCCGGATCCAAGTTATGTTGAGCGAATCAGGTCGACAACGACGGCGCTCTGAATACAGTTCAGGTTTCAAAAATATAGAAGTTTGAAGAAAATCTTCAAACGTTTAGTTTTAGTGCAATACTGAAGTCTTAACCCTCAGACGTACACGGCGAGGGGGCGGGGGGAGGCGGGGTTGGCGATACTGGCGGGGGCGGGGTGGATGGCCCTCTAAGGTTTTTCAGAGTTTTTTCCTAGAGTATAAAACATCAGGACCTGGCGTTTTCAGTACCTGTTCGTTCACCCCTCGTGCCCATTTTGACACAAGTTCAGTGATGGTCAAATGTTATGGTTACGAGAGATTATGTCATAAGTAGCAGGTGGTCAAGCCATTTTTGGGCGAAAATACATGTTTTTCCACTTCTTTGAACAATAAAAGAATCAGGCAAAGTGCTTATTTATGTGTTACTTCTCATATAAAGCACAAAAAATCACCATTTCTCCCGGTTTTAACCTGATTTCTAATTCTTGGTAAAATCCAAGATGGCGACCATTGTTGGTGACGTCACAGGTCGTCAGCAGCGTTACCACCCATGAAATATACCTCATCTTGTTAAGAGGATCAAAGGCTTTCCACTGAAGGTAAAATCGTTTCGAAACACTGCAACATATCAAAAACTCCGCGGAGGGGTTCCATTCTTCCCTCCGCCTTCCTTGTACCACGGTGGGGGTATAAATTTTCGTGTACGTCCAAGGGTTAACACACAAGCAAATTTGTGCAAATTAATTTTTTTCGTCCGGTGATATTAGCAAGAATTGAAGTACTCAGCGTTGAGCTTTTGCACTGGTCAAGCGAAGCACAGCGTTACAGCAAAAGCGTTGGGACCAACTCTGATCGTTGTCGCACTCACTAATCTTTGTTTATTTCTAGTATAGAAAAAAATATATATATATATATATTTGACTGTAGTTTTTGGCTTTGGTTGTTGTTCATATTCATTATCTAAATTTGATTTCAGATATTGATGAATGCAGCAACATGACCATGCCCTGTGGAAGGCACAATTTCATCCGTTGTGAGAATACCGATGGTGATTACTTATGTCGATGCGATCAAGGATTTCAGTTTGACAAGGAAGAAAAGCTGTGTAAAGGTAAAGGAAATTATGAATGAAAGACTTGATTCAGGGAAAATCGAAATGAAAACGTTAGAACAGAAAGTCAATTAGTGGGTCATGACTCATTAGTTACCATGCTCATCCTTTACGTGGTTGCCGATTGTTGATCGCTTGTGTTTCTCCCCACGTTGATGTAACTAGCCTCGTACAGCCGACATAGAGTCCTCTGTGTCTCTTGTGTCCCCCTGTGTCCCATGTGTCCCCTTGTGTCCCTTGTATCCCTTGTGTCTCGTTGCGTCCCTCATGTCCCCTGTGTCCCTTGTGTCCCTGGTGTCCCTTATATCCCCTGTGTTCCTTGTGTCCCCCGGAGTCCCCTGTCTTCCCTGTGTCCAATGTCTCCCGTGTCCCTTGTGTCCCTTATGTCCCCTGCATCCCCTGTGTTTTTTGTGTCCCATTGTGTCCCCTGTGTCCCTTATGTTCCCAGTGTCCCCTTTGTCCCCTTGTGTCCCCTGTGTCCTCTGTGTTCCTTGTGTGCCCTGTGTCCCGTGTCCCTTGTGTCTCCTGTGTCCCCTGTGTCCCTTGCGTCCTCCTGTGTCCCTTGTGTCCTTCTTTGTCCCTTGTGTCCCCCTGTGCCCCTCCTGTGTCCCTTGTGTCCCCGGTGTCCCTTATTGTTGGTTTTCACATGATGTCACTAAAATTCAAACCAAAAAACTATCGATTCTACCGAGATTTTACTTTCACGATGCATCAGAGCAGCTGAAAACTAATTTTCATACAAATTTTCGCTTCAAAAGGGTTCTTGGTTTTGTAATAGAGTACGCTTGAATTTCTATGCTTTTGCGTACGCAGCATTTACATGACGGCCAAGAGAGCTGTCATGTAGGTTAAAAAAAAGACTTATTTCAGGAAATTTTGCTATCTAAACAGTTCATGTGTGAGAAAAAGCGTTACTTTAATGTTTATGAGTTTCTCGAAGAATAAATTCACGCTTTTGAAGCAAAACTCGATAACAGATGTTTCTGTTGGTTTCCGTCCGCCATGTTGCAGCTCATCCAGGTGAGCACCAGCATGGCGTCTCCATGCAAATCTCTATAAGTTTGGGTAAAACATTTCTTCGGATATCTCGTATGCAAAATATTCCTCTGACCTGAATCTTGGCGAGGATCTTTGTATATATACCTCCTTTCATTTCCCAGATTCTGGACTTTATCTATTGAACGGTTTTGATTTTTATTTTGATCTATTTTGAATGGTGTGACACTAAAAACCAGCAATAGCCCCTGTGTCCCCTGTGTTTTTGTGTCCCCCCGTGTCCCTTGTGTCCCCCGTGTCCCCTTGCTTGATCTTGTGTTACCTGTGATCCTTGTGTCCCGCATGTCCCTGATGGCCCCTGTGTCCCCTGTTTCCCTTATGTTGCCACTGTCCCCTGTGTCCTTCATGTACCTTGTGTCCTATGTGTTCCTTGTGTCTATCTTTGTCCCTTTTGTCCCCTGTGTCCTCTTGTGTCCCCTTTGTCCTCTTGTGTCCGTTGTGTCCCCTTTGTCCTCTTGTGTCCGTTGTGTCCCCTGTGTCCCTTGTGTCCCCCTGTGTCCCCTGTCTCTTGTGTCTCCCTGTGTCCCTTGTGTCATTGGTGTCCCCTGTGTCCTCTGTGTTCCTTGTGTTCCCTTGTGTGCCCTGTCTCCCCTGTGTCCCCTTGTGTCACGTGTCCCTTGTGTTCCCTGTGTCCCTTGTGTCCCCTGTGTTCCCTAGTGTCCCCTGTGTCCCGTTATGTCTCTTGTCTCCCCTTGTGTCCTCTGTGTTCCTTCTGTTCCCTGTATCCCTTGTGTCCTCTTGTGTCCCTTTGTGTCCCCTGTGTCCTCCTGTGTCCCTTGTGACCACTGTGTCCCCTTGAGTCATCTTGTGTCCCCTGTGTCCCCTTGTTTCCCATGTCCCTTATGTCCCTTGTGTCCTCTGAGTTCCTTGTGATCCCCCTGTGACGCCTGTGTCCCCTATCTTCCCTGTATCTCCTTCTGTCCCTTTGTGTCCCCTATGTCACTTGAGTCCCCTGTGTCCCCTGGTGTTCCCTGTGTCCCCTTGTGTCCCCTGTTTCACGTTGTGCCCCTTGTTTCCCTTGTGTCCTATGTGTTCCTTGTGTGCCCTGTTTCCCTTGTGTCTTGTTGTTGTTGTTGTCTCCTGTGTCCCCTGTGTCCCTTGTCCTCCTATGTCCGTTGTGTTTCCGGTGTCCCCTGTGTCCCCTTGCCTCATCTTGTGTCCCCTGTGTCCCTTGTGACCCTTGTGTCTCCCGTGTTCCTTACGGCCACTGTGTTCCCTGTGTTTTTGTGTCTCCTGTTTCCCCTATGTTTTTAGTTTCCCCTGTGTCCTTTATATACCCTGTGTCCTATGTGTTCCTTGTGTCTCCTTTTTCCCTTGTGTTCTTCTGTGTCCCTTTTGTCCCCCGTGTCCTTTTGGGTCATCTTGTGTTACCTGTGTTCCCTGTGTCTCTTGTGTCTCCTGTGTCCCTTGTGTCCCCTGTGTTCCTTGTCTCCCCTGTGAGGGGGATACAAGGGACACAAGTTACACGGGATACAAGAGACACAGTGAACGCAGTGGACACCGGGGACTTAAGGGACACAAATGACACAGGGGACACAAGAGACACAGGAAACACAAGGGACAAAAGGAACACAAAGGACACTAGGGACACATGGGGCACAAGGGACATACGAAGCAGAAGAGACAAAGGGCACACAGGGGACACAGTGATCACAGGGGATACAAGAACCATAAGGGGACACAGGGGAAATAAGGGATACAGGGGACAGAAGAGACGTAGGGAACAAGGGGCACACAAGAGACACATTGGAAAAAGGGGACATAAGGGGACACGGGGGACAAAAGGGACAAAGGGGAGACAGGGAACACAAGGGGAGACGGGACACAGGGGGCACAAGGGACACAGGGGACACAAGAGACACAGGAAACGCAGTGAACACAGGGAACACCACAGGGGATACATAGGACACTGGGAGCCCCCTGTGTCCCCCGTGGCCCTTGTAAGTAAAGCTGGAATGTAAATTTTAGTGAACTACCCCATACTCTTAACATATACGGTGGTAATATTGATGTAAATTTTGTTTTGAGGAGAAGGGAAGCCTTGTGTATAACTCATCTTCTAGCGTATTTAACAGAATGTCCCCGTCTCTCCTGCACACATTTGTTGTTGATACACTGCTCAACCTTTTAATGCCATTCAACATAAATTTTACTCACACCAACACATTTCGCCTAAACGCCTTCAGGCGTCTTCTTGTTTTGTTTCAAATTCTGACTGAATCCCACGCCGGCGCCCGTGCGTAGGACAAAAAACCGAACACAGATAACAAACAGACAATGATATTGTAACAAAAATATTAAGTAACAACTTTCTCTTGGTCATATTCTCCAAGACTAATGACAAGCCTCACTTGTATCAAAGTTATTTGTGGAACTACGATAATTTTCTTCCGAGTCTTGAATATCTTGATGAGAATAAGGCACTGAAAAACGGTTGCCTATATTTCTAGAACGTTTTTGCGTTTTATTTCATCTTATATCATTCTGTGTCGCTAAACTCGTTTATGCCTTCATCCCTCGTACATTAACAAATATTAATCAAAGCTCATTGCCTGTTGAGAATCAAATTCAAAACAAACCATTCAGATAACAACTCTCTGTGGATTCCATTCAGACATGGATGAATGCAAAACAGGCGACTCGCCATGCGCAGAAGACGCGACGTGTAACAATCTGCAAGGGAGCTTCAGCTGCACATGCCCTAAAGGTTACCATGGAGATGGCGAATACATTTGTATCGGTAATAACACAACTTGATAAATGTATTTTTCCTTTTAGTTTTACATAATTCAAATTATGATATAAAACTAATGTGTTACAAAAAAAGCATACATAAGTGCTTTGTTCGACTCTAACTTGTTGCGTATGCTTTTTTTTTTTTGTTTACAGCCAACAGATCCTCTTTGAATGGCGTCACCTGGATTACCGTGGTTGCCCTGGTTGTTGTCGGCTTATTGAATTCACCTCTTCATATAATTTTCTAAAAAAAACCGAGAATATAATATACTTTCATCTGATTTTGTATTGTTGATTGGCGAGACAAACAAACACGAAAAGACTGAATTTTGTGATAAATAATTCGTGTAAAAAGATTTTCCTGTATGAAAGACTTATCGGCCTTCTGGCCGTTGTACGTGTATACTTGAAAAGAGAAAATATAAGCCATGAGTATGTTCTACGATTTGCAATATTCTGTTTCTCCGTGTCTTATATTGATCACTGGGAAGGCGTTTGTGAGGTTGCATGTGATGACACAGGGTTGGATGAACTCAGTTCCTGCCCACGTAATGGTCTTTAAAAGTGGAAACTATTCCTGTAATTCAATTCGAAACACCATCTACCCATTCTCACGTGTACGCTGAAAATGCGCGGTGACGAAATAAATATTTACCCTCAAGTACAACCATACCCTTACCGTGGAACGAAAGAGGGCGGAACACTCCTTGCCATAGTTTACTGCTATGCTTCACCAGATAAAGGTATTTTTTGCCGTTGGAGACCTGTGACATCACGCAGGTTAGTAGCGCGCGTGCTTGGAGACGTTTGTATTTCATGACAAACAAAAACCAACACAAAGCGTGTTTCTTTTGTTTGTTTACTTTTTTCATCCTGAGTTACTACGGAAACGTCACCCTGGCTACTTAAAGCTAACATCTCAAATCTTATCAGGTGCGCATTATCAGTTTCCTCAACTACAAAACAAAATACGAGTAGTAACGCTTTCTAATCGTGATAATTAGTACATGGGGAAATTCAGAAAATTCATAACGTGGGGGCCTAGTGTAAAGACACAGTCTGCTGTACTAATCTGTCCCTTTTTATCCCCCCCCCCCCCCCACATACACACACCCACACACACACCTCCAAAAACAATTGCATCGCCCCTAAAATTAAAGACTTTTCATTCAATGTATCTGAAAACATTCGCGTACCTAAGCATTGAAGTTACCATGGCAACCGAGTCTTGATTGCCTTTTATTTTAATTTTGCCTTATTTGTTCAATAAAGATTTTCCTTTTAGCCAAGAAAATTGAAGTCTTAAACTTACCCAAAAAATCGACATTTTCTAAAGAGGTTAGTCCATCGTTTTTGTCCACAAATCCAACCTTTTCTCATTTGTTTTTTCTAGCAGAAATTATGTGACTAAAGATTATTTTTTCATATTCTGAAAAGCATTGAATGATTTTTCGACCAGAAAATTAGAGTTTTAAATAGTGCCAAAAATTCGGGTTAGTCCATGGTTTTTGTCCAAAAATCGAACTTTATATTTTTTGTGTTTTTTTGCAGAATTTATGTCAAGAAACATCATTTTTTAATATTCTGGATAGAAAAGAATGATTGTTAGACCAGAAAAGTGACGTTTTAGAATGTGCCCAAAAATCAACATTTCCCACAGGGGTCAGTCTATGGTTTTTGTCCAAAAATTCAACTTTTTCTTATGTCTGTTTTTTGCCGTAATTACGTCAAAAAAGATTATGTTTTTTCTATTATAGAGAGAGAAAAAAAAGATTTTTTCACCAGAAAAGTGAACTTTTAGAAAGTGCCCCCAAATCGATATTTTCCACAGGTTTAGTCTATAGTTAGTCTATGTTTTCTTTCCAAAAATAAAACTTCTTCTTATGTCTGTTTTTTGTCGTAATTATGTCAAAAAAGATTATGTTTTCACGATATTCTAGAACGAAAAAACGCCTTTCACGGCTACAAAAAAAAAAACGTTCAAAAAGTCGAAAAAATTGACATTTTGCCAAAGGGGTTAACCCATGGTTTTGTTCCACAAATGGCCATTTTTCCAACTTTCTTTTTAGGCAATATAGGCCAGGAAAATTTCTTTTACGATATTCTAGAACGAAAAAACGCCTTTCTAGGCTATAAAAACAAAACGTTCAAAAAGTCGAAAAATTAACATTTTTCCAAAGGGTTTAACCCATAGTTGTGGTCCAAAATGACCATTTTTCCAACTTTTGTTTAGGCAAATATAGGCCAGGAAAGTGTCTTTTACAATATTCTAGAACGAAAAAACCCCTTTCTAGGCTATAAAAACAAGAAGTTCAAAAAGTCGAAAAAATGACATTTTTCCAAAGCGGTCAAACCATGGTTTTGGTCCAACACTTCCCATTTTTCCAACTTTTTTTTAAGCAATATAGGCCAAGAAAATGTCTTTTACGATATTCTAGAACGAAAAACGCCTTTCTACGCTATAAAAACAATACGTTCAAAAAATCGAAAAATTGACATTCTTCCAAAGGGATTAACCCATGGTTTTGGTCCAAAAATGGCCATTTTTTCAACTTCTTTTCTTTTAAGCAATATAAGCCCGGAAAATGTATTTTACGATATTCTAGAACGAAAAAACGCCTTTCTAGGCTATAAAAACAAAAAAGTTCCAAAAGTCAAAAAATTAACATTTTTCAGAAGGGTTTAAACCATGGTTTTGGTTCAAAGATGGCCTTTTTTCCAACTTTTTTTTTTTAGGCAGTATAGGACAGGAAAATATCCTTTACGATATTATACAACGCAAAAACGCCTTTCTAAGCAATAAAAACAAGAAGTTCAAAAAGTCGAAAAATTGACATTTTTCCAAAGGGATTAACCCTCGGTTTTCGGCCTTTAGGCAATATAGCCCAGGAAAATGTCTTTAACGATTTTCTAAAACGAAAAAACACCTTTCTAGGCTATAAAAACCCATATCTCTAGTGATACGTGTTTCCCTACCTGGGAAACACGTATCCCTAGAGATATGTGTTTCCCCACCTGGGAAACACGTATCCCTAGTGATATGTGTTCACCCACTTGGGAAACACATATCCCTAGTGATATGTGTCCCCCTACCTGGGAAAAACATATCCCTAGTGATATGTGTTCCCCCACCTGGGAAACACGTATCTCCAGTGATATGTGTTCTCCTACCTGGGAAACACATATCCCTAGTGATATGTGTTCCCCTACCTAGAAAACACATATCCCTAGTGATATGTGTTCCCCCACTTGGGAAACACATATCCCTAGCAATATGTGTTCCCCCACCTGGGAAACACGTATCTCCAGTGATATGTGTTCTCCTACCTGGGAAACACATATCCCTAGTGATATGTGTTCCCCTACCTGGGAAACACATATCCCTAGTGATATGTGTTCCCCCACTTGGGAAACACATATCCCTAGCAATATGTGTCCCCCTACCTGGGAAAAACATATCCCTAATGATATGTGTTCCCCCACCTGGGAAACACGTATCTCCAGTGATATGTGTTCTCCTACCTGGGAAACACATATCCCTAGTGATATGTGTTCCCCTACCTGGGAAACACATTTCCCTAGTGATATCTGTTCCCCCCGCTACGAAATACATATCCCTAGTACTATGTGTTTCCCGAACTGGGAATTACACATCCCTAGTTATATGTGTTCCCCCACCTGGGAAACTTATATCCCTAGTCATATGTGTTACCCTACCTGGGAAACACATATCCCTAGTGATATGTGTTCCTCTACCTCGGAAACACATATCCCTAGTGATATGTGTTCCCCTACCTGGGAAACACATTTCCCTAGTGATATCTGTTCTCTTACCCGGGAAACACATAACCCTAGTGATATGTGTTCCCCCCGCTACGAAATACATATCCCTAGTACTATGTGTTTCCCGAACTGGGAAACACATATCCCTAGTTATATGTGTTCCCCCACCTGGGAAACTTATATCCCTAGTCATATGTGTTACCCTACCTGGGAAACACATATCCCTAGTGATATGTGTTCCTCTACCTCGGAAACACATATCCTAGGGATATGTGTTCCCCACCTGGAAAAGACATATCCCTATATGTGATATGTGTTCCCCCAGCTGGGAAACACATATCCCTAGTGATATGTGTTCCACCAGCTTTGAAACTTATATCCCTAGTGATATTTGTTCTCCACCTGGAAAAAACATATCCCTACTGATATGTGTTCCCCCACCTGGGAAACACGTATCCCTAGTCATATGTGTTCCTCTACCTGGGAAACACATATCCCTATTGGTATGTGTTCCCCCACCTGGGAAACACGTATCCCTAGTGATATGTGTTCCCCCACATGGGAAAGACATACCCCTATATGTGATATGTGTTCCTTCAGCTGGGAAAGACATATCCCTAGTGATATGTGTTCCCTCACCTGGGAAACACGTATCCCTTGTGATGTGTGTTCCCTTACCTATGAAACATATATCACTAGTGAAATGTTTTCCTCAACTTGGGTAAGACATATCCTTAGTGATATGTGTTCAACCAGCTTGGAAACACATATTCCTAGTGATATGGGTCAACCTACCTGGAAAAAACACATATCTCTAGTGATATGTGTTCCCCCACCTGTAAAACACATATCCCTAGTGATATGTCTTCCACCACCTGGGAAAAACATATCCCTAGTGAAATGTGTTCCCCCACCTGGTGGGAAACTCATTTTCCTAGTGATAGGCGTTTCCCAGGTGGGGAAACACATATCCCTAGTGTTTTGTGGTCCCCTAACCGAGAAACACGTTTCCCTTTTAATATGTGTTCCCCCACATGTATTCCAAAGGGGTTAAGTCGTGGTTTTTGGCCAAAACTGGCCATTTTTCTCCCTCTTTTTTTTTTTTTAGGCAATATAGGCCAGGAAAATTTGTTTTGCGATGTTCTAGAACGAAAAAACGCCTTTCTAGGCTATAAAAACAAGAAGTTAAAAAAGTCGAAAAATTGCCATTTTTCCAAAGGGGTTAACCCATGGTTTTGGCCCAATAATGGCCATTTTTCCAACTTCTTTGTCTTAGGCAAAATAGATCAGGAAAATGTCTTTTACGATATTCTAGAACGAAAAAACGCCCTTCTAGGCTATAAGAAAAAGAAGTTGAAAAAGTCAAAAATTGATATTTTTCCAAAGGGGTTAACCAATCGTTTTGGTCCAAAAATGGCCATTTTTTGAACTTCTTTTTTTTTAGGCAATAAAAGCCAGGAAAATGTCTTTTACGATATTCTAGAACGAAAAAACGCGTTTCTAGGCTATAAAAACAAGACGTTCAAAAAGTCGAAAAGGTGACATTTTTCCATAGGGGTTAACCCATGGTTTCGGTCCAAAAATGGCCATTTTTCCAACTTCTTTTTTTTAGGCAATATAGGCCAGGAAGATGTCTTTTACGATATTCTCGAACGAAAAAACGCGTTTCTAGGCTATAAAAACAAGACGTTCAAAAAGTCGAAAAGGTGACATTTTTCCATAGGGGTTAACCCATGGTTTCGGTCCAAAAATGGCCATTTTTCCAACTTCTTTTTTTTAGGCAATATAGGCCAGGAAGATGTCTTTTACGATATTCTCGAACGAAAAAACGCCTTTCTAGGCTATAAACACAAAAGGTTCAAAAAGTCGAAAAATTCACATTTTTTTAAAGGGGTTAACTCATTGTTTTGGTCCAAAAATGGCCATTTTTTCTACTTTTTTAGCGGGGGGAATATATGCCAACATTTTGTCAACTTCTTTTTTCTAGGCAAAATAGGCCAGGAAAATGTCTTCTACGATATTCTAGAACGAAAAAACGCCTTTCTAGCCTATAAAAACAAGAAGTTTAAAAAGCCGAAAAATTGTCATTATTGTAAAGTCGTTAACCCATGGTTTTTGTAGAAAAATGGCCATTTTTGAAACCTTTTTTTTTTAGGCATTAGAGGGCAGGAAAATGTCCTTTAGGATATTCTCAAACGAAAATGCGCCTTTCCAGGCTATAAGAACGCATATCCCTAGTGATATGTGTCGCCCCACCTGGAAAACACGCATCTCTGGAGATATGTGTTTTCCATCTGGGAAACACATATCCCTAGTGTTATGGGTTCCCTCACCTAGGAAAAACATATCCCCTAATGATATGTGTGACCCCATCTGGGAGACAAATATCCCTGGTGATATGTGTACCCCTACCTGGAAAACACATATCCCTAGTGATATGCGTTCCCCCAGCTGGGAAACACATATCCCTAGTGATATGTGTTCCTTCACCTGGCAAACACATATCCTTAGTGAGATGTGTTCCCCCACTTGGGAAACACATATCCCTAGAGATATGTGTTCCCCCACTTGGGAAACACATATTCCTAGTGATATATGTTCCCCCACCTGGGAAACACTTATCCCTAGTGATGTGTGTTCCCCTACCTGAAAAACACATATCCCTAGTAATATTTGTTCCCTCACCTAGGAAACACCTGTCCCTAGTGATAAGTGCTCCCCCACCTGGGAAACACATATTCCTAGTGATATGTGTTCGCCACTTGGGAAACACATATCCCTAGTGATTTGTGTTCCCTCATAAGGGAAACACATATCACAAGTGATATGTGTTACCCCACATGTATTTCAAAGAAGTTAACCAATGCTTTTGGTGCAAAAAATGGCTATTTTTTGTGCAATATAAGCCAGGAAAATGTTTTCTACGATATTCTAGAACGAAAAAACGCCCTTCTAGGCTATAAGATAAAGAAGTTGAAAAAGTCGAAAAATTGACGTTTTTCTACAGGGGTTAAGAAATCGTTTTGGTCCAAAAATCGTCATTTTTAAAACCTTTTTTTTTAGGTAATAAAGGCCAGAAAAATGTCTTCTACGATATTCTAGAAAGAAAAAACGCCTTTCTAGGATATAAAAACAAGAAGTTTAAAAAGTCGAAAAATTGTCATTATTCTAAATGGGTTAATCCATGGTTTTTGTACAAAAATGGCCATTTTTCCAACTTCTTTTTTTTAGACAATATAGGCCAGGAAAATATCTTTTACGATATTCTAGAACAAAAAAACGCCCTTCTAGACTATAAAAACAAGAAGTTCAAAAAGTCAAAAAATTGACATTTTTCCAAATGGGTTAACCCATGGTTTTAGTCCAAAAATGGTCATTTTTCCAACTTTTTTTTTACGCATTATAGACCAGGAAAAAGTCCTTTAGGATATTCTCAAACGAAAATGCGTCTTTCCAGGCTATAAGAACGGATATCTCTAGTGATATGTGTTCCCCCACCTGGGAAACACGTATCTCTACAGATATGTGTTACCCTACCTGGGAAACACGTATCCCTAGTGATATGTGTTTTCCCATCTGGGAAACACATATCCCTAGTGATATTTGTTCCCCGACCTGGGAAAGACATATCCCTAATTATATGTGTGACCCCATCTGGGAAACAAATATCCCTAGTGATATGTGTACCCCTACCTGGGAAACACATATCCCTAGTGATATGCGTTCCAGCAGCTGGGAAACACATATTTCTAGTGATATGTGTTTCTTCACCAGGGAAACACATATCCTTAGTGAGATGTGTTCCCCCACTTGCGAAACACATATCCCTAGTGATATGTGTTCCCCCACTTGGGAAACACATATCCCTAGTGATATATGTTCCCCCACCTAGGAAACACATATTCCTAGTGATAAGTGCTCCCCCACCTGGGAAACACATATTCCTAGTGATATGTGTTCGCCACTTGGGAAACACATATCCCTAGTGATATGTCTTCCCTCACCAGGCAAACACATATCCCTAGTGATATGTGTCCCTCTACCTGAGAAAAAAATGTCCCTAGTGATATGTGTTTAAAAGGTTTGGAAACACATATCCCAAGTGATATGTGCTACCCCACATGTATTCCAAAGAAGTTAACCAATGCTCTAGCTGCAAAAAATGGCTATTTCACGCCGGGTCAGCTGTCATCAAAAAGTAAACATTTTCAATCTAGTTTTTCAATTTTTAACCGTTTGAGCTGAGACTTTGCATGATAATAGAACTTCAGAGTCCCAACAATCGTATGTTTTTGGATTTTTGATTTTAACGGTTTTTGGCGCGAAAATGACGTCATAAGATTGACAGTAACTAAAAATTTTAAAAGAACTTACAGAGATGAGCTCAAATGTGAAAAAAGTATTTGTAAAGCTTAATTGGTTGAAAAGTTCTTGAGCTGTGAATTTCGTATTTTCCGCCATTTTGTTACTATTTTTTAGAAATTTGATGATCTTTAAAATGTCATATCTTTTTAACCAAGTAAGGGCTTCAAAAAATTTTTTCACATTCAAGTTCTTCTCCAAGTACTCTTTCAAAATTGCTGACCTGTTAGGGCATAAGTTGAAACTTATATTTTGCTGTCAATCTTATGACGTCATTTTTGCGCCAAAAACTGTTAAAATCAAAAATCCAAAAACATACAATTGTTGGGAATACAAAGTTCTATTACCATGCAAAGTCTCAGCTCAAACGGTTAAAAATTGATGACAGCTGACCCGGCGTGTTTTTTGTGCAATATAAGTCAGGAAAATGTTTTCTACGATATTCTAGAACGAAAAAACGCCCTTCTAGGCTATAAGAAAAAGAAGTTGAAAAAGTCGAAAAATTGACGTTTTTCTAAAGGGGTTTATAACCACTGGTTTTGGTCCAAAAATGGCCGTTTTTCCAATTTCTTTCTCTTAGGCAAAATAGATCAGGAAAATGTCTTTTACGATATTCTAGAACGAAAAAAAGCCTTTCTAGCCTATAAAAACAAGAAGTTCAAAAAGTCGAAAAATTGACATTTTTCCAAAGAGGTTAACACATGGTTTTGGTCCAAAAATGGCCATTTTTCCAACTTTTTTTTTACGCATTATAGACCAGGAAAAAGTCCTTTAGGATATTCTCAAACGAAAATGCGTCTTTCCAGGCTATAAGAACGGATATCTCTAGTGATATGTGTTCCCCCACCTGGGAAACACGTATCTCTACAGATATGTGTTACCCTACCTGGGAAACACGTATCAACTTCTTTTTTATAGGCATTATAGGCCAGGAAAATGTGTTTTACGATATTCTAGAAAGAAAAAACGCACTTCTATGCTATAAGAAGAAGAAGTTGAAAATTCGAAAAATTGACATTTTTCCAAAGAGGTTTACCCATGCTTTTGGTCCTAAAATGGTCGTTTTTTTAACTTTTTTTTTATGCAATATAGGCCAGGAAAATGTGTTTTACGATACTCTAAAACAAAAAAACGCCGTTCTAGGCTATAAAAAGAAGTTATAAAAGTCTAAAAATTGCAATTTTTCCAAAGGGGTTAACCAATGGTTTTGGTCCAAAAAAGGCCATTTTTCTAACTTCCTTTTTTTATGCAATAAAGGCCAGGAAAAGGTCTTTTACGATGTTCTAGAACAATAAAAATCGCCTTTCTAGGCCAAAAAAACAAAAACTTCAAAAAGTCAAAAAATTGACATTTTTTCAAAGGGGTTAACCCATGGTTTTGGTCCAAAAATGACCATTTTTTAAACTTCTTTTTTTTAGGCAATAAAGGCTGGGAAAATGTGTCTTAGGAGATTCTAGAACGAAAAAACGCCTTTCTAGGCTTTAAAAAAAAGAAGTTCAAAAAGTCAAAAAAATGTCATTTTTCCAAAGGCGTTAACCCATGGTTTTGGTCCAAAAATGGCCATTTTCTCAACTTCTTTTTATTGGGCAATATAGGCTAGGAAAATGTCTTTTACGATATTCTAGAACGAAAAAACGCCTTTCTAGGCTATAAAAAAAGAAGTTCAAAAAGTCGAAAAATTGCCATTTTTCCTAAGGTGTCAACCCATGGTTTTGGTCCAAAAATGGCCGTTTATCGGACTTCTTTTTTTTAGGCAAAATAGGCCGGAAAAATGTCTATTACGACATTGTAGAACGAAAAAACGCCTTTCTAGGCTATAAAAAAAGAAGTTTAAAAAGTTGAAAAATTGCCATTTTTCTAAACGGGTTAACAAATGGTTTTTGGACAAAAATGGCCATTTTTGCAACTTCTTTATTTTAAGCAAAATAGGCCAGGAAAATGTCTGCTACGATATTCTAGAACGAAAAAACCCCTTTCTAGGCTTTAAAAACAAGAAGTTCAAAAAGTCGAAAAATTTCAATTATTCTAAATGAGTTAACCCATTGTTTTTGTACAAAAAATGACCATTTTTCCAACTTCTTTTTTTTTAGGCAATATAGGCCAGGAAAATGTCTTTTACAATATTCTAGAACAAAAAAAACGCCTTTCTAGGCCAAAAAAAAACAAAAAAAATTAAAAAGTCAAAATAATTGACTTTTTTCCAAATTGGTTAACCCGTAGTTTTGGTCTAAAAATTGCCATTTTTCAACCTTTTTTTTTGAGCCAAATAGGCCAGTAAAATGTCTTTTACGATATTCTAGAATATAAAATACGCCTTTCTAATCTATAAAAACAAGAAGTTTAAAAAGTGAAAAAATTGCCATTTTTCCAAAGGAGTTAACTCATGGTTTTGGTCCAAAAATGGCCATTTTTTCAACTTTTTTTTTTTAGGCAATATAGGCCAGGAAAATGTGTTTTACGATATTTTAGAACGAAAGAAGGCCATTCTAGGCTTTAAAAATGAGAAGTTCAAAAATTCAAAAATTGGCTTTTTTCCAAAGAGGTTAACGCAAGGATTTGGTCTAAAAATGGCCATTTGTCCAACTTGTTTTTTTTAGGCGAAATAGGCAAGGGAAAATGTCTTTTACGACATTCTAGAACGAAAAAACACCTTTCTAGGCTATAAAAATAAGTAGTTCAAAAAGTCGAAGAATTGCCATTTTTCTAAAGGGGTTAATCCATGGTTTTTGGACAAAAATGGGTTTTTTGAAAACTTCTTTTTTTTTCCAAAATAGGCCACGAAAATGTGTTTTGCGATATTCTAATTCAAAAAAAAACGCCTTCCTAGGCTATAAAAAAAAAATTAAAAAGACAAAAAAATGCGATTTTTCCAAAGGGGTTAACCCATGGTTTTGGTACAAAAAAGGCCATTTTTCCAATTCTTTTTTTAGGAAAAATGGGCCAGGAAAATGTCTTTTACGATCTTCTAGAACAAAAAAAAAAAATGCCTTTCTAGGCTATAAAAACAGGAAGATCAAAAAGTGGAAAAATTGATATTTTTCCAAAGAGGTTAACCCATGGTTTTAGTCCAAAAATGGCCATTTTTTCAACTTCTTTTTTTCGGCAATATCGGCAAGGAAAATGTGTTTTACGATATTCTAAAACGAAAAAACGCCTTTCTAGGCTATAAAAAACAGAAGTTCAAAAAGGCCAAAAATTGCCATTTTTTTAACTTCTTTTTTTAAGGCAATATAGGCCAGGAAAATGTGTTTTACGATATTTTAGAACGAAAGGACGCCTTTCTAGGCTTTAAAAAGAAAAAATTCAAAAAGTCAAAAAAATCCCCTCTTTTCTAAAGGGGTTAACCCATGGTTATGGTCCAAAAATGGCCATTTTTTCAACTTTTTTTTTTTTTTAGGCAAAATAGGCCTGGAAAATGTCTTTCAAGACATTCTAGAACATAAAAACACCTTTATGGGCTAAACAAACAAGAAGTTCAAAAAGTCGAAAAATTGCCATTTTTCCAAAGGGGTTAACTCATGGTTTTGGTACAAAAATGGCCATTTTTTCAACTTCTTTTTTTTTAGGCAATATAGGCCAGGAAAATGTGTTTTACGATATACTAGAACGAAAAAAACGCCTTTCTAGGCTATAAAAAAAGAAGTCCAAAAAGTCGGAGAATGGCAATTTTTCCTACGTGTTTAAGCCATTGTTTTGGTCCAAAAATAGCCATTTATCCAACCTCTTTTTTTTAGGTAAAAGAGATACGGAAAATGTCTTTTACGATATTCTAGAAGGAAAAAACGCCTATCTAAAGTATAAAGACAAGAAGATCAAAAAGTCGTAAAATTGCCCTTTTTCCAAAGGGGTTAACCCATAGTTTTGGTCCAAAAATGGCCATTTTTCCAACTTCTTTTTTTTTAGGCAAAATAGGGCAGGAAAATGTCTTTTACTATATTCTACAACGAAAAAACGCCTTTCTAGGCTATAAAAACAAGAAGTTCAAAAACTCGAAGAATTGCCATTTTTCCAAAGAGGTTAACCCATGGTTTTTGGACAAAAATGGCCATTTTTGCAACTTCTTTTTTTTAAGCAAAATAGGCCAGGAAAATGTCTTTTACGATATTCTAGAACGAAAAAACGCCTTTCTAGGCTATAAAAACACGAAGTTCAAAAAGGGGAAAAATTGCAATTTTTCCAAAGGGGTTAACCGATGGTTTTGGTCGTAAAAATGAGCATTTTTTCAACTTCTTTTTTTTTTAGGCAATATAGGACAGGAAAATGTGTTTTACGATATTTTAGAACGAAAGAAGGCCCTTCTTGGCTATAAAAACAAGAAGTTTAAAAAGTCGAAAAATTGGTATTTTTCTTAAGGGGTTAACCCATCGTTTTTGGACGAAAATGGCCTTTTTTGCAACTTCTTTTTTTTAGGCAAAATAGGCCAACAAAATGTCTTTAACTATATTCTAGAACGGAAAAACGCCTTTCTGGGCTCTAAAAAAAGTAGTTAAAAAAGTCGAAAAATTGCCATTTTTCCAAAGGGGTTAACCCATGGTTTTGGTACAAAAATGGCCATTTTTCCATCTAATTTTTTTTTTAGGTAAAAGAGATAAGAAAAATGTCTTTTACGATATTCTAGAACGAAAAAAAGCCTTTAAAGGTTATAAAAACAAGAAGTGAGAAAAGTCAAAAAAATTGCCATTGTTCCAAAGGGAGTAACCCACGGTTTTGGTCCAAAACTGGCCATTTTTTCAACTTCTTTTTTTAGGCAATATAGGCCAGGAAAATGTGTTTTGCGATATTTTAGAGCGGAAAACGCCTTTCTAGGCTTTAAAAACAAGAAGTTCAAAAAGTCGAAAAATTGTCCTTTTCCCAAAGGGGTTATCCAATGGTTTAAGTCGAAAAAAGGTTATTTTTCCGAATTCTTGTTTTTAGACATTATAGGCCAGGAAAATGTGTTTTACGACATTCTAGAACAAAAAAAACGCCTTTCTAGGCTATAAAAACAAGAATATCAAAAAGTCGAAAAATTGACATTTTTCCGAAGGGGTTAACCTATGGTTTTGGTCCAGAAATTGCCCTTTTTTCAACTTCTTTTTTTTAGCCAATATAGGCTAGGAAAATGTCTTTTACGATATTCTAGAACGAAAAAACCCTTTTCTAGGCTTTAAAAACAACAAGTTCAAAAAGTAAAAAAATGTCATTTTCCCAAGGCTGTTAACCCATGGTTTTGGTCGAAAAAAGGCCATTTTTTTAACTTCTTTTTTTTAGGCAATATATGCATGAAATATGCATGAAAAATGTCTTTTACGATATTCTAGAAAGAAAAAACGACTTTCTAGGCTATAAAGACAAGAAGATTATACAGTCGAAAAATTGCAATTATTCGTAAGGGGTTAACCCATTGTTTTGGTCCAATAATAGCCATGTATCCAACCTCTTTTTTTTAGGTAAAAGAGATACGGAAAATGTATTTCACGATATTCTAGAACGAAAAAACGCCTATCTAGGGTGTAAAGACAAGAAGATCAAAAAGTCGAAAAATTGCCCTTTTTCCAAAGGGGTTAACCCACAGTTTTGGTCCAAAAATGGCCATTTTTCGAACTCCTTTTTTTAAGGCAATATAGGCCTTGAAAAAGTGTATTACGACATTCTAGAACGAAAAAACGCCTTTCATGGCTATAAAACAAGAAGATTAAACAGTCGAAAAATTGCCATTTTTCCAAAGGGGTTAACCCATGGTTTTGGTCCAAAAATGGCCATTTTTTTAACTTCCTTTTTTTAGGCAATATAGGCCAGGAAAATGTGTTTTACGATATTGTAGAACGAAAAGACGCGTTTCTAGGCTATAAAAACAGAAGTTTAAAAAGTTGAAAAATTGCCATTTTTCTAAACCGATTAACACATGGTTTTTGGACAAAAATGGCCATTTTTGCAACTTCTTTTTTTTAAGCAAAATAGGCCAGGAAAATGTCTTTTACGATATTCTAGAACGAAAAAAAACCTTTCTAGGCTTTAAAAACAAGAAGTTTAAAAACTCGAAAAATTGCCATTATTTTAAATGAGTTAACCCATTGTTTTTGCACAAAAATGGCCATTTTTCCAACTTCTTCTTTTAGGCAATATAGGCCAGGAAAATGTCTTTAACGATATTTTAGAACAAAAGAAGGCCTTTCTAGGCTTTAAAAACGAGAAGTTCAAAATTCAAAAATTGCATTTTTCCAAAGAGATTAATCCAAGGTTTTGGTCTAAAAATGGCCATTTGTCCAACTTTTTTTTTTTGAGGAAAATAGGCCACAAAAATGTCTTTTACAACATTCTAGACCAAAAAAAAACGCCTTTCTAGGCTATAAAAACAAGAAGTTTAAAAAGTCGAAAAATTGCCACTTTTCCAAAGAAGTTAACTCATAGTTTGGGTCCAAAAATAGCCATTTTTTCAACTTCTTTTTTTTAAGCAAAATAGGCCAGGAAAATGTCTTTTACAACATTCTAGAACGAAAAAAACCCCTTTCAAGGCTATAAAAACAAGAAGTTTAAAAAGTCGAAAAATTGCCACTTTTCCAAAGAAGTTAACTCATGGTTTTGGTCCAAAAATGGCCATTTTTTCAACTTCTTTTTTTTAAGCAAAATAGGCCAGGAAAATGTCTTTTACGACATTCTAGAACGAAAAAAACCCTTTCAAGGCTATAAAAACAAGAAGTTTAAAAAGTCGAAAAATTGCCATTATTCCAAAGGGGTTAACCCATGGTTTTGGTCCTAAAAATGGCCATTTTTCCAACTTTTTTTTTTTTAGGCAAATTAGGCCAGGAAAATGTGATTTACGATATTTTAGAACAAAAAACGGCTTTCTAGGCAATAAAAACAAGAAGTTCAAAAAGTCGAAAAATTGGTGTTTTTCTACAGGGGTTAACCCATCGTTTTTGGACAATAATGGCCTTTGTTGCAACTTCTTTTTTTTTAAGCAAAATAGGCCAGGAAAATGTCTTTTACGATATTCTAAAACAAAAAAACCCCTTTCTAGGCTATCAAAAAAGACGTTCAAAAAGTCGAAAAATTGGCATTATTCGTAAAAGGTTAACCCATGGTTTTGGTCCAAAAATGGCCATTTTTCCAACTTCTTTTTTTTAGGTAAAAGAAATAAGGAAAATGTCTTTTACGATATTCGAGAACGAAAAAACGCCTTTCTAGGTTATAAAAACAAGAAGTTAAGAAAGTCAAAAAAATTGCCATTTTTCCAAAAGGGTTAACCCACGGTTTTGGTCCAAAACTGGCCGTTTTGTCAACTTCTTTTTTTTAGGCAATATAGGCCAGAAAAATGTGTTTTACAACATTCTAGAACGAAAAAACGCCTTTCTAGGCTATAAAACCAAGAAGATGAAAAAGTCGAAAAATTAACATTTTTCCGAGAGAGTTAACCCATGGTTTTGGTCCCAAAATGGCCATTTTTCCAACTCCTTTTTTTTAGGCAATATAGGACAGGAAAATGTGTTTTAAGACATTCTAGAACGAAAAACGCCTTTCTAGGCTATAAAGACAAGAAGATCAAAAGGTCGAAAAATTCACATTTTTCCAAAGGGGTTAATCCTTGGTTTTGGTCAAAAAATGGCCATTTTTTCAACCTTTTTTTTTTTAGGCAATATAGGCCAGGAAATGTGTTTTACGATATTCTAGAACAAAAAAAACGCCTCTCTAGGTTATAATAAAAGAAGTTCAAAAAGTTGAAAACTTGCCATTTTTCTAAACGGGTTAACCCATGGTTTCTGGAAAAAAATGGTCATTTTTGCAACTTCTTTTTTTTAAGCAAAATAGGCCAGGAAAATGTCTTTTCCGATATTCTAGAACGATAAAAACCGTTTCTAGGCTATAAAAACAAGAAGTTAAAAAAGTCGAAAAATTGCCATTTTTCTAAATGAGTTAACCCATTGTTTTCTACAAAAATGGCCATTTTTCCACCTTCTTTTTTTTAGGCAATATAGGCCAGGAAAATGTGTTTTACGATATTTTAGAACGTAAGAAGGCCTTTCTAGGCTTTAAAAACGAGAAGTTCAAAAATTCAAAAATTGGTATTTTTCCAAAGAGGTTAACCATGGTTTTGGTCCAAAAATGGCCGTTTCTCCAACTTTTCTTTTTAGGCAAAATAGGCAAGGGATAATGTCTTTTACGACATTCTAGAACGAAAAAATGCCTTTCTAGGCTATCAAAAAAGACGTTCAAAAAGTCGAAAAATTGGCATTATTCGTAAAAGGTTAACCCATGGTTTTTGGTCCAAAAATGGATGGTTTTGGTCCAAAAATGGCCATTTTTCCAACTTCTTTTTTTTAGGTAAAGGAAATAAGGAAAATGTCTTTTACGATATTCGAGAAACGAAAAAACGCCTTTCTAGGTTATAAAAACAAGAAGTTAAGAAAAGTCAAAAAAAATTGCCATTTTTCCAAAAGGGTTAACCCACGGTTTTGGTCCAAAACTGGCCGTTTTGTCAACTTCTTTTTTTTAGGCAATATAGGCCAGAAAAATGTGTTTTACAACATTCTAGAACGAAAAAACGCCCTTCTAGTCTATAAAACCAAGAAGATGAAAAAGTCGAAAAATTAACATTTTTCCGAGAGAGTTAACCCATGGTTTTGGTCCCAAAATGGCCATTTTTTCCAACTCCTTTTTTTTAGGCAATATAGGACAGGAAAATGTGTTTTAAGACATTCTAGAACGAAAAAAACGCCTTTCTAGGCTATAAAGACAAGAAGATCAAAAGGTCGAAAAATTGACATTTTTCCAAAGGGGTTAACCCATGGTTTTGGTCCAAAAATGGCCAACCTTTTTTTTTAGGCAATATAGGCCAGGAAAATGTGTTTTACGATATTCTAGAACAAAAAAAACGCCTCTCTAGGCTATAATAAAAGAAGTTCAAAAAGTTGAAAACTTGCCATTTTTCTAAACGGGTTAACCCATGGTTTTTGGACAAAAATGGTCATTTTTGCAACTTCTTTTTTTTAAGCAAAATAGGCCAGGAAAATGTCTTTTACGATATTCTAAAACAAAAAAACCCCTTTCTAGGCTATCAAAAAAGACGTTCAAAAAGTCGAAAAATTGGCATTATTCGTAAAAGGTTAACCCATGGTTTTGGTCCAAAAATGGCCATTTTTCCAACTTCTTTTTTTTAGGTAAAAGAAATAAGGAAAATGTCTTTTACGATATTCGAGAACGAAAAAACGCCTTTCTAGGTTATAAAAACAAGAAGTTAAGAAAGTCAAAAAAATTGCCATTTTTTCCAAAAGGGTTAACCTCACGGTTTTGGGTCCAAAACTGGCCGTTTTGTCAACTTCTTTTTTTTAGGCAATATAGGCCAGAAAAATGTGTTTTACAACATTCTAGAACGAAAAAAACGCCTTTCTAGGCTATAAAACCAAGAAGATGAAAAAGTCGAAAAAATTAACATTTTTCCGAGAGAGTTAACCCATGGTTTTGGTCCCAAAATGGCCATTTTTCCAAACTCCTTTTTTTTAGGCAATATAGGACAGGAAAATGTGTTTTAAGACATTCTAGAACGAAAAAAACGCCTTTTCTAGGCTATAAAGACAAGAAGATCAAAAGGTCGAAAAATTCACATTTTTCCAAAGGGGTTAATCCATGGTTTTGGTCAAAAAATGGCCATTTTTTCAACCTTTTTTTTTTTAGGCAATATAGGCCAGGAAAATGTGTTTTACGATATTCTAGAACAAAAAAAACGCCTCTCTAGGCTATAATAAAAGAAGTTCAAAAAGTTGAAAACTTGCCATTTTTCTAAACGGGTTAACCCATGGTTTTTGGAAAAAAAATGGTCATTTTTGCAACTTCTTTTTTTTTAAGCAAAATAGGCCAGGAAAATGTCTTTTACGATATTCTAAAAACAAAAAAAACCCCTTTCTAGGCTATCAAAAAAGACGTTCAAAAAGTCGAAAAATTGGCATTATTCGTAAAAGGTTAACCCATGGTTTTTGGGTCCAAAAATGGCCATTTTTTCCAACTTCTTTTTTTTAGGTAAAAGAAATAAGGAAAATGTCTTTTACGATATTCGAGAACGAAAAAACGCCTTTCTAGGTTATAAAAACAAGAAGTTAAGAAAGTCAAAAAAAATTGCCATTTTTCCAAAAGGGTTAACCAACGATTTTGGTCCCAAAACTGGCCGTTTTGTCAACTTCTTTTTTTTTAGGCAATATAGGCCAGAAAAATGTGTTTTACAACATTCTAGAACGAAAAAAACGCCTTTCTAGGCTATAAAACCAAGAAGATGAAAAAGTCGAAAAATTAACATTTTTCCGAGAGAGTTAACCCATGGTTTTGGTCCCAAAATGGCCATTTTTCCAACTCCTTTTTTTTAGGCAATATAGGACAGGAAAATGTGTTTTAAGACATTCTAGAACGAAAAAACGCCTTTCTAGGCTATAAAGACAAGAAGATCAAAAGGTCGAAAAATTCACATTTTTCCAAAGGGGTTAATCCCATGGTTTTGGTCAAAAAATGGCCATTTTTTCAACCTTTTTTTTTTTAGGCAATATAGGCCAGGAAAATGTGTTTTACGATATTTCTAGAACAAAAAAAACGCCTCTCTAGGCTATAATAAAAGAAGTTCAAAAAGTTGAAAACTTGCCATTTTTCTAAACGGGTTAACCCATGGTTTTTGGAAAAAAATGGTCATTTTTGCAACTTCTTTTTTTTAAGCAAAATAGGCCAGGAAAATGTCTTTTCCGATATTCTAGAACGATAAAAACCGTTTCTAGGCTATAAAAACAAGAAGTTAAAAAAGTCGAAAAATTGCCATTTTTCTAAATGAGTTAACCCATTGTTTTCTACAAAAATGGCCATTTTTCCACCTTCTTTTTTTTAGGCAATATAGGCCAGGAAAATGTGTTTTACGATATTTTAGAACGTAAGAAGGCCTTTCTAGGCTTTAAAAACGAGAAGTTCAAAAATTCAAAAATTGGTATTTTTCCAAAGAGGTTAACCCATGGTTTTGGTCCAAAAATGGCCGTTTCTCCAACTTTTCTTTTTAGGCAAAATAGGCGAGGGATAATGTCTTTTACGACATTCTAGAACGAAAAAAATGCCTTTCTAGGCTAAAAAACAAGAAGTTCAAAAAGTCGAAGAATTGCCATTTTTTCTAAAACGGGTTAATCCATGGTTTTGGTACCAAAAATGGCCATTTTTCTAATTTTTTTTTTTTCGAAATAGGCCTGGAAAATGTCTTTTACGATATTCTAGAACGAAAAAAATGCCTTTCTAGGCTATAAAAACGACAAGATCAAAAAGTGGAAAAATTGACATTTTTCAACAGGGGTTAACCCATGGTTTTGGTCCAAAAATGGCCATTTTTTCAACTTCTTTTTTTCTGGCAATATAGGCCAGGAAAATGTGTTTTACGATATTTTAAAACGAAGGGACGCCTTTCTAGGCTTTAGAAACAAGGAGTTCAAAAAGTCCAAAAAATTGCCATTTTTCTAACGGGGTTAACCCATTGTTTTGGTCCAAAAATAGCCATTGTTTTAAACGTTTTTTGGAGGGGCAAAACAGGCCATGAAAATGTCTTTTAGGACATTTCTAGCACGTAAAAACACCTTTCTAGGCTTCACAAACATGGCGATTAAAACGTCGAAAAATTGCCCCCCCATCTCTTTTTTAAAAGGGTTAACCCATGGTTTTGGTCCCAAAAATGTCCATTTTTTCAACTTCTTTTTTTTTAGGCAAAATAGGCCAGGAAAATGTGTTTTAACGATATTTTAGAACGAAAAAAACGCCTTTCTAGGCTATAAAAAACAAGACGCTCAAAATGTCGAAAAATTGTTATTTTTCTAAAGGGGTTAAGCCATTGTTTTTGGACAAAAATGGCCTTTTGGCAACTTCTTTTTATTAGGCAAAATAGGCCAGGAAAATGTCTTTTACAATAACCTAGAACCAAAAAACGCCTTTCTACGCTCTAAAAAAAAAAAGTTCAAAAAGTCGAAAAATTGCTGTTTTTCCAAAGGGGTTAACCCATTGTTTTTGTCCAAAGATGGCCATTTTTCCAAATTCTTTTTTTTAGGTAAAAGAGATAAGGAAAAAAAGTTTTTACGATATTCTAGAACGAAAAAACGCCTTTCTAGGCTAAAAAAAAAAACAAGTTAAAAAGTCGAAAAATTGGCATTTTTCCAAGGGGGTTAACCCACGGTTTTGGTCCAAAAACTGACCATTTTTGCAACTTCATTTTTTTAGGCAATATAGGCCTGGAAAATGGTCTTTTACGACATTCTAGAACGAAAAAAACACCTTTCTAGGCCCCTCTATAAAAACACGAAGTTTAAAAAGTCGAAAAATTGCCATTTTTGTAAGGGGGTTAACCCATGGTTTTTTGGACAAAAATGGCATTTTTGCAACTTCTTTTTCTTAGGAAAAAATAGGCCAGGAAAATGTCTTTTACGATATTCTAGAACAAAAAAAAAAAAAGGCTTTCTAGGCTATAAAAACAAGAAGTTCAAAAAGGCAAAAAATTGCTATTTTTCTAACGGGGTTACCCAATGGATTTGGACCAAAAATGGCCGTTTTTTTTAACTTCTTTTTTTTTGGGCAATATAGGCTAGGAAAATGTGTTTTACGATATTATAGAATGAAAAACGCATTTGTAGGCTTTAAAAAAAAAAGTTCAAAAAAGTCGAAAAAGTGCCATTTTTGCAAATGGAAAAAAAAGGGAGGCGATGGTTTTGGTCCAAAAGTAGCCATTTTTTTCAACTTCCTTTTTTTTAGGCAAAACAGGGCAGTAAAATGTCTTTTAGGATATTCTGGAACGAAAAAACGCATTTCTAGCGTATAAAAACAAGAAGTTCAAAAAGTCGAAAAGTTGCCATTTTTGTAAAGGGGTTAACCCATGGTTTTGGGACAAAAAATGGCCATTTTTGCAGCTTCTTTAGGCTATAAAAACAAGAAGTTAAAAAAGTCGAAAAATTACGATTATTCTAAAGGAGTTAACCCATGGTTTTTTGTACAAAAAATGGCCATTTTTCCAACTTCCTTTTTGCTAGGCAATATAGGCCAGAAAAACGTCTTTGTTTTCGATATTCTAGATCAAAAAACGCCCGTCTAGGCCATAAAAAAAAGAAGTTCAAAAAGTCGAAAAATGACCATTTTTCCAAAAAGGTTAACCCATGGTTTTGGTCCCAAAATGACCATTTTTTCAACTTCTTTTTTTTATGCAATATAGGCCAGGACAATGTGTTTTTGCGATATTTTAGAACGAAAAAACGCCTTTCTAGGCTATAAAAAACAGAAGTTGAAAAAGGCCAAAAATTGCATTTTTTTAACTTCTTTTTTTTTAGGCAATATAGGCCAAGAAAATGTGTTTTACTATATTTTCGAACAATAAGGACGCCATTCTAGAATTTAAAAACAAGAAGTTTAAAAGAAGTCGGAAAATTGCCATTTATCTAAAGAGGTTAACCCATGGTTTTTGTCCAAAAATGTCAATTTTTTTAACTTTTTTTTTGG